>MU968317.1:1383913-1928913 GCA_034641835.2 Pinus albicaulis
AATGAAATTGATCTACATAGTCCTCCAAACTTTCATCTTCCCCTTGTATCATACCGAAAATATCTTCATTGGATTTGCAATAGTCTTGGTACTTCTTCAAGAATATGTTCTTCATGTCCTCCCATGATTGGATGCAATTCCCATCTAGGCTCATGAACCATCGGAGAGCTGCTCCATAGTATAAGATGTTCTTCATGTGTTTCTTCGAGGCTCCTTCTTCAAATGTTCCTGTCAATCGGTTAGTGAAATGGGTGGTGCTTACAGCACCACTTGCATGAGATCATGTGATCCATTTTTTTAAAAATTTCTATCTTTTTCCTAATCATTCACACAAAAATTCAAACATCTATTTCTACCCAACAAAGCAACAACAAATCTGTTAGGAAAGCGGATAGTGGAGCAGGGCTTTTACATGCTCCGCATGTAGGTTCTTACCTTCCGTTTTTAAGATCCAACTCTTCCCTAGCGGGCACTCATCAGATTCACACTACTCTTTAGAAATGGCTACACTCTCCCCGGCAACGGCGCCAAAATGTGGAGCGATAAAAAGGTGTCTTTGTAACTCCTAATTACCTCATATTAATTGTCAACCCAGGGACGACTTTTTGTTTCAAGAGTGTACTCAGTCTGAGGCGGCTATTTACTCAAGAGTAATGTTTTGCAGTATAGTGCTTAAAATCCAAAAGTAAATGAAAGCTGGAAATAAAATCTACTTACAACAAAGCACTTTAAGACTTAAATCATGCATTCGAAAAAATAAGCAATGTATCAGTCAAGGGTCCAGTAACAATAACTCATCCCTTTGGAAACTGATGTAACCAAAAGTAACCAAGGAACAGATCATTAATCTGGGGACTAGACAGCAAATGCCAATGCCCACTACAGTTTCAGATCGTTCTTCACCCCAAAGCAAAGATAATGCAAATAACAGGAAATGGAAAGCTGCCATTGAAAGTAAACTAGGAAAGCTCTTTAAAAGCAAACTCTTGCAATTAATCAACCAAACTAAACAGCGAAGTAAAGAACATGAAACTGTAAAGCATTACGATTCAAAGAAATAGGAACTAAATCAAACCATCACACGGCGGAAATTGGAAAGATATGATACAACGGTAGCATACTCCACCAGAGGCTGGGCCCTTAGCCGCCAGCGGATGCTGCTGGGCTACTTCAGATCAGGTGAATGAACAACAACCCTTTTATTTATTCATCCTCAAATTGTGAAATCATTACAACAGCAAAAGCTTTGAAGATTACAATGGCAATGCAACAATCCCTATCCTATCATGAATAATCCATCTTCATTCTTGAATCTCTAAGTCTGAATCCTCAATTCCATCATTCGAATCCATCTCGAATCATCCTCAAAGTCCTCCTTCTTCTCTGATCTCATTTCTGATTTAAATACAAAGAGAGCAGAGAGTGGTTACAATAGAGATAATTACAACATGATTCTATTACAAAATTGGTTTGCTTCTAACCATTTGATCAACAAGAACAAGGCGAATTTGGCTTTGCAGCTGAGATTTGGAGGACGGCCGCAATAACAAATCTGAGAAAATCATGCTCAAAGAACCCTGCGTTTCTCTTAGTACAAGCCGAATTTGGGCAAACCGTTCTTCAATAAAGTTAACTGGGTCCGTTCTGGACAAAACCCATGTTCCGGATTTTCCAGATTCTTCTTCATTTGCTCAGAATCTCAACCGCAAAATCGTCACTTCTTATTCCAGCGAATTTCTGAGTTGGCACTTTTAATGATCAAATCTTCAATCTGAAAATTATCTCGGAGGCTAAAAATGGTGAATAATGTTACAACTGATCTATTAAAACTATCATTGATAAAATCATACATAATCATCCATTTATTAGAAATAAGGGAGAATAAATAATATTCATTCATAAGAGCATAAATCATTATAAAATGGATTTAAATAATAAATTATAATAAATGACGTGATGAAGAATGGTAGAAATGGGTGGAATAAGCGTTCACAAGTGATAATAATAATGGCATATTAACGGCCCAACAGGGGTTAGGAGGAAACACTATAACCTCTTGGGATTAGATGAAGAGAGTGTTTTTGTCTAAATATCAAGAATATTTCAAGATGCAAGACATGCAGAATGAGATTTTTACAATCATACAGGATGATGATGAAACTCTTGAAGATCACCTAGAAAGATTTTTGTATATTTTACAAAGGTAGAAACTTAAGTTTGATCCCAGTACTATTAGAACCTTGTTCTTAACAAGACTTATTGATAATGCTAGAAATAATTTAAATCTGTTAGGACAAGGTGATATTTCTCTGCAAAATTTTAAACAAATTTGTGAATTATACAGAAAATTTTCAAGAAATCAGTATAGATCCGGTAGAGGAACTCGAAATAGAAATAGAAAAATTGAATCTACTGATGCTATGATTATTGGACTAGAAAATAAAATGGAAAACATGAAAATAGATATAATGAATACTGTTACCAAAAAGTTGGACTCTTTAAAATTTCAACAAAAAATCATGAAGGAACAAGAGTCATTATGTATTTTTTATCCTAAATGTAGAGACAAGCATCCTCCTAAAGAGTGTCCTCTTAATTTGAAAGAAACTAATAAGTGTGCCATTTGTGAAGAAGACCATGTCACAGAAAAATGTCCCTCTATACCAGGACTTAAAGTTGTATTTATAGGGGGACAGCCTGAAGCTGAATACTTCTATGCTATAAGAGAAAGGAGGAATTGGCCTCAGGTAGGTGCAGGTATGGTTCCTAAATTTTCTCCACACTATTTTGGTTATAATTCACATGCATATTCTTATCCTAACACTAATCAGCAGTGGCAGTATGGGAATCCATATCAGCATGGGCAACCTTCTCAACCATGGCAACAAGGTTGGAGAGGGCCAACTCATTCTCCATATTCCTACCAGCCACCTATGCAGTCATATCCATCTACGCATACACCTTATTCAATGCCTCAACTTCCAAGTTAGTCTACTCCACCGTTTCCTTTACCTCCACCCTTTCGACCTCCTCAGTTGCCTACTCAACCTATGCCCAATCCTAACAATAATAAAGCAGTGCAAATCATCTATGTAACAAACCCACCTTTATCATTCGAGTACCAGTCTATTCCAGTTGGGGTTCATGATATTAAATTAAGATCGGGAAGGATTGTAACATCAGAAATTCAGAAGCAACCTATAATGATTGTTGAAGAGAAAGGAGAAGAGGAAACGCTTAACCATTCTCCAAAATCTGTCACTAAGCAGCCCTTACCCTCTGAATCCTTGCCATCTTCTTCCAACCAGCCTCCCTTCCTAGAGAGGCTAGTAATGGAAAGAAGTGAGCCTATTTGTGAGACTAGTTTGGCATCTAAGCTTCAGAATCTTTTCATTAAGATACCTTTGCTTCAAGCCATTAAAGAGATCCCCATTTTTACCAATATTATTAAGGAACTATTTCTCAAGAAACCCGGGAGGAAGAGAGTGGAACCCCAAACCATTCAATTTGTTGATAGGGTAGTAGAGTTGATGACGGGATGTGTGTCTATAGAAAAATATACTGATCCTGGAAACCCTATTGTCTCAGTTCAGATTTGTAATGTCCTTGTCTCTAATGTTCTTATTGACGTGGGGGCAGCCATTAATTTCATGACTAAGAAAACCATGGATCAACTTCGGTTATCTCATCTTCGCCCTATCCCACTGTGCTTGAATTAGCAGATAGATCTAAAATTAAGCTAGAAGGAGTATTGGATGATGTGATCATCTCATTAGATTCTTGGGAATATCCTGCTGATTTCATTGTGCTTCAGCCAAAGAACCCAATAGGAGGACATCCCTTGATCTTTGGTCTACCATGGATTGCTACGGTCGATGCATATATTGGATGTCGTTCTGGTGATATGTATATTTCGCATGGAGATTCTAGGAAGAAAGTTATCTTATACCCCCCTGCTAGATCCATTCAGGACCTTCGAGATACTTTATGGTTGGATCAAAGCAGTGATGAGAAGATTCAGCCCATTTCCCTTATCCATCATTATACTGGGTCTTCACAAGAAGATACGATTCAATATTTCCTAAATAATCTAGACACTATGCCTAATTTTGAGCCATTGAGCCAGATTTTCAGCCTAGATTTTCAAGATAATCATGATTCTCATTATTCTGTACCACTGCATTTGACCACTCCCTTGAGTACTCCTGAGCCTGACACTACTCTTGTTGAGATTAGCCCTGGTAAATCCTTGCATATTAGTTTAGTTTTGGACTCATCTCAACAGGAGTAGCTTGTGAATTTTTTGCAAAACCATCTTAGTGCCTTTGCTTGGGGCTATGAAGATATGAAGGGTATTCCTCCTGAAACTTGTCCACATCATATCTATATTCAGGAAGAAACCCGACCTATCCTGTTAGTGTTAGTATTTTCATGCTTCCACCATGGATCAAAACACATTTGCATGTGCATCTTAGGTGTCCCATTCTAGAGAAATTTTCACTCATTCCATTAGGTCATGATGTAAAATTTATTCCACTGGTGGTTGTCCTTATAACCTCTATGTTTCAAAGGGTGTTCTTCACTGGATTTTCACTAAAAAAAAATAGGTTTTAAAGTACGTTCATCAGAAGGAGCCCAAAAATAGCTTTCCAACGGTATATCATACTCCCAAAACTGACTTCTGGATTGCAAGATATGCTTAAATGAATAAAGGCCCTAAAACACAACTCTACCCCTTTTCTTTTTATTCCGATGGCCTTTAGAACTTTACAATTTCTACCTTTTTACGTATTTTTCCCTTTACCCGAAAGCCTTCTTTCATTTCCGCATCCTACAAACTCTGATGCGATCGCATCTCATCATGATTCATGGGCTCTCGATTGACCCACCTCCGATTGACCCTTCCCCGATTACAAACCTCCGATGTGATTAAGTCACCTCCGATCAGATTGGGAGCATCGCAAGCCTGATCGCATTGCATTATCATTCATCCCGCTATGTTGGTTTCCCCCTATGCGATGAATCGCATATCGCCAATCGCATATTTTATTTCCAAGCACTTAAACCCACTCCCCTTCCCAATTCCGATTGCGATTTACTCCTGAGTCCCACCATAAAGTCTTTTGCCCTTTCTAAAAAAAAGGAGTTTTTCCTTTGTAAAAGGTGATAACTCTATTATTATAGTTTTAAAAAGGATTTTTTAAAATCCCTTATCGCATCGCAAATTCCGAATCGCTTCGCAGTTCCATCGCAGTCATCGTGCGATCACTCCCCTTCTGCCGATGCGATAGTTCCTGATCGCATCGCACGATTCCAAGTCTTTGCCCATCCCTTAAAAACCCTCCTCATTTCCTCCAACGGGATTAATCGCCAATTGCAATTGGAATTTCCCACAGCCCTTTGCCTCCGCTCCCTTCCCGATTGTGATTGCGATTCCTCCCCCGGTCCCACCAAAACCCTTCCGCCTTTTCAATGAAAAAAGGGTTTTTTTCCTTTGTAAAGCGCGAAACTCATTTTTATTTGTTTTGTAAAGGCTTTTCCTTCCATCACATAATTTTCATCGCAACATTCTTCCCAGACCCACCGATGCGATGAATCGTATGTTGCTCATCGCATCTCACGTTTTCCCCACTATATGTCACACCGCTTCCCTTCCGACTTGGGATTGCGATTTCCTTATAGAACCCATCACATCGCAAAATTCCCAATCGTATTTCCTCTGCTATGTGTTAGGTCCCTATATTACTAGTATAGTCCCTTATTTTTGTTAGTGTAACCCCCTTATTGTTATTATTGTACCCTTGTAACCCCCATTTTGTTATTATTGTGCCCTTAAATTATTATTGTTAGGTCGGCTAGGATTACATTGTGGCCCACTAGGATTACATTATGGCCCCATGGACTCCTATATGTAGAAAGGAGGTTTTGTAAATTGTATCATCCAAGAATTGTTCATTTATGTAATGTATTGGAGGTTGCCCCCTCGAAGTGGCTTATTTCTAAGGCGTTGATATCTCTTTTCTTTTATTTTTGGAGCTGGTTACACAACATTTGGTATCAGAGCTTTGGATTCTAGGGTTTCGCTGCTCCAAACAGGTCATCGTGGCATTTTCGCTATAACTTTTTTTCTACGAAGTTTCAGAAGCTGAGATTTTTAGGGTACGAAACCAAAATCCTGAGAAACATCGTCAAGAAATTTCAGAGCTTGGTTCGCAATATTTTCGGAGATATGTTCTATGGAAGTTAGGTCTTTTTTTCAGGCTCCTAAACAGGTCACTCTAGAATATGCGCTATAAATTTTTTTGTACGAAGGTTCAGAGTCTGAAATTCATATGGTGTGAAGCTGAAATCCTGAGGAAATTCGTCAAAAAATTTCAGAGCTTGGTTCGCAATATTTTTGGATATATGATCTGTGGAAGGTAGTGCTTTTTCAGGCTCCTGAATTGCATCTCAAAGAGGTGATCGTGGGAAAACTTCAATAACTCTCTCTCTGGGCATTGGATTGAAGTTCCGTAAAAAGTGGTCGCAAGTACATAGACTTAAGTTTCTGGGCTATCAATTTCAGAGACAAAGGACAAAACAGTGACACGTGGCAAGTCGTACAAGTTCGCTCTACTAAACCAGTCCAGAATTAGGTCATTGTGGGAGATTGGACACAACTTTGTCTTGGAGAATCCAAATCAGGTCGGACCTGTGGCATTTGAAAGAAGCTTCAGAGATCTACTACAGGGCTGAATTTCAGATATCGAAGATTTTCAACTACAGAGATAATTCAATTTCAATATCGAGCTCCTAAAAGCTAGTAAAAGGTGTGTATTTTTTTCCGAATTGCGTAAGTCTTGTTTGAAGAATCAAGTTGAATTGATTCCAAGGGCATAATATGCAAAAGATATCAGTATTGGATTATAAAATGGCCCCTAAAAAGAATTCAACACCCATTAAGCCTTTTGAAAGCTCTACTATGACTCATGAAGACGAAGAATGGCAACATGACATATCAAAATTACAAGAGCAAGTGCAATAAATTTCACTCTCGCAAAGAGAAACAAAAAATGACATGGAAGTTTTGAAGAAAGGCGTGGAAACTAAGATGGATGGTTTGAAGAAAGGCGTGGAATCTAAGATAGATGGCATGGAATCTAAGATAGATGGCATGGAGGCTGGCATGGAATCTAAGATGGATGACATAGAAGCTAAGATCGATGAGAAAATGGAAAACATGAAGAATGTTCTAAAAGCAGACATGGAAGGTTTGACAAAGTTGATACAAGAAATGTTTCCTAATGGTGAAAAGATAGTAGAAGAACCTCATGATGAGAACAAAATAAATGTTAATCTTGATTTCATAAACTCTAATGTTGGCGGGAAGAACCACCATATTCCAAAGATGGATATGAGGAAGTTTGATGGAAAGGATCCTGTAACATGGATACTACCGATGGAGCAATATTTTGA
Organism: Pinus albicaulis; assembly: GCA_034641835.2. Lineage (NCBI taxonomy): Eukaryota > Viridiplantae > Streptophyta > Pinopsida > Pinales > Pinaceae > Pinus > Pinus albicaulis. The sequence continues at coordinate 1,391,369 of MU968317.1, forward strand.
TCTCCATAACGTGCAAAACACACAAAAGGTACGCATTGCAACTTTACATTTAGAACAAAATACATTTGTATGGTATCGATGGCTTTGCTCCCGTAAAAAAATTGTCACTTGGTCAATTTTTACGGAGGAAATGATAGCTCATTATGAGGATACAAAGAGCAACACCTTCTTTAGCCAATTGATAAATCTCAAACAAAAGGGTTTAGTGGGGCAGCACATTGAGGACTTCCAAAAATTGAATATAAGGGTAACTGATATTCCAGAGGAACACATGATTGATCTCTTCATAGGCACTTTAAAAGATAACATTCAACATGAAGTTCGCGTTCTGGAACCTGATTCATTGGAGAAGGCATTCAGGTTGGCAAGAAAAGTTGCATGTAAAATTATGGCCACAAGGAAGCCTACCACTCAATTCTATAAAGAAGGAAGTGTGGCTATGCCTAGATTTCCACAACCTACAAGGTTGACACCACAACAATTGGAAGAAAAAAGAGCAAAAGGGCTTTGCTACAGTTGTGATAGCAAATACACTAAACGTCATAAGTGTGCTGAGAAGAAATTATTTTACATAGATTGTGAAGAGGAAGAAGAAAATGAACAAGAAGAGGATATACACCAGGAACCAGCCCTAGAAGAGGAAGAAATGAGTCCGACCATATCGTGTAATACATTGGTAGGAATTACCACTCCTCAAACTCTCAAGATAGAAGGACATATCAAGAAGAAAAAGGTAATAGTGTTGATTGATTCAGGTAGCACCCATAATTTTATTCATTGTAAGGTAGCCAAGGAATTAAATTGTTTCCTATACCCAGCACCAGAATGTCAAGTGATGGTTGCAAATGGAGAACTATAAATTGCTCTAGAAAATGCCATAATATCAAGCTAACCATGGGGGAATATGTATTGACTAGTCCAATGCTTTCCATTCCTATGGGAGGTGCTGATGTTGTACTAGGAGTACAATAGTTACAATCTTTGGGGACGGTAGCTTTTAATTTTCAAGAACTTTTCTTGAAATTTTTTTCAGAAGGAAAGGAAGTCGAATTACGGGGTATTGCGGGGAAGCCAGGAAGGATAATAAGCTCTAATGTCATGACAAAGCTTCTAAAGAAAGAACAGCGAGGCGTAATTGCACAATTATGCTCACTAGAAGTTCCAACATCAAAATCATCTGTTTCTGCAGATCTCCAACAAGTCTTGGACAATCATTCCAAGGTGTTTGAAACTCCCAAAGGACTCCCACCTATTCGTGATCATGATCATGCTATTCATTTGATTCCAGGAAGTGTTCCTCCAAACATCAGGCCTTATAGATATCCTTACTTCCAAAGAGCGAAATTGAACGTATGATTGCAGAAATGTTAGAGGCGGGTATAATTCAACCTAGTCAAAGTTCTTTCTCTGCTCTTGTAGTATTGGTACACAAGAAGGATGGATCATGGTGAATGTGTTCGGATTATAGGGAGCTCAATAAGCTCACCATTAAAGACAAATTTCCCATTCCTGTGATTGATGAATTATTGGATGAATTACATGGAGCAATTTATTTTACCAAGTTGGATCTTCGTTCAGGATGTCATCAAATTAGAATGAAGACTGAAGATATTCCAAAAACAGCATTTCGAACTCATGAGGGTCATTATGAATTTTTGGTCATGCCTTTTGGCCTTACCAATGCACCTTCTACATTTCAAGGGTTGATGAATTCCATTTTCAAGCCCTTCCTTAGAAAATTTGTTCTAGTATTTTTTGATGATATACTAATCTACAGTAGGTCTTGGAAGGATCATGTTGAACATGTTGACAGGGTGCTCAAACTATTGCAGGAGAAACAATTATATTCAAAAACATCCAAATGTTTCTTTGGAATACAAGAGGTGGAATATCTGGGTCATATTATATCTCACGAGGGTGTTAAAGTAGACCCTAACAAAATTAAAGCCATTAAGGAATGGAAAGTACCTACAACCATAAAATATAAAGCGATTTAAGGATTTGTTGAAAATTAACGGTATTATCACAAGTTTGTCGAAATTATGGGAGAATAGCAGCTTCCTCTAACATCATTATTGAAGAAAGATGCATTTTCATGGACTCTACTGAGCTCAACTAAGGCCTTTGAACATCTTAAAGAGGAAATATTACCTAACACCGGTCTTTCAACGTACGCCGGAACTTCACGAAGCCTTTGTTGGCAGAATGTGATGCTAAAATCAAATGGAATTGGTGCGGTTCTAATGCGGAAGGAAGACCATTTATTGCTAAGAAGTCGTCCAATCTCAGAAGGTATTTACGAGGAAAAGTATTTATAGGGAAAATGTTAGCAATCACACGTACTAAAGAAATAGCGAACTTACCTAATGGGAAGACTGGTCAAGATGGCCCAAAATCATGATAGTCTTAAACACTTTTGGAACAAAGACTATCTTCAGAAGAGCAACAAAAATGGGTCACAAAGATGTTGGGTTATGACTTTGAAATAATCTACAAAAAAGGAAAGCTTAATGTTGTTGCGGATGCACTCTCAAGAAAGAATGAAGAGGTGGAAGCATTGCTTTGTGCCATTTCTATTATCCAACCAGATTGGATAACTGAAGCAAAAGATGAATGGAAGAAGGACAAAGATGTATGGACACTCATTCAAAAGTTGCAGCAAGATCCTAGTACATCTGATACATTTAGTTGGAAAAATGATTCCTTATGGTACAAAGATCGCTTATATCTTCGTAAGAATTCCCAACTAAAACAAAAGATTCTTCTGGAATTGCACACTTCTCCTTTAGGAGGACACTCAGGATTTTTAAAAACTTACCACAGGGTGAAGAAAGAATTTTTTTGGGATGGCCTTAAATCTGATATTCAAAAGTTTGTGGCGGAATGTTTGGTTTGCCAGCAGAATAAAGTGGAGACAATTAAGACCCGGGACTTCTACAACCTTTATCCATTCCAAGTCAGCGTTGGGAGGAGATTTCAATGGATTTTATCACAGGTTTACCTAAGTCTGAAGGAAAGAATGTCATCATGGTGGTAGTTGATAGACTTACCAAGTATGCACACTTTTGTGCATTATCTCATCCATTTAAAGCAAGTACGATTGCTACTACATTTATGGACAGAATTCAAAAGCTACATGGAAGCCCAAGGGTTATTGTGAGCGACAGAGATCCCATTTTTACTGGAAATTTTTGGACGGAGTTATTTTCTTGTTTGGGTACTCAATTAGCTCATAGCTCATCTTATCATCCTCAATCTGATGGTCAAACTAAGATAGTAAATAAATATTTGGAAGGATATCTTCGTTGTTTTGTATCTGATAAACAAACACAATGGGTCAAGTGGTTACCTCTCGCTGAATGGTGGTATAACACTTCCTTCCATACTGCAGCAAAAATAACCCCATTTATGGCACTTTATGGATATCATCCACCATCGATCACATCATCTTTAAAGGAAAATTTGAAGGTTCAAGCAGTGGAAGATCACATCGAGCATCAGCAAGAAGTTCTCCAACTCTTAAAGGATAACCTGAATTTGGCACAAAATCGAATGAAACAACAGGCAGATCAACATCGTAGCGAGAGAAGTTTTGATGTAGGAGATTGGGTATATTTACGGCTACAACCATACAAACAAATGTCCCTCAAGCAAGCAAAGAAGGATAATAAATTATCGCCAAAGTACTATGGTCCTTACAAGGTGTTGCAAAAGATTGGTACTGTGGCATACAAATTGGAGCTTCCTGCTTCTTCGCGAGTACATCCAGTTTTCCATGTTTCATGCTTAAAGAAGGTTATAGGTGAAAATCTTCCAGTTCAAACAATATTGCCAGAACTTGATGAGGAAGAAAAAATCATATTGGAACCAGAAGCGGTCATGGAAACAAGAACTCGACAACTACGGAATCGATCAATTTCAGAGTATCTCATCAAGTGGAAGAACTTACCCACTGAAGATTCTACATGGGAAGATGAGAATTTTATACAAAAGCACCCAGAGCTACTCAAGCGTTGAGGACAACACATTTTTTGAAGGAGAGGGGCATGTTAGGTCCCTATATTACTAGTATAGTCCCTTATTGTTGTTAGTGTAACCCCCTTATTGTTATTATTGTACCCTTGTAACCCCCATTTTATTATTATTGTGCCCTTAAATTATTATTGTTAGGTCGGCTGGGATTACATTGTAGCCCACTAGGATTACATTATGGCCCCATGGACTCGTATATATAGAAAGGAGGTTTTGTAAATTGAATCATCCAAGAATTGTTCATTTATGTAATGTATTGGAGGTTGCCCCCTCGAAGTGGCTTATTTCTAAGGCGTTGATATCTCTTTTCTTCTATTTTTGGAGCTGGTTACACAACACTATGTGATACTCCCCCTCCCCTCTTTTGATTGTGATTTGCGATCACATCATGGGCCCACCATATTTTCCTTTGCTCTTTTTACTCAAAGGGGGACTTTTCTTCATTAAATGGAAAATTTTCAGTTTTATTGGTTCCAAAGGGCATTTCTAGGCATAAAGGGATTTTCAACAAAAGAAAAGAAATATTCAAGGCCGAGAGCTAAATAAAATCATAGAAACAACATCAACGATGAAAAGGAGAAATGGTTCTAAATATGTCTTTCTTCTCCTCTATTCGAGCAACTGAAAATCCTACAGATGATCAAATGTATTGTTTCTCCTGTTAGCCACCTATAAAATTTGTCATATCAAATGGTGGCTAAATCATTTTTGAAGCCTTCAAGAAATAAATTTTATTGCCAAATTGTTAATTCTTGAAGTCTTGTGAAGACATCTTATCCTTTGATTAATCTTCACTGTTGTTTCCCTCTCAATTCTGAAAATCTGTTGTTTTCCCTGAAGAAAAAGACTGTTGAAAACTCCATTTTTTCATCATTTTTTCTCCTCCTTCCCTTCATCATTAACCTTCATTTTATCCCCTTTTTTCCTCATAAAATTCCTCTATTTTCCATTATTTCCCATTCTTCCATTCATAAATCCCCTTTTATAAGGTTTAAAACTCCTTTTTAAACCTTACCGAAACCTCCAAAATCCTTTGAAAATTCTTGAAAATTCATAAAAAATAGTATTTTTAACTATAGGCCTAAGGCCCTTTGGGCTAAGCCCTAAACAACTTCCCCACCATGCGACTTGGTGCTGGAACCAAGTGCTAAACCCCTATGGCACTTATCACATCAGAAAAATTGACGAGCGCAAGTCTTTTTGTTACTTAAAGCTTCCAATGGGATTGGCTCCTTTATATATAAGCCCCGATCCTTTGTTCCCTTTGTAAAACCAACAGCCCCACAATCGGGCGCTAAACATAATACAAAACCCCTCCCTGATACAAAATATCCTTTCTATTTCATGAAAAGTCCGATTTTCTTATGTTTCAAAGGTTTCCATCGGTTCATGGTTTAAACCAATCTCCACTGTTGATCTTAAACCAATCAACGACCTGTGCAATCTCGCATCGGAGATTTCATTGGGTTCATTCGAAAGGCCCTCCCCTTCGTTCCGATTCTGATTGGCTTATTTTGTATAAAACCCCCAATCCCTCCTCTTTCCTTCATATAACCCGAAAGCCCTGCAATCTGGCGTTAAACCTCATAAATAAACCCTCCCCGAAGCCATTTTTCCTTTATATTTCATGAAAAACCCATTTTCCCTATGTTAAAAGGAAAATCACCGGTTCATGGTTTAAACCATTCCCAACCGTTGATCTGAAATGATCAAACGACCTACGCAATCTCGCATCGGAGATTTCATTGGGTGCATTTTAATATTTTATTGATCTCCCTCGATTGGCGATCTTCCGATGGATTTCCAACCGTTGATCCATTCCGCCCTTCCCAGATATGATGACCCTTATCACTCCATCCCAAAGCCCATACCCCTACCTGTGACCTCCTCTGATTTATTCTCTGCCGTCGATCTGATCCGCAGATTGATGGTCTATGTTCAATCACATCGGAGATTTCCATTTGCACCTTTCCTTTCTCCTCCGCTGATCGCAATCCTCTGATTGCATCTGGGTCGTCCATCACATACATCCGACGGTCCAAATTGAACCCCTCAACCTTTGTTAAATTTTATGAACCTTGTTGTATAATGTCTTTTCGGCAAATCTCCGTCGTTGATCTCTGTAGATCAACGGCCCACATTGACCCATTCTCCACCTCATATTTTATTTCATTTAACCTCGAGATTTTATCTAGACTGTTCATTCCTCTCATCCGACGGTCCAGATTCCTCCCGATAGGCCCAACTCCTTTAGGTCCTACCTTTCTCTAGATCCAATCTCTGTCGTCCATCCCTTGATCGGACGGTCCAGATTAAAACTGCCTTACCTCTTTCCGTCCCTGCATCTTGTCTTATCGCACTCTCTTCTCAACCGTTCGATATAATGCCCCAGATCTAATGGCCAGCACGCAGTTTTGCGTGGATTTAAGCCCAAAAGTTAATTGTCCAAAGCTACGCGATATAGGCGGTTTTAAAAGGCCACATGTTAGCCTGTAATGCATATCACGTTCGAAAAGTTAAAACCACCCTTCCTCCATTTTGCAACGCAAAACTAGTGTTTTCTATAGCCAAAACCACTTTCTCCCATTTATATTGCATTCCATCGTGTTCATTCCCTGCCGTTGATCTTTGCAGATCAATGGCTCACATTCAATCTAACCATTGAACTATTGCACTCCGCCATTCTCCAAGGGACTTCGTCGATCAACCTCAGACGTTGATCTCTAAGGCCGATCTCATCCGATGGCCCAGAATCCCTCAAGAAACCCCAAATTTCCTCTGTGCCTTTTTCGTTGCCGATTAAGGTTTTCAACCCATTTTCTTATATTTTCCATCATTTCATTATAAAGTGACCCCTCCACTTTATATGTTTACGATTTCTCCCGACTGTTGATCTCTGCAGATCAATGGCCCTAACTTAATCTCTCCACCGTTTAAATCAACCGCCTTCCTTTTTAAACTCAACAAAGTAATCCTCGCCGTTGGATGCTTTCATCCAACAGCTACGCTCTAAACCTAAGCCGCCAAAGCAGTCTAACCCAAATACGTAGGATTTTTCTAATATTTCTTGGTTTATGCAGGTTTTAAAGGTTTTTCAAATATTTTAAAGAAAAATTTAAGACCGATGGTGATGACCCTCAAGGCCTTTATTCATCAAAAAATATCGTTCCACAAGGTTTCCCATCAACGTTTGCCAGTGCCTCATGAACGCTGGCAACATTATAAGAGCCCACTGTAACTCCTGCACATCAACAAGACACAACAAAATTCAATCAAGTAAAGAGTATTAGTGTGAAAAGACCCAGCCACGGTAGAGATGAAGAATTAAAGATTGATTACATAGTTTTGAGGGATTATGGCCTAAATCGACTTTCAAAAGCCTAATTCATTCAATTAAACACAGTTTGAAGAACATAGGACAGAAATTAGGCCTAATTATGCCTAACACACAGAGTTAAAGAAAATTAACAGTGTTTAAAGAAAAACAATAATATCTATCGATCCTAGAAAGCCTCCACTGCCACATCAAAGGCTAATTGAATCCTCTCAGCTGCCAAAAGCCACTTGTAGCCTCAAAGCATTCAAAAGATGGCATAGTTATTACCAAAACAGAGGAGATCTGCCTTAATACAACTGAACAGTTATTCCAAGCCAAAGAGACTTATTGCAAAATATCAGCAGAGTTATTACAAAGATGACACAGAGCCTTAAAGTCAACAAAATCTTCCCAGCGAGCTTAATACTTAATGTAAACCAATTAATACAGAGGAAATATCTGAAATCTTCTCCATTGAGCCCCTCAAATGCCAAGAAGCATTAAACTGTATTAATTGAGTCTGTAGATCTTTTCTCTCATTCCACCTCCTCATTTTCCTATTAAATCTTATTGAGGAGCTCATTGTAAATGGCTGGTTGTAGAACTTTGAAATATACTTGTGTTCGAAATTTTCTACATGTAAATAGTGTTTAGAGGCTCTTGAAGCTCTTTTTGTGACCAAATAAGTTAGGCTAAGAAGAAAAGATGATTTCTAAATTGAAACATTGGACTTGAAGAATGTAACTGGATTGACATCAATATACAAGTTGATTCTTGGGATCCTGGTCTATATCACTGGTGAAGTGATTCTTTCTGTGTTATTTTTTTCCTTTCATTTATGCCATTTTGTCCATTATTCTTTGATAAAGAACATCAAGCATAGAGTTAGGATTTACTGTTTACAGTACCCTTCTCTGAATGATAAGCTTTATCTCAATTTTTTCCTCCAAATTGTGTGTTTAAGAATGACTTAGTTTAAGTATAAACATTATCAAGGAATGTTGGTTTGCCCCTGTCTTGATGTGCGAAGCTTGAAAGGAAGTTCTTGAATGTTATTTTCATTATCTGCTAAGTAAAGTTAGACTAGGAAGGTTTATGGTTTGCCCTGTCTTCTAGTTATTTCTTCAAAGGTAATTCTGAAAGTTTCCCTAAGAGTATGCTGAAAGCAGTTTAGATTTAAAAGTATCTTATCTTATCTTAGGTTGCACTTTGTTTTTCTTATCTATTTTCATTCCTTCTGAAAGTAATTATGTGGATTATTGGATTGTTTGTCTGTTGAGTTAGCTTTAATATGAACATGTCCAAAGAAGTCTATGGTTATCCCTACCCTTTGGTTGGTTTTAAATAGTTACTTAAAAGGATTTTCTTGTTTGGACAGACTGATAAATCCTAGTTGAAATTATTGTTTGTTTCCACCCCCTCAACACTTTTATTGTTCCATTCCATCATTTTATCTAAGAGATCTTGTGATATAGATGACTAGCCCCTTGGACCACTCTTGAAATTGTTGCACAATTAAACCCTTTTATGACTCCATAGCCCAATGGACTAAAAACCAGCATCATATCTATCCTATCAGCCAAAACTTGTTCTAATTTCTTGCAACTTCACACCTTTGAAACGCTTGCATTTTAGGACTTTCTCCTCAACTAAAAATCATGCTCAACCATCCAAAACCAAACAAAAACCCTTGTTATTAATAACTAGCCTAATATCACACATAAAATCCTTAAAGATAAATCAATCTTTGCACTTATAGAGAGATCCCTCTCTGGATTTAGGAGGGCTAGATCCTAGAATCCCAAAGTGGTTCAAGTGTTCTCTCTGCAGTTTGTATTTTCCAATCTTGCAAATTGTAGGGAGATAACATTTCTGGAGACTCTATTAGGGACTAAGTCAATATTCATTCCAAAAAACCCCTTGAGTACAAGTAGCCCTCTTCAAGCACTACTAAGAAATTAGTAATCATGATAAAACTTGTTTGAATCAGTGACAAACTAAGGAAACCTTAGGATTCTCATAAGAGCTTATCAAACCTTGAAGGGCTTATCAAACCTTGAAGGATCAGCTAGCTTAGCCATAAGAGTACACTGTCTTTGTCTCATAACTGTAGATAGTTTTGAAACAGATTTAGGACACTCTTAGAACCCATAGGACTGAAAAAACTCAGAAAAACCCAAAAATATTTCAAGATTGGTATTCAAATAAACATGGTGGTGGACCATAAAACCTTTTACCTCCAAAAGAGCTAAAAATTTCCACCTGGTGACTCCACAATCCTAAGAAGACCTTAAGACTCCACTAGGAAGACCCATTATCATCATAACATAATTTAAACTTAGTTAGAGGACTTTAGGATTAAATTTTTCTTATTAAAAGATCAATTAGCCTCTTAAAGATTGTCATATTTGGTTAAACTTTTCTTGTTTACTTAGGTCTGAAAAACACAGCATAGTGGCTCCTAAAAATATTCATACTAAAGCCTATCCTAACCCAGACCCTCCTGAGATAGTTAAGAACCCTGAAAGAATCCTTAGGAAGTCTCCTAAAATTAAATCTTCAACTGTTTTCAGATCACCCTTTAGAGCTAATTCTGTTCCAGAAAACCTTGCAGCTCTACAACAATCACAAGTTGACTTAAGAAATCCATTTAGAACTCGGTCACTTGATGATTTAGATTAGTTAGATTCAAAGTCTTTAATTTCATCCCCAGATAGAAGTGAACATCCTGGTAGTAGAGAAACTACACCACCTGATTTACATTTCCTTCATAATTTAGGTGTCTCTCGTCCAAGATCAGCTCAACAATCTATTGCTGGTACATTCACATTTGTTATTCATACATCCACTGTCCAAACCACTCCATTCTAGCCCACTTTCCCTCTTGTTAATCCACCTCTTGTAAATCCACCTCCACCCCCTATCATGCCAACATGGTATGCCCCGTTGGTCCTTCCATTACCCTTAGTCAATCTTCCATGGAACTATCAGTCCAAGATACCATTGTATGATGCTATTAATGCTACTACTGCTTCACAACATGTGGATAATATTAATGACTACTTTGACAAAAATGAGATCGATGATGAGACTGTCAAACTTAGATTATTTTCTCAGATTATAGGGGGGGAAGTAAGAAAATGGTTTAAAGGCTTAACCCCTCACAGTATTAATGATCTCCTAGCATTCCATCAGTTGTTCTTAAACAAATGGGAAGTAAATAAAAACCTTCTCCAAATACTTTCAGACTATAAGAATCTCCACAGAAATACTGGGGAAAGTCTACAAGCCTATTGCACCAGGTTTAACAGTGTTTATAATGCCCTTCCCCTAGACTTAAAACCTCCACAAGGCTCAGCTTTAAACAAGTTTCCTAAAGGATTTGATCCTAAAATTTCCTATCAGCTGAGAGAGAGAGATCCTTTAACCCTTGAAGATATGCAAAAAGGAGCTCCTTCTGTGGAAGTTAACTTAATGGAGAAAAGAGCAAGAAAGAGGAACAAGAAGAAAGTGTCCTTTAAAGAGGAATCTACACCTTTCACATCTAGCTCAAATATGTAGAGAATGATGGAGGAGATGATGAAAAATATGAGCATACTTGAGAGAGCACAAGAAATTCAAAACCAAACAGCTCCTCAAAACAGAAATCAAAACCAAAATCAGAATTTTAGGAGAAATCAACCCCAAAACAAACCAAGGGAGGATGATCAACAAATCAATCCTCCTTTTCATTATAACTATGTAAGTGAGGTTGAAGAAACAAGTGAACAAATAGAGGAAGATGACATCAACATGTTGGGAGTAGATAATGATGACTTTGAAGTTCATTACAATAGAAAACAAGGTCTATACACACCCTATGATGATAAAAGAGATGAGGATGAAATTTATTATCAAGAAATGGAAAATGTCATCATAGAGTCTTAAAAAGAATATGACCTTAGGAGTAAAAGAAATCAAGAAACTCCCAAAACTAAAACCTCTAAAAAATATGCACAAAACAACATTGTAAATAAACCCAAAGTTGTAAAACAGAAAGATAAAACAGTGGCTGGAAATTCTGATAAAGGTAAAGAGAAAAGCACTCAAAACAATGAAAAACAAAGTGTAGACTTTAGTAGCATTAGCACCTCAGCTAGTGCTCCTGTTAAAACAATTCTAACCAATGTAAATAGAGGAAATCAACAAACTGATTTTTTTGATAGAGTGGCAGTTAATAAGGCTGAAACAACCACTTCAAAGAATTAGATTCATTTTAGTTTGGAGCAGGAAATTTCCAGAATTAAAATCTCTGTTACCCTTACTGAATTAGCTGCCCAGAATGTATATAGATCTCAAATTTTGAAGGATTTTAACATAAAAGAGAATAATGATACTATCAATCTCAATGATGACCAGCCAGAGCTTATATTCGGTCCTAAGATTGAAGGTAGATATCAAGAGGGACCAGTTCCTCCTTTTTATGTTAGTTTAAATGTTCGTGGCAAGATTTTGCACAACGATATGTATGATTCAGGGGCCTCTCACAATTTAATTCCCAAAGCTGTAATGGAGAGCCTAGGCCTTGAAATCACTTGACCTTACAAAGATCTTTACTCTTTTGACTCAAGCAGAGTGAAATGTTTAGGATTACTCAAAGACCTCTGTGTTAACTTAGCACAAATTCCAGCCAAGTGTTTAGTAATGGATATTGTTGAGGCTGATGCACCCCCAAAATATGGTATGTTGTTATCAAGATCTTGGGGAGCTAAGTTACAAGGAACTATGCAGATGGACATGACATATGCAACCATCTCTATTTTCAATCATAATAGAAGACTTTACAGGGAGTTCCATATGCAATACATGGTTACTAGCCAAGAGAGACCACAAAACTCTCACATTTATTCTGTAAACACAGGCCTTGATTCATTTATCCTTTTCAATGATGAAACATTCACTGAACAAGTGTCCTTAACTGATTTAATGGAAAATAGAGAGGAGGAGGGAGACGGGACACATGTGTCAAAACAATTTGCTAAATTTGAGGATCATAGCAAACAAAGTACATGTCTAGTGCTACAAATCATTCATTCTTTGCTTTTAAAACTTGAGAGTCAAGAAAGCACTCCTCAACACGATGAAAAATCTAAGGAATTTAAACCAAATTCAACAAAGTGTTGATCTTCAAGAACAAACTGGAAGCACGCTAGTTGAAGAGGATAATAACCAAACTGCTGATCCTGAAACTAGTCCTCTGTGGAGTATGAACTTCGATGGGTCTTGCCCTAGGAGCAATGCTGGTGTAGGAGTCTGAATATGCAACACTGAGAACAACCACACTGAAGGCCATTTCTATTGACTAAATTTTCAGTGTTCAAATAACATAGTGGAATACGAATCCCTTCTTTTAGGCTTACATTCGTTGAAAAAATTAGGAACCAAGAGAATTAAAGTGCATGGGGATTCAGAGTTAATCATTAGGCAAGTGAATGGGGAATACAATGCCAAACACCCCAGACTTAGAGCCTACAGGAACGACGTCATGGATTTATTGAAAAATTTTGAGGAATCCCAACTTATTTTTGTACCAAGAGAAAAGAATATCATGGCCCACAGTTTAGCTTTTGTTGCTAGAACATGCTTAACACTATATGAAACCAAACAATGCACAACTCAAATTAAATTCAGACCAACTGTCCCTGATAACGAGAAATATTGGCAAGTGTTTGACGGAGATAAACAAATAGAAGACTTCTTATAGTCTAGAAATGAATTTGAACTACCCAGTTCAGATCCATACTATGAAATAGACTTCCCTAGTGAAGAAAATCTAATTGATGAAGAAGAAGAGTCTCCAAAGGTGGCTGATGTAAATTTGTTGTCTAACAAACTTGAAAAAAAAAGCAGAAATGATTGCAGGGTTTGAAACAGAAGACTTAGAAACTCTGCAGTCTAACAATCAAAGTTTTCCAAAAGGGCTGGCCCCTTTAGAAGAGTTGTTTGATTTCAACAATGCGGCTAAGAAACCGAAACTGGAGCTTGTGGAAACTGAAGTTGAAAAGTGTAATATAGGCAGTGAACTAAAACCGAAAATGATCAAACTGTCTAAAACTTTACCAGCTCACATCAAACTCAAATACATAGAGTTTTTTAAAGAATTTTCTAATGTTTTTGTGTGGAGTTATGAGGATCTGAAATCCTATGACACTAAAATAATTCAGCACAAGATACCTCTCAAGGAAAACCAAAAGCCATTTAAACAAAAACTGCACAGAATAAACCTTGTTCAGTTACCTTTGGTTGAGAAGGAAATCAAGAAAATGTATGAAGCTGGTATTATTGTCCCTATTAGATATTCAGAGTGGGTGTCTAATCTGGTGTCAGTTAGGAAGAAAACATGAGAAATTAGGCTTTGTATATACTTTAAAGACTTAAAAAAAGCCTCGTTGAAGGACAACTACCCTTTGCCCAAGATGGACCATATTTTACAAAGGATGGTTGGTTCTAAAAGAATTTCTTTGCTTGATGGCTACTCAAGATACAATCAGATATTAGTACATCCTGATGATCAATTAAAGACAACCTTTACTACACCTTGGGGCACTTTCATGTATGCGAAAATGCCCTTTGGTCTAATGAATGTTGGTGTTACTTTTCAAAGAGCCATGGACATTGCATTCTCGGAAGAATTGGGCTACTTCATCATTATTTACCTTGATGATGTCACTGTTTTTTCTAAGACAGATGAAGAGCACTTAGAACACTTGAGAAAAGTATTCGAGAAATGCAGAAAGTTTGGGATATCTTTAAATCCTAAGAAAACACTATTTGGTCTCCAAGAAGGTAAAATTCTTGGGCACATTATATCAGAAGAGGGAATAAAGATAGACCCAAAAAGGATTGAGGCTATATTGCAAATCACTCATCCTTGAAACATCAAGGAACTCCAATATTTCATTGGAAAGATTAATTGCTTGAGAAGGTTCATTCCTAACTTAGCTGAACTCCTTAGAAACATTACAAACATGTTGAAAAAGGAACAAGGAGTTAAATGGACCTTGGAAGCAAAGAAGTCTTTTGAGCTGGTAAAACAAGCATTAACCAAAACACAAGTTCTAATAAGTCCTGATTTTTCGAAAGATTTTTACATTTTTTCATTTGCATCAGAACATACAATAGTTGTTGTCCTATTGCAGAAAAATCCACAGGGACAAGAGTAGCCTATTGCATTCTTTAGCAAGGCATTAAGAGATGCACCCCTGAAGTTCAACATTATGGAGAAACAAGCTTTTGCTTTGGTCAAAGCTTTAAAAGACTTCAAAGTTTACATCCTTCACTCACACATTATTGCATTTGTATCAAATTCAGTTGTGATAGACATTCTAACACAGGACCCAGATGGTAAGAGAGGTAAGTGGATAGCTGTGATACTTGAATATGATTTAGAGATCAAGCCCACTAAACTCATTAAAGGCCAAGGTCTAGCTAGATTAATGGCTAAATCCAATTTTGAAGTTCTTGATATTAATATGATAAATGCTTTAGATGAACAAGAGGAATTGTCAACTCCCATTGTTGAAGATAATTTTATGAATTCCTCTTGGTATGTTGATATTCTGTATGTTTTTCTTAATTTGAATACACCTCCTGGTTTATCAAAAACAAAGGCAAGGTTGTTAAAGTTAAAAGTTGTAAACTACTACATTATAGATAAATGTCTTTATTGGAAAAATGCAAGTGGGTTATTTCTTAAATGTTTGCTTGAGAATGATGCAGAGAAGGTTAAGCACGAGTTCCATGAAGGAGGATGTGGAGGCCACCTCTACTGGAAGACTATAGCCAACAAAATCCTTAGAGCTAGTTACTATTGGCCCATCCTCTTTCTAGATGTACACAAGATGATAATTGCCTGTCATAAATGCCAACTCTTTGAAGGCAAAAGAAAATTGCTTCCCCTACCTTTGCATCCAATCACTGTTGAAGCTCCTTTTCAATAGTGGGGACTTGACTTCATGGGAGAAATCCATCCACCATCATCTGCCCAACACAAATGGATTCTCACTGCAACAGACTACTTTACCAAATGGATAGAAGCCATCCCTTCTAGGAAAGCCAATGACTCTGTCATCATAAAAGTCATTGAGACTCATATCCTCTCAAGATGTGGCTGTCCTAGGAAGATCATCACTGATAATGCAGCAGCATTTGGATCCAAGAATATGGTTGAATTCTGTCACAAATATCAGATTACATTGGGTCATTCTACTACTTATTGTTAGCCCCCTATAAATTTTTGGACGAGCAAAGTAGGGGGCTAAATTGTTTTTGAGCCTTCAAGGAATGTATCTCTCCTGAAGACACATCATCCTTGAAGTCTCCTGTGCCTTTGCCTTTGATAAAATTCCCTCTGCTGACCCCCTTTTTAAGGTCTCATTGATTGTAAAAACTATACTCCAAAAGGCCTACATTTATCCCTTGTACCCCTGCAAAATATCCCATTTTAACCATTTTTCCCTATGTCTAAATTCCCCTCTTACCCCCTCCCAAATCCCTTCCTAAATATTTTAAATCACCCTTCTTCCATTCTAAGCCTCACGAACACCCTTTGTTCGACCTAAAAACTCCTTTTTCCTCTTATCGTTATCCCTTTTTGGTTTTGATTTTCATTAAAAACGAGCCAAAAAACCCATTTCCTACCTTTGTAATAGGCCTAGCCCCTCTCCGGCTCAGCCCCAGAACCTTTTTCCTCCACACGACCTGGGCGCTAGAACCAAGCGCCAGCTCAGGGGGCGCTTACTGCAGACGGATATCGAGCGCATTATTAGCCATTGATCTGTTTAGATCTTACAGTCTTCACACAACAACGTAGTGCCCATGGCCCACTTCGTTTTCCCCTCCGATCGCATCACAACCGTTCATTTCAACCCGCCGATCAACGGTCCGCGGTACATCTCGCCCGGTGGTCCCCGCAGCCGCGCCCGTTCGAAAACCGCTGGTTTCTATCGCACTGCCTTTCGGAGGTGGGCGGTATTTTTATTTTTGGAGCGATTCCACTCACCGCCCGACACGTGGCTCCGACACTATTAAAAAACCACCCCCCATCGCGCGTTATCGTTCGACAGAAAACCCCGCGCGATATGCACGTCAACCGTCCAATCTTGGGCTCTCCATCCAATGACAATCATGCTGCGAAGTTGCGCGGAAGTTAAACCACGGCAACCGTACCCCTAGCCCACTGTCCATCGCCCTCCGACGTGTTTCCCACCGTCAATCTCCTCCTAAGATTAGACGGTCCATATTTATTCACACGCCCGCCGTTGACCGTCTCCCACCACGTCACCAGTCCACGTGTTTCATCATATATTCGCCCGTCCCTTCATATATACTCCATTCCAAGGTCGATATTTAATTTTTTTCATTTGATTTTCCATCTGCACCACCTTCCAACTATATTTCCCACTGTTTCCACCACATTGCAAGTCTTCTACAACATTTCTCGCCATTCCCCCACGGTTGCATCACCATCCCGCAGGCCATCAAAGCGTCCCCAGCATTGTTTTCTTAACAGGTTTTTGTGTTTTACAGGGTTATCGGGTGATGAAAGAAGCCATGATTACACAGTATTTATTACAGTGGCCAAAAATAAAGAAAGGACCGTGTACAGAGTTCGAAGTAACGAAGCAAAGCCTAGGAAGGTGATTGATATGATCGCCATCTAAAGAGTAGGGTTAAACTCTGTGAAACCTTCCTAGAGCCATTAAAGCATAGATTTCACCGACAGAGATAGTACGGGAGCAGCAGAGAGTTCAAGGCAAGAAATAGAAGATTTTTGCACTTTTTCAGGGATTTTAGAAGGTAAAGGTACCAATTCAAAGACATCATGGATTGCATGAAAGGTCTATCATGCAGAAAACAATGCTATCAGGGTTTCAAATCAGCAGAATGTTTCTTCCTGAGCAAGGACACGGTACACATTATTGTTTCAGTCATCATTGTGTCCAAGTGAAGTTTTCCCCCCTACAGCAGTCCTATGCTATCAGCAGCATTTGTTGCACATTATGGCAGATCTTAGCGTCATGATTCTATGTTTTTTGTTTAATTCACAGAAGTATTACAGAGTACTGCAGCCAAAGTACATCAGAGACATACCAAGGTAAATGGAAGCCTGGAGAAGACCACTCTTGCATCCAAAAGAGTGCCATAGATAAATGCACATGGTTTAAACAGAATGGGCTTTGGCCTCTCTTTCTTTTCGTATTTTAATGCTTCATTTAGTGTTTCACCTACCTTCTCTACTCCACTGGAGCTATAAATTCACGAAGAAACTCATTGTAAAGGTTTTTGATCGGTTATCAGAGAATTGCAAGCTGTTTCTTTGAGACATAGTCTCTGTGTAAAGTTGTAAGATAGGCTGAGGAGGATGTTTTCAGACTGAGTATCCAGCTATTGACAATGTTGTACTTGACTGGTTTTGCTTTTCAATATGACAAGCACATTTCTTTGGATCCTAATCTAAAGCAGCGGTGATATTTTTCTATCTTTGTATATGTGTTTAACTTGCATTTCGTTTCATTTCATTTCTACTGGCTTGCATCAGAAATCTGGCATAGGATTTACCCTTGTTAGGTACCCTATGTTTCTGCTCTCCTTGCCTTTGATGTTTTCTACTAAATGTGTTATCTAAGAATTGATTTGAAGTTGGTTAACGATTGTAGTGGAGTGTTGTTGCTGCTAGGTGATGTATGGTTAAAATGAATGTCTGTTCTTAGATATTCTTGTTAAGTTGCATTTAAGAAGATTGGGAACAACGAGGATTAGAAGTTAGCCATATCCTCGAAGATCATATGCCTTGTTTGACACTTTCTAAGATCCCTCAAACTGGAGGCCGAAGCATTGAGAGTTCAAAGTCTCTCTCTAATCTCAGGTCTTTAACTTTGTGTTCTACATCTTTATTGTTTCCTCCTCCCTTACCATTCCATACCACACTATCATCTATAAGATCCAATGTTTTAGATGACTAGCCCAACTGAAAGCCTGCATATTGAATAGCAAGTAAACCCTTTCCTGACTCCATTGCCCAATGGTTATGAATGCTCCCTAGAATACTTCACCTCTGCCTAAATCCTCTTTTCTCATCCTTGTCTTACATTGAACCCTTCTTTCCTGATAACCAACAACCAAACAAACAATCAAACAAACAAACCTTGTGCCTATAACTAGCCTAATATCTTAAAATTTTGAGCTTCAAAGACATAAAACCTTTGCTCACATAGAGATATCCCTCTCTGGACCCAGGATGGCTAGATCCTGAGGTCTGAAAGTGGTTTGATGTTGTCTCATCTTTTGTTCTTGCCAATCTGGCCAAAACATGGGACCCCAACATAATGGCGACTCCACTGGGGAAAAAATCTGAGAGCCTATAACTGATAACATTTGTCTGTCCCCCATTTTCGTCACCAACATAATGGTGACTCCGCTGGGGAAATTCTAAGTATTCATCACCTTACCACATCATAAGAGCCTCAGAAACCTACAATCTCTGGTTAGGTTGGCAGTTAAACACTCCTATTCACAGATCAACCTCTATACCAATTTTTGTGTTTCTCACACACTCTTAGACAGAGTCTGGAAAGGGCCAGGTAGCCTCCAGATATCACACTTTTTCAGAGGTGACATATCTGGTAAAAACCCTCCCAGTCAATCTCTGGTTTGAGTTTGCTGTGTTTGGAAGTTGACCTTGAAAGGGGACATCTCATAAGCATTGTGGTGGACAGTGTACCCTCCAGAAGCCCCTAAACCTTCCACCTGGCGACTCCATAATTCCTAAATGATTTAAAGAATACACTAGTGATCAGTAGGCCTGCTGATTATCTTGGTTTCACATAAGACTCCACTGGGATACCAGCCTTTATAACAACATTAGCCATAATAAAAGTAACAAGTAGGGTTAAGCTGCTTGGTCAGAAAACAACATTGTGGCTTCAAGAACGATTCATAAAAGAGCTTATCCTGACCCAGACCCACCCAAAATAGTTGACAACCCTGAGAGCATCCTCAAGAGATCTCCTACACCTAAACAATAAACTATTTCCAGCCACATCCATAGAGCTAGCTCTACACCAGAAGGCTTTACAGCTCTATTAGACCCAGTTTTTGACCTAGGCACTCAAAATAGTTTATGAAGAACTAGGTCATTCAGTGTCCTGGACCAGCCAGATCTTGAGTTCCCTGGTTCACCACCTCAAAGTAGTAAATAGCTTTGGAATAGACAGAACCCTCCATCTACACCTCCTGATATTCACTTCATTCAAAACTTGGGGCTCTGCCACCCTAAATCTACCCAACAAGCTTCTGCTCGTCATAATATCCCTATCATCCATATACCAGTTGCTCAAGTTAACCCTTTGCCTCATCAGAACATCATCATGGCAGCCTAGTATGCACCTCTGGTTTTACATCAGCCTCTAGTACCCTTACCCAATGATTATCAATCAAAGCTCCCACACTTCACTGCAAAAGAGTCCACCACAGCTCAACACCATGTAGATAGGATGGAATATTCTTTCGACCACATGGAAATAGATGATGATACAGTCAAAATGAGAATCTTTTCCCAGAGCTTAGGAGGTGATGTGAAGAAATGGTTTAAAGGCCTACCTCCTAATAGTATCCAAGACCTTCCTGCTTTATATCAGACTTTAATAAACAAATGGGAAGTTAAGGCTAACCCTCTCCAAATCCTAGCAGAATACAAGAACCTGAAAAGAAACATAGGAGAGAGTGTCCAGGACTACTCTACAAGGTTTAATAGCGTTTATAATGCTCTTCCACCACACATGAAACCTCCCCTAGGTATGGTTTTAGTAAAGTACCCTGAAGGCCTTGATGCTGACATGGACTACCAACTTAGGGAGAGGGATTACAACACATTGGAAGACATGCAAAAAGGAGCAGTGAGTGTAGAGGCAAATCTGATTGAGAAAAAAACAAGATTGAGAGCTGAGAAAAGGGTAACATATAGAAATGACAATGTAGCTTCCACATCTAACCCTAATAATGACCGCATATCAAATAACGTAGAGAAGCTACAACAAATGATGGAAAAAATGGTTGTCACAGTCAGTAACCTAAGAAGAAATAAAAAACATAACCAGAACCAAAACTTTAGAAGAAACAATGCCACTCCCAACAGACAAAGAGAATCAGATCAGCAAGTTATTCCCCCATTCCAAGAGAAATTTTTAGATGAAGATGAGGGAATCATAGAAGAGTCCGAGGGGAACACAATAAACATGTTTGAAACATAAAATTCAATCCACAACTATTACATAGAAGAAGATAAGCCCTCACCCTCGTATTGGGATGAGGAATGGTTAGAATCTAAAGATTACAGGTTAGGATTTGAAAATGCCATGATGCAGGTCAGAGAACAATATGAACTTAGAAGCAAAAAGAGCCTAGACACTGCCAAACCAAAATCTTCTGAGGTTACCATCAATAAAAGGCCTTAGAAAACTTCTAAAGAAGCTACTGAAAGTAACAAATCAGCAGCTGAGAGCTCTGGGAAGAACAAAGAAAAAAACAACCAAAACACTAATAAACAAGGTCAACCGACAAGCAGTACTAAAACTGTAGTTAGTACTCCTAATAAAACAGTTTCTAACACTGTACATAGTGAGAATCAACACACTGATTTAGCCACTAAGGTGGTGACTAACAAAACAGAGTTGAACATTCCAAAGAGTTAGTCCACTTTCAATATGGAAAGTAAAATTGCAAAAATTAAAATCTCTGTACCACTCTCTGAGCTGGCTACTCAGGATGTATATAAAGGCTAAATTTTGAAAGCATTAAATTTAGGTGAGAACAGTGACACTATAAATCTGAGTGATGATCAACCCGCCCTTCTGTTTGGTCCAAAGATAGAAGGAAAGTTTCAAGAAGGGGTAGTGCCCCATTTTTATATCAGTCTTAATATCCATGATAAGATTCTCCACAATGCAATGCATGATTCTGGGGCATCACACAACCTAATGCCTAAAGTAGTGATGGAAAGATTAGGCCTAGAGATAACTCGTCCCTATAAAGACCTATATTCATTTGACTCTAGTAGAGTAAAGTGCCTTGGCCTGATCAAAGATTTATGTGTGAGCCTTACCCAGATTCCAGCAAAATGTATGGTCATGGATGTTGTGGTGGCGGATGTGCCACCCAAGTATGGCATGTTATTATCAAGATCATGGGGAGCCAAGCTGCAAGGCACAATGCAGATGGATAGGGCCTATGCCACAATCTCGATCTTTGGCCAACTTAGAAGACTATACAGAGAGGCACAAATGAAATTCCTGGTTAGTAGCCCCAAAAGGCCTGAAAATTCACCTTTATACTCTGTACATATAGACCTTGACTCCTTTATCCTTTGTAATGATGAATCCTCAGAAGGGTCAGAGTCCAAAAATAGAGATACAAACAAGGAAATAGAACCCATGGAATTTAACATAATGGCTACTCTAGACTCAAAGGAGAATGATATAGAAAACTTTAAATAGTGCACTGAAACAAAAACTCAAAGTGAACCAGAAATAGAATACAGTCAGCTGATTAGTCACCCGTCACAAACACATACACCACACCAAAAATGAAACGCTGATAAATTCGAGAATGAAACCTTATGGGAAATGAATTTCGATGGGTCATGCACCAAGAGAACTACTGGAGTAGGAGTGTGGATACATAACACAGAGAGTGACTACGCAGAGAGCCATGCCTGTAACCTGCACTTCAAATGTACAAACAACATTGCAGAGTACGAGGCTCTTATCCTAGGCTTAAACCTGTTGAGAAAATTAGGAGCCCGTAGGATAACTGTGCATGGGGACTCTAAGCTGATCATTAAATAGGTGAATGGTGAATACACAGTGAAACATCCTAAACTGAGAGCATATAGGAATTACACTATGGATTTATTGAAAACCTTTGTAGAATACGAGTTGGTGTTTGCCCCTAGGAGCCAGAACGCAATTGCAAATGGATTAGCCTACATGGCTAGTTCATATTATAAGCCTCCCAGTGACCAAAAAATCATCATTCAGACCAAATTTAGACCTGCAGTGCTGGACAATGAAAAATATTGGCAGGTCTTTGAGGGCGATAAAAAGATTGAATATTTCCTAGTAGGCAGAAATGAGTTTGAATTTTCTGATTCAGACTCCAAATCTGACAGTAGCTCCCTAAGTGAAGAGTCCTCAGATGAGGAAGAAACACCCTGTAACATAGAAATAAACACTTTAAACTAACATATTGGAAATCCAAACGAAAAAGGTGAAAACATAGATAGTGAAGAAGTAGAGGTGCTGCAGGCCAAAGATAAGAACATACCTCGAGGTCTGACACCTTTAGAAGACCTTTTTGACTTTGATGATGTAGAAAAAAATCCCACTATTGAACATGCAGACTCTGATGTTGAGGAATGCAACATAGGCACTGAAGATAAACCCAAGATGATCAAATTGGCTAAGTCTCTTCCTGCAAACATGAAAAAGAAATACATTGACCTATTCAAGGCATTCATTGATGGGTTTACTTGGAGTTATGAGGACTTAAGGGCCTATGACACAAACATCATACAACATAAAATACCCTTGAAAGAAAATCAGAAGCCCTTCAGACAAAAACTTTGCAGAATAAACCCAAAACAATTGCCTGCAATGGAAAAAGAGATTAAGAAAATGTATGAGGCAGGTATAATTGTGCCTGTGAGGTTCTCTGATTGGGTATCAATCCTAGTGGTTGTGAGAAAGAAAACAGGGGAGATCAAATTGTGTATTTATTTCAAAAACCTTAATAGAGCCTCACTCAAAGACAATTACCCTTTGCCAAAAATGCAACATATTCTTCAGAGGGTAGTAGGTTCTAAAAGGATCTCCCTGCTAGATGGTTTTTCAGGTTACAACCAATTCTTAGTAATCCCAGAAGACCAACTCAAAACATCCTTTACCACTCCATGGGGCACTTTTATGTATGTAAAGATGCCCTTTGGACTGATGAACGTTGGTGCAACCTTCCAAAGAGAAATGGACATAGCTTTTCCAGATGAAATAGGACACTTCATTGTCATCTATCTGGATGACATAACAGTCTACTCCAAGACTGAATAAGAACACCTAGAACACCTGAGAAGAGTGTTTGAAAAATGTAGAAGGTTTGGTCTGTCATTGAATCCTAAAAAGACTATATTTGGGCTGCAAGAAGGTAAGCTTCTTGGCCACATAATATCTAAGAAATGGATTAGGATAGATCCACAAAGAGTTGAGGGAATACTACAAATCACACACTCGAGAAACATCAAGGAGTTACAATCCTTTATTGGGAAAATCAACTTCCTCGGGAGGTTTATTCCCAACCTAGCTGAACACCTTAGAAATATGACTAACATGCTGAAGAAAGGTGTAGGAGTTAAGTGGATTGTTGAAGCTAAGAAATATTTTGAATCAGTTAAACTTGCACTCACCCAGGCTCCTGTCCTAATCAGCCCAGATTTCTCAAAATATTTACTGATTTTTTCATTTGCCTCCAAGCATACGATAGCTGCAGTTCTACTGCAGAAAAATCCAGAGGGAATGGAACAACCCATTTCTTTCTTCAGCAAAGCACTCAGGGATGCACCCTTGAAGTACAACATAATGGAAAAACAGGCCTATGCTCTGATTAAGGCCTTGAAAGACTATAGGGTGTACATATTGCATTCCCACACCATAGCCTATGTGCCAAATATAGTGGTTAAGGACATATTGTCCCAAGACCCAAATGGGAAGAGGGGAAAATGGATTTTTGTGATCTTAGAATATGACCTTGAGATAAAACCCACCAAACTGATCAAAATTCAGGGCCTATCTCAACTAATGGCTGAATCAAATCTACAAGCCCTTGACATTAACATGGTAGATGCCTTGGATGAGCAGCAGGGATTTCCTGATCCCACTGTTGAGGAGAAGTTTCAAAGCTCTCCTTGGTATTCTAACATTCTGTATGTGCTTACACACCTCAATGCCCCTCCACAGGCTATACATTATCACTCGGGTTTTCCTAGAAGTTGTGTAAGAGGAAAGTATACCCGAGGTAACCACAAACCAACCTTTTAGATGCAGAATCTAGCCAATCTGCATCCAGAGAGGGCTCTCTCTTTATGATTTATCTTTGTTCTTTTAAGGTTTTAGGCTAGTTATAGATTCAAAGTTTGTTTTGGGAAAATGGTGGAATCCGCAAACTAAGGACAAGGCTGAGAGCTTTCAGTCCATTGGGCTATGGAGTCAAAGGATGGCTTTACTCGACTTCTATTCTACGCACAAGATGGTATTACAGGGCAAGATAGCTAGACAGAGAACAATCCTTAAAATTTAAAGTGGGTGGGATGATCTTGAAGGGATGAAAGGCAACTAAGAATCTTTCATCATGTTCAAAGGAAGAAGTGAATTGACTACAAACAAAGAGCAATAAAGGATTCTTTATTATAGCAATCAACAGTGCTTAAATTAGCGAAGCAGGAGCATTTAAGAATTCATGCTTATAGCTAATTTAGAAGAAAACATTTAGGAACAATCACATTTGAAAACAGAGTACAATTAAGAAAATTATGTTTCAATCCTTTATGTAAATTATTCAGAAATGGATATGATGGTATTATAAACTAATATAAAATTTCAGACAAAGGGTAGAAACACTTATTGAACTGTAGTCCAACACATGAATCCTGCAACAAGTCCAGTACTTCAAATCGTCATACAGTAAGCCACAAGTAAATTTCTCCAAAAGCTTTTATTCCGAAAATCTCAGTGTTACAGCAGAGTAATAGAATCCACCCTCAACACTCTCTTTGAGGGTTTATTTATACACAAAATAATCTAAAACAATCTTACACTAACTTAGCCAATAATCTAGGCTGACTTAAAGCATATTTACAAACAAACAAGAGACACATGGTCTCGTGGATAGAATAATGTATAACTGCCGATGTGTTGTTCCTTTCTTCGTGGACGTGCTGGAGGTAGTGCTTAAAATAGGGCTCTGTGCTGTCTCTTGCGTATTTCTTTGACTTGTTAGACACTCTTTCTTCTCACGGATACTCTTTAACCTTTCATCTGATACTCTTTCATCTGTTTTCCTGTTTTTACCATTTACTTGATAGTAAAAATAAATTCTCATCCTGAAAGCAACTTTTACAGAATCTCCAACATTTCATGCCACCATTGATCATATGGTATCATAGTTCTTCTGAGCTTTCTCAAAGTTTCATCTGCTTCAGTAAGTTTATAAAAAGTGGGATCATTTGGAAATAGATACTTTATTTCATGCTCCAGATGAAATAAATTCCTCACTTTATCATAAATACTTTGCCCAGTTGGTAATGAAGGTTCTGATGAGCTAGTAGAACCTACAGCTTCATTTTTAGCATGAGCCTTTATTCTCTTCTCATAGGTTTCCAAGTCTACTATTTGATCTTCTGTGAGCATGGGACTTGGTAACCCACTATCTAGTAGAGCTTTGAATTTTTCTCTGAAATTGTTGATGTCGACCAAAATGTATGTACACTTTCTTTCTAAATTTTGCATGAAAGTCCTCTTGGTGAAAACTCTCTTTGCTTCCAAAACTGCACCTGTCCTGTCATCAATTCCTAACAATGCAAGCTTTTGTTTTGTTCTGGAATTCAAGAATTGAATGAGCTGCTGGGCCTGCTCAGGCCTGCCTCTTAATTCATGTCTGGTTCTATTTATTTCTTCTTGTGCTATTTTGACTAACTCATTTTGCTCAAAAATAGCTTGAATCGAGGGCCAAATATCCCTTATTAATTCAATGATGTTACCCAAAAGAATATTATTTATTTCGTTCAGAGGCTTTTCCAGTGAAAGATCTTTTTGCAAAGCCTCAACCAATTTTTCCAATCTTTTTATTTCCCTAAGGTTGTCAGCAGCTGTCTTTTTAGATGTGTCATATCTTTCCTCCAATTTTGTCAATTGAAATTTTGTTTCTTGGAGTTCTGTGACCTTTAGCTGCAAACTCTCCATCTGTTTTTAGAAGGTCCTCGGAAGTTCAAAATTAAGTGTTCACAAGGTGAATTTCTCTTGTCTGTGGTTGTAGTACACCATTGTTAATCTACTTGATTATTTCTGTTCACACCTAAGCTTTTTTCAACTCATCTCTGTTCATTTAATCGCTACAGCATCATATTCCAAAACAGCTTTCCATCATTCTTTCCTTCTTTACGTGAATTTCCTTTTATAACTACTGTTAATAAGGGGTGCCTGAGAGTTTAGTAGTTTTAGCTGTTTTACGAGGTCATTTATATCATCCTCTTTCTTTACTGTAAATGCCTCATGCCTTTAATGTCTTTAGGATTGTGACCGACCAATGATTATCTCTACAAGTTTTATTCTGTATCCTCGGCTGTGGGGAGACTCTCCAGTCTTTGGTGTCGGTAGTATTATTCAAGGAATCTTGCAGCGTTA
Source organism: Pinus albicaulis (assembly GCA_034641835.2). NCBI lineage: Eukaryota > Viridiplantae > Streptophyta > Pinopsida > Pinales > Pinaceae > Pinus > Pinus albicaulis. The sequence goes on from MU968317.1 coordinate 1,418,201, forward strand.
AAGCTGCCATGGCTTTGCTGGTGAGAGTAGAATAAACCATTTCCCCTGTTTGTCTATGAAGCTCTATCTGATCTAGGGGATGGATATCTTTTACTAAAACTTCAAAATTTGATCTGATGTAATCTGCTGCTGAAGTTGGCTTTGGTACCTTTGCTTTGAAGTGGCTCATCAGCATTTTACCTTGTGAAAGATCAAATGCTGACATCAGTCTTTCTTGATTATGAGGAGCCATCTTCATATACTGATCATATACCTTCATTTTCAATGGATCATTCTTTGTTTTGATACTAATGAAGGTTCTTTTAATGGTCTCCGATGCTCTTGTCTTTGGCGGTCGAAAGAAGATACTTGATGCTCAATTGCTTTTGTATCCCTTTAAAACATGTTTGTTTCACTTATTTGTGCTGTTTCTTGACTATCTTCCCTACCATCATCAAATACTTTCTGCATCTATAATTTCTACATACGGAGGTGGATCAGTTTGTGTTTCTTAGTTTTGGCGATAAACTTGTGGAGCTCCTTTTGAGAAGGTGTGGTATCTGGAGCCTGGCCTCTTTTTCCCTGCTACATTCGATGGGTTGCATTTACGGAACTTGGATGTGTATTCTTTGGTGTGGGGGAGCTTTAGGATAGTTCGAATTGCTTTGGAACTACGTAGTTTTTGCCATGACCAAGGTTTCAATAACACAGACTACGGGTTCTTTCCTTTACCCTTGGGTTATAACTCTTGATTGACTATCTTCTGTAACGCTTCTTTGTGGGAAGTTAATTTCTTGAAGATGTGCAATGTAGAATGCATTTGATCATACGTTCCGAGGTCAAAGTTCTTCTCCTTTCTTTCATAATTTTTATTCATTTGTCGGCTCCTTTCTTCCTCATAAGAGTTCCTTCAACCCATTCATCTTGATTTGCTTATTGTTATAAACCGAGAATCTTGTGGTGTACACTTGGGGGGAATGACTTATTCTAATATTTTTCTGAAATGAGAGCAAAAGGTCTTGAGGACCCAACGGAAGGATGTGGAACTGCTTATCTAATAGATTTTATGCTTCTCTCTCAACTTCTCTGGTGCAAATGAAAGGACCTAAGCCCGGCTTTTGATCTTAAGCTTGTGCTTTCTTCTTTACATTAGAAATGGATCATACGAATTATTCATACGTAAATCTTTCCAAAGCAAAAATTCTCATTGGTACATATGCGGGTAACTTGAATGGATGTAGTTCACATCTCCATAAATCACGATAGTGGTTTTGGTACAATGCCAATCCCCAACTTTATAACTCTTTGACAATTGCAAGGTCTTTCTAATTTTCGATGCGAGTGCGGGGAGAAATTCTTTTGTTAACGAGGTTAATGACGGATGTACAATCGATCGATGAATTCGAATAGGAGTAAGGAGAATCGGAAGAAAAATGAATGATGGGGGACCAAAAAATGACGGACACAGGATTACCCTTGGCATCAAGTTTGAGCAGGAAAGACTTCTTTGTTGATAATATATCATGAGATGATAGATAGTAGAAATTACTTAAAAAAATTGGAGTATCTGGCCTTAAAAATTGATCATGGATCTTGTTGTGATGAAGCATAATCATATTTAATCTCAAGAAATTTTACTTGGGGAGTAAAGATGGACGGCAAAGCCAAGTTATCTCATCTACATATTCCTTTGGTTTTGAATCCTAGACAAAGGATATTATGTTTACAACAAGCCTTCCCAGTAGCGTTGAAATAGTAAAAACCATGAGAGCCCTTTTGGGCGATGTCGGGGTAACATGAAATGTTTGACACATGGATTTTAACTCTCTGGGGTTAGCTATGCAGTTTTCTCAATCAATCCTTCCATGGATAATGGTGCTAATTCTTGATCTGACTCAAATTTTAACATAGCATTTATGGCACAAGGAGTGATGGGAAATAGAACACTTTGGTTAGGAGCTAATACATTATAAAATGCGGAATCATAGTTGGCATGGCATTAATGAATGATTTGAAGAAATGTGGTGAAGGAATGTAAGATACCTTGGGAGATTGGATTCCCACAACCCTATAAGATCTTGCTAGTGTTCGTCTCTGCTGTGTGAGGAAGCTCAAACGGGGACTTTCATCAAAATACGGGTCTTTTATTTGGAAATCTTCCATCTATATCGAGAGGTAGATGGTCAATTCCCGATGAGGAGCATTCAATGGAGTGATATTTAGAGTTTGTCGGGACCTCATTTTGGTTCTTGTGGATTCAAAGTGATTTTATTTTCTTACGGACGGACGGGATATCTGAAAAAGGAAGTGGAGACAATTTGCGGAGTTTTAGAGAACAATTTACGGAGTTTAAAATCTTGAGGAGGACCTAGGCAATGATTTTAACCTTTTCTATGAAAAAACAAAGAGCGAGTTTTAAAATCTCGATCGAAATAAAATGATAAATACTTTTGTTTTTTAGACGGAAGCGGGTTCTTTGACGGGTAATGAGCAATGGCAGGGACGTTCTTCAACACGGGCAATGAAAATTTTTGAGGCGAAATGGTCAATTACGAGCGAGAAGGCACACGAAATGCCCAATGAACAACGTTCTTCTAGAATAATGAAAATGACTAAAAACACGAAAAATGGCTTATTTACAAGTTGAAGTTTTTGTTTTTTCGAGTGTGGCGACGTCATGGTAGTACGGATGACGTGTGCGAGTCGGGCGGTAAGTGGTGGCGGGGAGTCCACCGCTTTTGGTCGAGGGCGGTAATGTCAGCGGGGAGCGATTCACGGAAACGTTGCCACGTGGAAGTCGACTTTTCAAAACCGCCCCATCCCCGACGGTTAACATGCTGGCACGGGATGGGCAGCGGGATTAACAATAACCGTTGATCAACGAATGAGCGATCAACGAGTGAAGGGATGGGGAACATGCGGAGGGTTGATGGGTGGACCCGTCGGGTTTAAAAGGTTTAATGCGTGAAAATCTATGTCACCCGGAAATGTTAATAGGCGGAGAAGGTTGTTAATTAGTCCGAATGACTAATTAATCCCGAGGTATATAATGGCGTAGGTTGCGGCGGGTGGCTAGGTGGAATACCACGTGGACGGACCACGGTGGCACAAGACTTCCTTGGTTTATTGATATGTTTATTATTAACATACTTATAGTATGTCTAAAGTTTTTGTATATATTTTTATTATATGATGAATGAATTAATACAATTAATTCATCATAGAGACGGGATTTATGTATAATGCTATAGTTTTAACCAAAGGGCTTATAAAGCGGGGTGTTTGCTTTTTTTTTCAATGTGCGGTGTAATAACTTTGTTAAACATTATAATAAATAGGTTTGGGGATGTTATAGAAAAGGGGAGTTATATACTTAGGAAAAGGATTTCACTAGGGTTAATATAGTAGAATTAAATGTTAATATGGCAAAGGACAAGGAAAATCAAGCTTATCTTTATCACGTCTAAGAAAGTGATAACTTGTGAAGTAAATTGCAACATTTATCTTCTTGTAAACTTAGAATAACAAGTTATTTTGAGGAATTTTATGGAATGTGCATCAGTTTCCTAAGTAAATAGGATTTTACTTAGGAACAAATTGAAGGTAGTCTAATTATAATGATGAATTATCTCAAAGCACTTAGGTCTTTTTGATCATTGAAGTAGGAGTCCAGGGTCCCTCCAGTCGAAATGCCTTGAGCCCCTTTGATCTCCAAATACCTTAGTCCTTTTGGGAAGACTTAGTAGAAACTTTTGAGGAAAATGATAGAAGTTAATGGGTGACTTTTAGCATGATTTTCAGTGTGACCCCTCTTAGTCACTTATGATGAAAGTAAATGATTAACCAACATATGGCAACATCATTCATCGAGATAACACTTTGCGGTACCATCCTACCCTATCTACTTGGCTTTACCATTTCTCTTCTTTATTGGAGTGCATTTAGACTTGCAAACCACGATCAATCTTTTTCTTTACATGATGAATCTATCTATTTCTACCCAACAATGCCTTGAGGGAGCTCAGTTAAAAATTTGTTGAAGCACCTTTTTATTTACTCCTACCTATCTACTTATCTGCCAAGATTAAACTATTTGGCTAGATATTTATTCTCTAATCTACAGCATGGGGGTGAAATATGACTAAGCCAAGTTTTAAGCAGTTTGACTTATTCATGAATTGTGGCAAGGCGCACACGGTGCTATTCTGAGAAATAGAAATAAATAGTGGCATTTAGTTTTACCCTTTCCTTAGTCTATTTTCTGTTTGGGGTTCATTTCTTTCACTTTTTTGACCATTTTATTCTTTTTTACCCTTTGATCTTTCTTTTAGGTATACCCTCTTTACATTTTTTTATTTTTTGATTTTTTGGTTTTTAAGAATATGGAACACCTTTGCTCAAGTAAGAAGGTTTGAACATATTCCATAATTCAATCAAAGACAATCATGAAAGATGAAACCTATTGATATAGGAGGCTAACCTTTGGCTCCACTTGGGGATGGCTTTTTCCTTGTGGAAAGTCAAACCGGCCGAGGTGAGATGCCTCAAAATGTCTTCAAAGCGGAGGGTATGAAATCTTCCTCTTCACGGTAACTGTTTTATATATGATAGTGAAACTTTTTGGAACTTAGGGCCTTCACTTCGGGCTTCAATTCCAAGAAGTCACCACATCCAATCCAAAGCTGCATTAACAAAATAAAACAAAGCAATATATTATGTACAAGTTAAAAACATTAAAACATTCTAGTAAATTGGATCAAAATAATGTAGACATTCGACCATTAGTAGGTCCTTCTTCAACACGAATTGTCGAGTCCTTGAAAAGTAAGTGTTGTTCCTACAAGGCATGAATGATATAAGGCCCTTTCCACAAGAAATCAAACTTTCCATGTTTCCTTTTCTTCTCTTCTAGAATCCCATCTTAGGACCTTGTCTCCCTGAGTGAAAATCCTACTGCTTTAGTCCTTTTTATCAAACATTTTCTTTAGCTTTTCTGTAAGACTTGTGATCTTTGGTATACCTCTTCTGCGGTTTTGTTGCGGTGGATTGTTTGATTAATTCTTCTTTGAATGTCATTTGGCTCCACTTGAGCCTCCTGAAGTAATTTCATAGGGAATTCCTAAAGATGATGGGAATCTTGCTTTTAGGACCCTTAAACCTTTCATATGGACTAGTCCCAATGGATTTCTTCGTTGTAAGTCACATGCCTTTGCTCATTAGTCGGTTTTGTGCAGTTGTTTTATTTTCTCCAACAATTTCTTAATGATATTGATCAAGCTTTTTATTGGAGGATTCTGCTAGTCCATTGCCACAGGGGTAATAATTTGTTGAATAATAAAATGTCATATGATATTTATGGCGAAACTAATCATTTCTTTGATTTAAATGTGTGTATCTTGTTATAATATTTTACGGGTGACAAATCTTGAAAGTATGTTAGTTTCTAGAAACCCCTATGATTACGAATCATTGGGCTGTCTGCATGGGGGATGGCTTCAATCCATTTGGTGAAATAGTCATGCTTGATTCAAATCCATCTATGTTTCCCTGAAGAAGGGGGTGAATTTCTCCAATAAATCTAATCCCCATTGATCTTCCGTGAAAGTGGTTTTAAAGCGAGTAACAACTTTCTTTTACCCTCAAATATACGACACTTGTGACAACTTGTTACAAATTTCTTTACATCGAGAGAAAATAATGTTGGCACATTCACTTCGATACATAAGGTGTATCTGCTGATAGATTTCCGGTAGAGATGTCACTCACGATACATAGAATTCATTAAGCACTTTATCGACTTCATCTTTTAGAGACAATTCAATAAAAAAATTCTTCATGATTTTTTTCCAAAATAGAGTGCTATCTAAAATACAATATTTCAAAGATGTCATTTTAAAAAAAACAACAGTTCTGGACAACTGCTAGGAGGGCTTCCGGAGTTTAATAAAACATGAATTATATCGATGTACCGGGGTGAATCTAAGAAAGCTTGAGTACGTCACAGTGTCGCCATCTCATGATTATCAGTTCATTGATGTCTAAGGCTTGGCAATTTGTTTAAATGCATAAGTTGTGCTAAACCTTGGCCTTTTATCGGTTGGTTGGCTTAATCTCAATATCATATTCCAAAATGGTAGCTATCCACTTACTCGTTTACCTTCAATGCCATCTTAGTCAAAATATCTTTAACTCATTAGGCACATATGCTATCACATGAGAATATAATATGTAAACTCTTGAAATCTTTGATTGCTTTACCAATGCAAAAGCACGGTTTTCCACCAATATTGTATTTTAGAGATGCATCCCTCGGTGCTTTACTAAAAATGCTATTGGCTTTTCACACCCCTTGGTCATCTTTTTTGTCACTTGTTTTGCAACGTTATGTTCGAAGCAAATGAAAAATAATAAAGTCTATCAAATTTAGGGTAAATTGGGAAGCTGGTGTCCTTGTTAAAGCCATTTTTAATTTCCTCGAATGATTGTTTGGCTTCTACGGTCAGTCAATGCTTAGATCTTTCCTCAACATGTTAGTCGGTAATCTAAGTAATTACGCTGGGCCAGTAATCTTCTACCGAAATTGATTTTTCCTATAAATGCTTGCAATTCTTTTATGTTTGCAGGGGTGAGTCATTTGCAAAATTGCTTGAATTCTTTACGGATCAATCCTAATGCCATCTTTAGAAATGATATACCCTAAAAGCTTTCCTTCTTCCAAACCAAACAATGACTTCTTAGGGTTTAAAGAAATTCCATATTTTACGCTATAAATACTTGCCTTAGGTGATCTAAATGTTCTTGATCTGTTTTAGAAAAAGCAGTCAAATCATCTGGAGATGAAATAACAGAAAATCATGTATCTCTTTAGCAAAAAAGCAATGTCCATTGCTCTTTGAAGAAATGTAAACTCTGCATTCTTAAGCCCAAATGGCATTTTGACATATTTAAACGTACCCCATGGTGTGGTAAATGTTTGTTTGTCCCCGATCATGGATGAACCGAAATCTGGTTATATCACAGAAATCATCGATGATATTCTCGAAGATCTTACTACCCTTTGCAGAATGTGGTCATTTTCGGCGGAAGGATAGTTGTCTTTTAAAAACTTTAATTCCAAATTTCTTAAGTCGACACACAATCTAATTTCTCTGTCTTTTTTCTTGTTGTGTTCGATTAAAAACCCATTCGAGAATCGATAGGAGCTATAATCCTAACCCAAACATCCTTTTTGATTTCCTTTTAACTGATTGATGGTAATAAAGCAGGATTAATTCTCCTAAGATTTTGTTTAAGCAGTTTTAAGATCAGGTTCAAAGGTATAGTGTGTTGAATGATGGATGTATCATAAGATTTGAGGTCTTCATAACTCCGGGCAAAGACATCCTGGAATTCTTTAATAGTTCAACATATTTAACCTTGATCTTTTGGAAGAGATTTGGACAACTTAACAATTTTGGGATATTCTGGTGTTCTAAGTTGCATTCTTCCATATCGTATACTTGAGGTTCATTTTAGGTGCGAATGGAATATCATTTTGAGTCGAACGAGATCTTCCAAAGGTGTTAATCCTTTGGGTAATTGATTATCTTTTTAAATTAATGATTTACGTATCATCATCTATGATCTCATCGGATTCCATGTGTTTCAAATTTTTCATGTCTTTTTCGGTGAATGTGGTTGGATCGGCTTATATGAATTGCATTTTCTCTTGAAATTTCTATTTTTTGTTCTTTTCTTGATCAAATTCATCAATAGTTATGTCTTCATCTATAATACAGTTAGAAAACTCATCTGAAGTGTCAAAAAATTATTGATTTGATTGTTATTCACAAATACTTGCCAATTCAAAAGATTATGCAGTACCGGAGGCATGCCTAATCTGCAATTTGAAAATGATGATTAGGATGAAAAGGCAACTTGCATGTACTAGCAAACATCGCTAAGTTTGTGAGCATGCAAGTTTTGTTTCACAGGAATCTTGGCAAGTTGGGCTTGTAAAATGTGTTGAGAATCTCTCTAGCTTCATCCTCTCGGTATTGGTACCGGTCTCATGTCTTTTGTTGCACATTCTCCTTTAATGTTTGTTGGATGATTAAACTCGAGTCACCTATGATTGATACCTAATACCTCCTAACTTCTTGACATGTTAAGCCTAATAAAAGAGCTTCATGCTACGCAATGTTGTTAGTGCATTTGAAATTCAACCTATAAGCATGACCCTCTGCATGATTGTTCTCACCATTGTGTAGCTTAAATCTGACTCACGCCCCTAGTGCATTTGCGGGCCATCAAATTCTAAACGCAATTGCATGTTCTGAAATCTTCATCAATTGTTTTAACGTGTTTTTTAGCGGGGAGCTAGTTGTTTAGTTTTTTCATATCTTTCACGATCATCGGTGTTTCTTTGTTTTAAAGATTTCTTCAATTTTAACGGTGGTTTTGTTTATGGTTTCCAACTTTCTGGAGCTTCTATTTTAGTAGGAAAGTCATTTCCTTCGTATATAAAATAAAAGTCCTTATCGGGAATGCAGAATAAACGGGGAAGTTTTCGAGGGCTTCTCATGGCTACTCACTAAGTACTTCATCAAGGTTTCTCTATATAATCTTTTAAGTGACCAAATCAAAATAGTTGCATAAGACATGTCTAGTTGAATAGATCCTCAAGTTTAACTTTTAAAGATCCTAAGACAATAACATACCATATTTAGGTGGAATATCGGCAACTACTATGTCCATTAAACGGACTTAGTAGGGTATTGGACCAAAGTGACACACGGATCTTTAATCAAACCTAAACATTTTACACGACTAGAATCAAATGAAAACAAATCTTTGTACGGTCGGGTAATATCCGAATTCAATCTTTCCATTACTGCTTTTGGCATCAAATTGTAGAATGCTCCCGAGAATCTAGCATTGCATTATGGAGTATCTTATCATGAACATTCGAGACTTACATAAAATGGAGAGTTCCTCCACTTTACGGATTTTCCATTAACCTCGGGGCCAAAAGTTTGGGTTGATCATCAAGAATGTTTACTGAATCATCCAATCCAGTAATTTTAATGTTTAAAGACTTAGATACGACTCCTATAGACATCATGTTTAGCCAATTACGTAAAACAGGCTATCTTGGGTTGCCCTATTGCGGCCTCTAGATTAAAAGGAGTTTTCTAGTTTGAGTTTTAGTGTTTTACCTGAGTTAGGTTTCCTACTGTTTATTGGGTCTTTAATGTTTTCTCTTTTCATGAATGAAGTTTTGTTTTAAAGATGTTCGGGACTTCTTCGTTTGGTCTTCTTCTTAATTTTTCAAATTACGATAGGATACGGAAGGATCTTCTTTTTTCTCCATTTGTTCGAGAATACTCTATACAAAGCTTCTAGATCGGCCATCTTTATTTTAGAATTCAAGAGCCACAAACCCAGGTTCTAACTTCTCCCGGTAAAGACTTTGTACGAAAATTCTCATACGGATATTATCGGTATCAATCTCATAAAACTAAAGTAATGTTTCGTCATCCTTTTGGTGTGTTGTTGAAGAGCTGACTATTGGGTACACCGATCGTCGAAAGGTGTGATCTTGCTTTGGTGATCTGAGTAAAGGCGGAGGGGTTGGCTGGTAACGGTAAAAGGGAGCATGTCGATTAGCCATTGGAAGATAAAGTGGAGTGACGAGGAGTTGATGGTCTAACGGGGAGGAGATGGAGGTCGGCGGGGAGGGAGATGGAGGTCGACGGGGGAGGAGATGGAGGTACGACGGTGTTTGAAAAAGTTTGATGAAAAGTAGTGGGCTCGGAGATACTTCGATTATCACGAAATGTTTGAGCTTTCTTCAAGGGTTTGCTCGGACTGAAGGGATTATGCAATTCTCTTGTCAAGATGATGTGAAACAAATCGGTATTGCAAATCTTCAAGAACAAAGGGATGCGGAATTAATCTAGATAATGATCCCAGAAAAATTACAAACAAAGATGTTTCAAATCTTGCATCAAAAGGAATATCATGTGTAAATAATTTCCACGGGGACAAAGACGAGATCTAGAAAGTGGTCTAGAACTTCTGTACTCTCACGACTTCCTCTTCCTGAACTTTCTTGACTTCCTTGTCTTCTAAGAATCCTAGGGATCAGATTTGGATTTTCAAATATTGGTGGTGGATTGGGGTCGGGGTTTGACCTAGTATGTCGAATCACTTGCAAAATATTGTGATTTCCTAGACTATGTGTTTTTGGATTTTGGGATTTTAATTGAAAAATAAATACAACTTCTACAAATTCTTTAAAGAAATAGTATGTGATTAAGATTTCCTCAGAATCTGTTTAAACTAGAGTACGATTAAAAAATTTTTGAAACTAAGGTTCGGTATATAAGCTAAATCGGAGAGATAATTTGAAGCGACTTTTATTTACTTTTGCATTTTGAAGAGCAAAAGCAATTTCAAAACTCTTTGGGCGATCTTGAGACTCATCTGCCTCTATTATAATTGAAAAAATAATAACAAATAAAAATGATTCGGGTCCCAATTATGGTCGCCACTATGTTGTCACCGGGTTTTCTAGAAGTTGTGTAAGAGGAAAAGTATACCAAAAGGGTAACCACAAACCAACCTTTTAGATGCGAGAATCTAGCCAATCTACATCAGAGGAGCTCTCTTTATGATTTATCTTTGTTCTTTTAAAGGTTTTTTTGAAGTAGTTATAGATTCGAAGTTTGTTTTGGGAAAATGGTTGTTAGTATGAATCCTTTTATGCAAGTGTACGAAAAAGAACCACTTTAGCTACATAACTAATAGCCCTAACATCAAATGGCTATCGCAATATCTTACGGTATGCTAGATTAGTTGATCAAGACAAGGAAAGTCTGCAAAAAACCAGATCTATGCATAGAAAGACATTAAACAATAAAAGATAGAGTTTTGCTCCATATATCCAATAGACAAAGACAAGAACAAATTTTTACTGAAAGAATTTTTGTATTAAGGGCACGAGGAAAACAAGAAGAAGATTTCCAGAAATTCTCCTCAGTAAATGCAGGATGGGTTCTTGGAGTCCTCGACACTGAGGATCTAGCATTCTCTCTCCTGTTGGTGTAGAAAACCCGGACAAAGATAGAGACTCAAAGGAGCTCACCACAGCTGAAATAATGGAAAATGTAGCCGACGATAATGGCTCAAGAAAGTCGGACCAAGAGTTTAGATCCAGAGTGATCTCACTGAGCAACAAAAAGGTGAGAAAGAATGGTAGGAAAAGGCAACCACTCCTGTTTATAGCAAAATATTGGGTCATTCTAGATCTTGGTGCATGATTAAAATAATGTTAACGAATCTAGATCCACCTTTTATGGAATATTTTATTATATTTGTTGAAGGGAAAAAAGGTATTTGACTTAGGGTCAAATCCACTTTATGTTATTAATAATAAATAAATAAATGATTTATTTATCTTTTTAAGGGGAAGTAGTTGAAAGATAATCAAATAAATAATGATTTTATTTAATTATTTGTGATTGATTTAGTCATATTTAACAAGGAATATTATCTAAATAAGATTTAAATAATTATTCCTAGAAAATAATAAGATAAATAAAGGTTTATCTAATTAATTTTTCTTTATTTTAAGGTTAAACATGATTAGGAATAATAGTTAAATTATGGTTTAATTAATTATTCCATGAGAAAATCAAACAAATATATAGGTTTGTTTAATATTTTATTTTTGGGGTTTCTGTTAGACCATAAACAACCTAATAAGTGTAGTTTATTAAGTTATTTTACATAGTGAAAGCAATTTTACTTAGGAGGCAGGTGGTCTTGTAGTGTACTTGGGTCCATCTAAGCAGTAATAGGTTAGATGACCAAAAAAAGAGCCAGGTATGTGATTGCCCCAGTACGGAAGTGCTTAGGAGCAAAATGCAATGTGGCTTGGTATGTTGTAAGGCATAATCACCAGGACATCAAGAGGAAGTCAAAGAGAGGAGTATGAGAGTAGACTAAGGTGCTGAAAGGCTAGACCTGAGGAACGAGACTTTCGTGAAACAAGTCTCTTTGCACTGCAAAGAGAATACTGTACTAAAACGACGAGAAGCATCTCTATACCCCGTCGGGACAAAGTACAAAATAATAGTGTATCCGATAAACAAGGGACGAACCATAAGTACGGTGGCATAATCATAGGCAGGATAAAAATACAATGGGGGGATCCCACATACATATATTTCTGGGATAACGACGGAACTTATACAATAATATGCAGGTACACAAGATACAAATACAACCCAAATGCACCCCCTAGCGAGGAAGGGCTCACAAAATCTGGCCTAATACATGCAAATCAAAGAGGCGCTGTGACGCTAAGGCACGACATCATCAAATATGTGGGGCACACGCGAGAGGCTACAAGGAAGAGGTCATCCGGGCATGTGGGGGGCTACTGCGGGGGCCACCCCTCGCGAGGGCCGAGACATCTCACCGCGAGAATCACCAATGGCCCTCTGCTGCGTGTTGAACCATCAAGCATACGGATCTGGGTACGTAACGAAAGGAGGCTGGAGTGGAGAAAAATCAAGTCAAGGGCAATAGGAAGATCCCTTTGCCTAATCAAAGACCTTAGAACAAGAGTGGAAAGGCTGGAGAACCCAAGGCCACACCTCCTCTAGACACCTTGGAATGGAGGAGCGAAGTGTCGACGAAGGAGGGTCCGCCAGGTGAGAGCGGTAGAGATCCTCAACTAAGAGCACGAGAGAAAATAGTGATGATGGACGGACTAATACCAATGATGATGATGGAATGGAGGGTAGGTAGCCGAATGAATGACTTCCTTGTTAGGCATAAAGGGCATGAATGACATGTGGCCAATGACACAATATCGAAAGGGATGGGGACGAGTGGGACTGAAGAGGTCATGATATGCGACACAAAGGAGGAACCAAGCAAAGAAGGATGGAGGGCTATAGTGGGGTGCAAAAGGACGCGGGATAGACTCATAGATACAAATATTTCGACTTGGATGCTCTAAACAAGGGCGGCGGCAAGTCATACACGATAAGGCCCCAATGGGGGGTCATAGAAACATGAGTACAAAGTGGGCCTCATGACGAAAATCAACACGAACATGGACGAGTAAGGGGCGATGTGGTGCCCCAAGTACAGAAGTGTCGTAGAGATGAGAAGTTGATTTTAAGGAGTGAGGTGAAGTGACCCTTCGTGGAAAAAATGACCAATGGGAGTGAAGTATCAAATCACCAAAAACTAAGTAAAACCCATTTGAGACTCGGTGAGATCTATCCAGTCTTCGACGGTTCGTTGAACGGGGCTACCGTGTGGTCGCGACGATCGAAAGAAGAAACGGGGGTTCTCTTTTAATGAGGCGATTTCCCTCCAAAATCATTCATTTGCTATTGTTGCGCTGTGGTGAATGTGGAGAGGAGAAGAAGGCCCTAAATCTTGCGGCGAACGTGGCGGACAAACCCGGCCAGATTGGAACCCGAAGTCTGTCGGTTGGAGGTAAGAGGCCTAAGCAACGCTCTTGCATTTTGATGGATTAGATTTAGGTTTGAGACCCAACACCCCAGCTTGACCCTCCCTCCTCTCTACGAGTAGGAGTCACTTTTTGGGGCAAAAGTGCGACCGAAACCATCGAGGATGCCGAGCAAAAATGCGACCTGGTCGGTAAATGAGCACGGGAGGAGGGGAGAAACGAATGTTGTTTGATGGTTGGGGGTTGGGTTTTTGTGTGTGGTTATGGTTTGCCCGATCGTGCACAGCGGGGTGTGTTTGTGCGGGGTATGGCGAGTGCAAGATAAAGCCCCGGAGAAGAGGGATGCGGGAACACTTCGGGGCCGGGGGAGATCCGGGCGGATCGGGCGTCCGTCGTGTGGTGGCCGGTCCCCGGGGTTCTCAAGTTTGTGGAGAACCCGTTGATGGGAAGCAGAGGAACCATTGCGGCCCGGGATTGTCGGTTACTGGGATCCGGATCGAAATATTTGTAGTGCGGGGGCACGGGATCGAGCTGACGGTCCGGGATGTGTGGCACGACCGGCCTCCCCTCGGTGGGGATAGTGGAGACACGCGGCTAGTGTTGGGTGGGGGCGGCATATCATGGAGTTTTGGAGGCATGTTGTCGTAGGGTTTCGAGTCAAGAGGACTCGGATATCGATCGAGGTCTGGGGGCTAGGAAACCCATGCGGTGGCGCAGGCATGGCTGCGAATCTGAGCACCAGGCGTTCCATCACATCACCCGGTGGGCGAGATGATGATAGTGGAGAGTGTGTTGAGTGGGACCTACTTTGGGTGGGGGCCCAAATGATGTTAGTGTCGCTAAGCGAAAGTTGTCGCTATGCGAGCGGCGGAGTGAATGTGATTGCTCATATGGGACACATTTGTGCGCCTTCTTTTTGAGAAGATCCCGACCTTGAGGCCTCGTGTGCATCTTCCGGATGGGGGCCGAAGGAAACCCGGGGATGCGTCGTTGGGACGACTACTCTTGCAAGGAGGAGGAGGGGCGGTCGGTACTGTTCGGCGGAGTTCTTTGCCCATTTGGATCAGATGCCGTTGTACATAGGCATTACCTTATAGTGGGATGAGCTACTATGGGGATCCGGATTTCACCACTTAGAGGCAGTGAGTTTGGGGGCCGATGGTAAGTGACAAATTGCTATTCTTATATGGGCATGTTTAAATTTTTTTGAATAGTAAATAGCTAATCTTGATTCGGGGACTTTTGGTATGCGGATATACTTACTTAGGTAAAACCGGCCGGATATATGGGACGGCCGGCGAGCGTCTGGGGCTACGGGTGCGAGTGGATCGAGGAAACGGCGCAAAATGATGGTGCGGCCGCCCTGCGGGGACATCGCCGTAGATGTGAGCGGCTATTGACGGAGTATCGGAAGCGCGGGTGGCGGTTGAAACGACGTACATAGAGCCATGTGTTGGTCTCCCCCCTCGGAGTAAGCGAGGTATCATGCGGCGCATGGCGATTGGCCGGTCAAACTATGCGGGATCTACGCGCTGCCGAGGGCGAGCCGTGGCCGGGAGCCTCCGGATAGTGATTGAGGCACCATGGTGCCCCTTCGATGTATGTAGGGGCAGGAGTGGTGCCCCCTAGAATGTATGGAGGGAGCATATGAGGTGCCCCGATTTTTGTTGTAACATGCTATGGGACATCATCGTATGTATATGTATGGGGCGTATGGTGCCCAGTTTTTGTTGTAACATGCTGCTATGGGCGTGTCATGTATATGTATGGGGGCGTATGGTGCCCCCGAGTTTTGGAACATGCTATGGGCATGTCATGTGTATCGAGTAGATGGACTCATCGTATATATGGTTTGCGACACATATTGGATATGCATCGTCTTTTGATGGTTGATTTAATGTTATTGTCTTGTATGAATTGAGTGTGATAAATGCCAATCTAGAACATGGTTTGCAATACTATCTACGTAGTGATTGCGAGATGCGGGTACATGGTTGAAAGTTGTGGTTTCAGCCGCATGTATTAAGACTTTTACTCGTAAATAGCGTCTAAACGGCACGGGGTTACGCACACGATAAACACCATTTAGTTGCATGACGAAACGAGAATCAACGAACGTGCGGATGGAGAATGCGATGCGTGACATCGACTAGTAAGGCCACGCCTTTGCATCGTATTCGGCTTTGATTGTTGGTGGCGAGAACCAATGCATACCAGATTAGACGAACGAGGTCATGCGAGGGTGAAGATGGCCCACACCTGTAGCAGGGGCGAGATTCTGGAGTAGCGACTTGCACCATCGGGCGTAACGATAAAGGATGTGGACGGGGGGATGCGCAAGGTGGTGTGACAAGACAATACATGAGGGGATGAAGGGCGGCAGCGTGAGGGCGAGAAGTCATCGAGCGGTAATGGCGGGGGAAGAAGTGAGATGAGCAAAACTCAAACAAGGTGATGTATGAGAGAGCTGGCTGGAAACATGGCGAGGACTCGGGGGCTGCGAAGGTCAACGGAGACACAAGTGGAGTGATCTCGGCATCAGGGACACAACGGGGGAGGTTGCAGAGGCAGGCGAGCTCGAGTCATCTTGAGAGGAGGAGATAGGTAAAGAATGGTGGCCCCATGGGCCTGGTCATCTGGACATCGAGGGGGGGGGGGGGATGTGGATGGGAGCGGGGGGGGGATCCTCGGTGCAGTACTGCGGTATGCGCGCGAGAATGGGAGAGGCGGATTGATTTTGTTCAACCTCATGCTCGCGGATCACCTCAAGGGAGAGCACGGTAATAGTCGGAGTGAGGACAATGATGGGAGTAGTGGCCATGGACACCGCACAAAGCACAAGGCTTGTTGGTGCGGAGAGTCTTGGGGTTCTTGGGAGACGGTCGAAGCGAGGAGTGGGAGTTTCGGGGACCGTAGTGTCGGGGAACGCGACTTTTACCATGGGGCGAATGCGGGGTAACTCGGGACAGAAGGCATGGGTGGTATGACCGATGATATCACCGCAAGGCACAAGGCTTCGAGGTGGGGGAAGGGAGCCGAGGTGGTTGTGGTGGTTTGGGTCTTTGGTTGCCCCCTTGCGGGCTTTTCCTTTCTTCTAGGGGGGCCGGCTCCAACGGGGGAGAAGGGTCTATTAGATCTTTGAGGGCACGGTGGCTGGAGGAAGCGAGGGGACCGGTTGAACCGGTGTCAAAGCCATGTAAGGTTTGGGGTGACCGGGGGGTGGCGGTGGGGGATCGAGGTACCAGCCGGAATACCCAAGGTCGAGTTAGGGAGAGAAAATTGTGCCATGACGGGGACGGAGTGCTCTCACGGGAGGGAGGGGAGCCAAGAAGGAGATCGTCCGGCGGGGGGTAATGACCGGGAGGTACGGCTCCAAGATGGTTAAGGCCGGGGGGACCGGGCACGGAAGGATAAGGGTTCGGGGGGACACCGAGTGGCAGGGGGAGGGCCGGAAGGAGGAGGTCCCGGCCCCGGCCGCGAGATGGATGGTAGGAGCGGGTTGCGGAGGGCGGGGGAGGAGGGTGCGGACTGGCGGGCGAGGGCCGTTTATGGGCGACCCCCCGAGACGGTGCATCGCGCAAACATTCGACAAGGCTGGGATGCGATGGCGGAGGAGGAAGGTGAGGAAAAGTACCAAGCGAGGTGGAATCTTTATAGGCCTTGGAGACAACGAAGATAAGGAATCGACGGTTTGCTTGTTGGTTACGGAAAAGATGGTGGTCTCGGAGGAGGTCGGGAATCGTGACTCATGATAAGATAGGCAGTCAGTGGTGACTATCTTCCCATTATGTGGAAAGACATCTTGCGGGCAGCGGATGGGACAGCAGAGACATGGCATAGGTGTAACCGCCCAATAGAATGTTGTAGTCTAGAGGGCGTACGATGACTCGACGTCAGCAGCAGGTCTTATCGGCTAGGGTGATGGAACCGATTCTGAAACAGGGCCAATGGTGGGAGGCATGGCTAATCACGCTCGAAGAATTGTTCGTGGAAGGGGTGACTCGGGGATCCGAGTTGCTTCCAAACCGAAGCGGACATCACACGGGTGGATGCCCCCTCATCAATTATACTGCCGGGACACGGTGGCGTTCCGGTTGTTGGGATTTGGAAAGCAACGGGGGGAGGAAGAGAGGAGGGTGGATAGATTCGGTGGCGTCGAAAACAATCGGCCAGTCACATCGACGGGATCAACGAGCGCCCACGGCGGAATGGTAGAGCCTTCTTTTGAGAAGGGCACGGCTTGGAGGAGTTCGATGTGGAAATGGCGGCCAGGGATTGTGCCAAATCATCTACTATCTTGTGCGATTGAGCGACTCGGCCGGAAGCGACGGCCCCCGCGTGACCGCCTGAGTCTTTGGATGAACCTCAACTTTGGGTTGAGGGATGTGTCGGGAGCCCTTTGGATGTCGAAAGAGCTCGTAGACACGATGGAGGCTCGGGGAGCGGTGAGCGAGAGGCATGGGAGTGCGCGGGGCCGAGTTTGAAGGTGAAGGTCGACGGAAGGGGACGTATCGGACGCATCATAAGGATGCAGTAGTCGAAGGGAACCGAGGAAATGGACGAGGGTGTGGTTGCATGGCTGTCGGGGGGTTGGGCGGCACGAATCCTGAGCGAGGGAAAGGATCGTTGAACACGGTGGTGCAGGTAGTGGCCACATTAGGAGGTGTGAGGGAGGCGTGTTGTCGTGCCGCAATGTGGCAGAGACTCCCACATCACATCGCATACGGGGTAGAGGACAATCGTGAGTGCGGCCGTAAACACCGCAGCACGAACGGGGCCTGCTTTGTGCGAGAGCGGCACATCCGGCTTTGGGGCGAGATGCCTTTTGAGGGGCCACAGTTGCTAGTGTTAGGGTCCCATACCGAAATTGGGTCCTCGGTTACGGAAACGGAATGGAGTTACGGTTGCCTCGCGCCTTCTTTGAGAAAGGGGATTAATCGCCTGCTGACTGAAATACTTGCCCTGGAGAAGTTTGTATGTCTTTGTTGCGGAGTTGTGAGGAGGCAAAGACGGAAGCGCATATCTTGGAAAGTGGCCGCACGGTTTGTGGATAAAAGTAAGGGTTGGGTTGGGCGACATTGAGGTAAGCGAGGGAGGGGTTGGGCAAGGAGGGGGCATGTCGTATCTGGATACATGTTCTTGGGAGGAAGATTGCTTGGGAGTCTTGGCCCCTCACACGAGGGGAGACCATGGCTCATAGGAGGGTGAGCGGACGGGTGGGAGAGGGTCCCGACAATACCGTCGAGGCGGAATGAGATGCCCCCGGGGGTGTTAGCGCCAAGACTTTTTGAGGATGTCGGGCGAACGGTATAAACATAACCGTTGGCGTAGATCGGTCATATTTTTAAGAAGCTATTTGGACGGCTTCTTGATTGAGGAAAGTGGGGGGCGGCATGCGCGATGGGAGGCAGGGAGGGTGCGAAGAACTGATCCCACATATAAACCCGATCTTCAAAGGGAGGGGGCTCGACACCAAGCTCGTCTTCGTCGCCATTCTTTGAACATGGGAAGAAAGGCGTGTGGAAGAGGATTGCTTAAATGAAGTCAAGAGCTCCATGCAGAGTGTCGTATCGGAGAGGGAGAGCTGGGGGGGAGTACGACAAGAAGGCTTGGGCAGTCTCTCGAATGTGGTATGGAGAAGTGGCACATTCGACATACCATTTAGAAGCCCGCGTGGCCCGTACGTTGGAACGAAACGAGAACGGATGGGTCATCGTGTGGGTGGAGGAACACCACATGTGGAAAGATCGGACGTGATTGGTTGGATCTTCTCCGGTAAGGCCCTCGAACTTAGGGATATCGAGCGACTTGGTGGGCTTACATAGTGGGCCGGAGTAGCATTGTGGTGAATGGGATCATTAATCAGGCGATGGAAATCGGGGAGAGTGGGGCACTGCAATGTGCGGTAGCACGGGGGTGGCCGGAGTAGTGGTTGTGACGGTTCCGCTAGAAGTAGGGCCGGCATTGGGGGCGGGGAGAGCCGCTAGCGTTAGGCCTCGGTCCGGCGGTTTCCTTGTTGAAGGAACGAGAGCCCGCCGGAAGGAGGGGACCCGATGGTCAGGAGAGGAGTCGGAGTGCGGACTCGAAGGTGGGCCCCGGCTCGGCCCGACGGCGGTGCGGAAGCCGAGTCGATCAACGGAAGCCCCGGGGTGAGGGCCAAGAAGTCTCGGGGAAAGGCGCCCGGGAGCGCGATGATGGCCCGGGGAAGAAGAGAGCGGCAAAGGCGAAGGACAAAATCAAGAAGGTCAAGGGCGAAAAGACACGGTGACAATTGATTTTAGAGTCTTTAACGAGGGCGGTGTAAACGAGGGCGCTGCCTTAGGGTCGGTGTGTGGCGTGCGTTAATTTTTAATTTTAAAAAACCCTTTCCGTTGTTTGAGGAAGCGAGAAAAAGTGTGCGACGTAGCTGAAAATAACTCGGAAAACAGAATAAATCTTTGAAATAACGGAAAAATAACGACTACGCCATGTCTCAAACCAAGAAGGTGGGTCTCTCCTGACTATGAAAAAAGAAAGGAAAAACTATGGAAACACACACAAAGGAAGCTAGAACGGATCTAGGGTCAAGGAGACGGAGATGCCGGGAGGATAACTGTGACGAGGGGTGCGAGATCACGGCCAAGAGACGAGGAGGCAGGAATTGCCAGGTTTAGGAAGGAAATCAGCAAAAAACCGAGCGAGCGAGAGGCCTTTGAAAGGTCCAAACAAAACGACAAGAGGTGAATTTGAAAGGAAAAGAGCTGAGTTTGATGGATCTGGTAGTCATGAGATGCAACGGAAGAAGGCGGCTACGACCGACGTGCAAGCAGTGAAACTCGCCCGCAAGGGTGGGGAGGGTACTAAAGCCCTAAGGAGGCCCAGGTTCCCACTTAGATGAGTAAAAACGAGATCGGATCTTAGTCGAGGCGGTGAGACGGAAAATTTGAAAATACAGCGAACGTGAACGGAAAGAATTTGGAAAAATCTTTGGAAAAAAGGCGAGGTCGCGAGGTTACGGCCTTATGCGAGTTGAGGTCGCGGGAAACGAGGGCCAAAAAAAAATTTTGTGGCATCATTCGCGAGGTTTTGGGCCAAAGGTCGACCCCCCCGTTCCGGTTGTTCCGGCGGAAGATTTTCTAGAGAAAGTTGCCGTCTCGATTTATGGTGATGTTTGTCACTGCTTGTGATAGGGCAGGAAACACGCGGAAGTTGGAAATTTCAGTATTTTGAGGTTTTATAGGTGAAAAACAGCATAGAAATAAGAAAAAGCAAAGTACGAAAAAGAGCCCTGAAGATGCAAGTAGGCAGATATACGAGGAATACAAAAGCAGCAGTGGTAATAATTTGAAAACAAAGTATTCGATCACCAATTGTTAGTATGAATCCTTTTATGCAAGTGTACGAAAAAGAACCACTTTAGCTACATAACTAATAGCCCTAACATCAAAAGTATCGCAATATCTTAGGATGCTAGGTTAGTTGATCAAGACAAGAGGCGCAAAAACCAGATCTATGCATAGAAAGACATTAAACAATAAAAGAAGAGTTTTATCATATATCCAATAGACAAAGACAAGAAAAATTTTTTTGAAATAATTTTTGTATTAAGGGCTGGAGGAAAACAAGAAGAAGTTTCAATTCTCCTCGATGGGATGGGTTCTTGGATTCCTCGACGCCGAGGATCTCGCATTTCTCTCCTGTTGGTATGAAAACCCGGACAAAGATAGAGACTCAAAGGAGCTCACACGGCGAATAATGGAAAATATGACGACAATAATTTCTCAAGAAAGTCGGACCAAGAGTTTAGATCCGAGTGATCTCACTGAGCAACAAAAAGGTGAAGAGAATGGTAGGAAAAGGCAACCACTCCTATTTGTAGCAAAATATTTAATTCATTCTAGATCTTGGTACATGATTAAAATAATGTTATCGAATCTAGATCCACCTTTTATGGAATATTTTATTATATTTGTTGAAGGGAAAAAAGGTATTTGACTTAGGGTCAAATCCACTTTTATGTTATTAATAATAAATAAATAAATGATTTATTTATCTTTTTAAAGGGGAAGTGGTTGAAAGATAATCAAATAAATAATGATTTTATTTAATTATTTGTGAGTGATTTGGTCATATTTAACAAGGAATATTATCTAAATAAGATTTAAATAATTATTCCTAGAAAATAATAAGATAACTATAGGTGTATCTCATTAATTTCTTTGTTTTTGGGTTAAACTGGTGGGAATAATAATTAAATTATTAGTTTTAATTAATTATTCCTTTTGGGGTTTCCTTAATTAACATAGTGAAAGCGAGTTTTACTTGGGGTAAAGCTGGTCTTACATGGTGTACTTGGGTCCATGCTAATAAAGGTGAATGACCAAAAAATGGTGTAACAATGGTGGAATCCGCAAGCTAAGGGCAAGAATTTGAGAACTTCAGTCCATTGGGCTATGGAGTCAAAGGATGGCTTTCTTGGACTTCTATTCTATACAAGATGGTATTACGGGGCAAGATAGCTAGGCAGAGAACAATCCTTAAGATTTAAAGTGATTGAGATGATCTTAGAAGGATGAAAGTAACTAAGAATCTTTCACCATGTTAGAAGGAAAGAAGTGGTGTTACAAACGAAGCAATGAAGGATTCTTTATTATAGTAATCAACAATGTTTAAATTAACCAAAGCGAGGCATTTAAAATTCATGCTTATAGCTGGTGAAAACCTTAAGAACAATCACATTTGAAAACGGAAGTATAATTAACCAAATTTTTGTTTCAATCCTTTATGTAAATTATTCGGAAATGGATATGATGGTATTATAAACTAATATAAAATTTCGGACAAGGGTAGAAACACTTATGAGCGTAATTACAACACATGAATCACACAACAAAGTCAGTCTTCAAATCGTCATCAGGTAAACTGATAAATTTCTCAAAAGCTTTATTTCGAAATCTCAATGTTACGACGGAAGTAATAGAATCCACCCTCACCTCCTCTTTAGTTTTATTATCCACAAAATAATCATAAAACAATCTTACACTAACTTAGCCAATAATCTAGGTGACTTAAAGCATATTTACAAACAAACAGAGACACATGGTCTCGTGGATAGAATAATGTATAACTGCCGATGTGTTGTTCCTTTCTTCGTGGACGTCTTTGGGTAGTGCTTAAAATAGAGACTCTGTCTTTTGTCTCTTGCGTATTTCTTTGACTTGTTAGACACTCTTTCTTCTCTACGGATACTCTTTAACCTTTCATACGATACTCTTAAAAATACATTTTCTGTTTTACCATTTACTTGATAGTAAAAATAAATTCTCATCTTTGAAAACAGCACTACAGATCTCAACATTTCATGCCACCATTGATCATCTGGTATCATAGTTCTTACGAGCTTTCTCAAAGTTTATAAAAGTGGGATCATTTGGAAATAGATACTTTATTTCATGCTCCGGATAAGAATAAATTCCTCACTTTATCATAAATACTTTGCCCGGTTAGTAATAAGTTCGATGAGCTAGTAGAACCTCAGTGCATTTTATGTGAGCCTTTATTCTCTTCTCACTGCGTTCTGAAGTCTACTATTTGATCTTCTTGAGCATGGGACTTGGTAACCACTATCTAGTAGAGCTTGGAATTTTTCTACGAAATTGTTGATGTCGACCAAAATGTACGTACACTTTCTTTCTAAATTTTGCATGAAAGTCCTCTTGGTGAAAACTCTCTTTGCTTCAAGCGCACTGTCTGTCATCAATTCCTAACAATGCAAGGTTGTTGTTTTGTTAAAATTCAAGAATTGAATGGTACAACACGGGCACACTCAGGGCTATATCTTAATTCATGTACGGTTCTATTTATTTCTTCTTGTGCTATTTTGACTAACTCATTTTGCTCAAAAATAGCTTGAATCGAAAGCCAAATCTCCCTTATTAATTCAATGATGTTACCCCAAAGAATATCATTTATTTAATTTGAAGGCTTTTCTGGTGAAAGATCTTTTTCATAGCCTCAACCAATTTTTCAATCTTTTTATTCTCCCTAAGGTTGTCGTAATTGTCTTTTAGATGTGTCATATCTTTCTCCAATTTTGTCGATTACAATTTTGTTTCTTGGAGTTACGTGACCTTTAGGCGCAAGCTCCATCTATTTTATTAAGTCCTCGAGTTCAAATTAGAAGTGTTCACAGGGTGGTTGTTCTGCTATCTGTGGTTGTAGTACACATTGTGAAGTACGCGATTATTTCTGTTCCTGCAATGCTTTCCAACTCCTTCTCTGTTTCATTTTAGTCGCTTGTCATATTCGAGCAACTCCATCATTTCTTCTGTGAATTTCCTTTTATAAATTCTAGTAATGAGGTGCCTCGAAATTTGGTAGTTTATTGTTTTACAGTGTGACTATATCATCCTCTTTCTTCTTTACCAATGCCTCAATACCTTTAATGTCTTTAGGATTGTGACCCAAACCAATGATTATCTCTTCTAGAGATTTTATTCTATTATCCTCGGCTTTGTGAGGAGGCCCTCTCAATCTTCAATTGTGCGATCGTATTATTGAGGAATCTTATGATGTTCGCTGCACATGGCTTTGCTAGTGAGAGTAGAATAAACCATTTCCCATTTGTCTATGAAGCTCTATCGATCTAGGGGATGGATATCTTTTACTAAAACTTCAAAATTTGATACGATGTGTCTATTTCTTTGAAGTTGGCTTTGGTACTGCTTTGCTTTGAAGTGGCTCATCGACATTTGCCTTGTGAAAGATCAAATCTTTGTTATCAGATCTTCTTGATTATGAGGTATCTTCATATCTTTGATCATATACCTTCATTTCCAATGGATCATTCTTTGTTTTGATACTAATGAAGGTTCTTTTAATGTCTCAGTATCTTTGTCTTTGGCGGTACAGAAAGAGATACTTGATTGCTCAATTGCTTTTGTATCCCTTTAAACATGTTGTTTCACTTCTTTGTGCACGTTTGATGACTATCTTCCCTACCATCATGAAATGCTTCATCTAATTTCTACATGCGAGTGGATCGGTTGTGTTTCTTGGTTGTCCTTTGTGGGGCTCCTTTAGAGGTGTGGTATCTAGGACGCCTCTTTTTCCCTATTTCCACATTCGGTGGAGTTTGCATTCTAGGAACTTGGATGTGTATTCTTTGGTGTGGGAGAAGCTTGGGAATGGATTCTGGTGCTTTGGAACTGCGTGGTTTTTCTGCCATGACCAAGGTTTCAATAACTTTGAACTACGGGTTCTTTTCCTTTACCTGTAAGGTTCTGCTTTAACTCTTGATTGGTATTTGTCTTCACATGATAACTGGCACATGCAGAGTGGAAATTTCTTGAAGTGTACGATGTAAATTTTGCATTTGATAAATACGTTTCAGTCCAAAGTTCTTCTCAACATCTTTCATAATTTTATTCAATTTGTCGGCTCCACTTTCTTCATAAACGAGAGTTCATTAACCCATTCATCTTGATTTGCATATTGTTCTAAGCTTGAGAATCTTGTGGTGTACATAGGGAGATGACTTATTCTTTAATATTTTTTCACAAATGAAACCAAGGGGGTCATAAGGGACTAACGGAAGGATATGCAGAACTATCTAATAGATTTTACCTTCTCTCTCAACTTCTCTAGAATTGCAAATGAAAGGACCTCATAGCTTTTATCCTTAGCTGTGCTTTCTTCTTTACATTGCGAAATGGATCACATCCCGAATTATTCATCTGTCTAAAGTATTCCAAAGCAAAAATTCTCATTGGTACATATCTAGGTAACTTGAATGGATGTAGTTCACATCCATAAATCATAATCTGTGCTATGGTTGGTACAAGTACCAATCCCCAACTTTATAACTCTTTGAC
The DNA here is from genome assembly GCA_034641835.2 of Pinus albicaulis. Classification (NCBI taxonomy): domain Eukaryota; kingdom Viridiplantae; phylum Streptophyta; class Pinopsida; order Pinales; family Pinaceae; genus Pinus; species Pinus albicaulis. Next base: position 1,443,506 of record MU968317.1, read on the forward strand.
AATTGCAAGGTCTTTCTAATTCAGTCTTCCAGATGCAGGGGAGAAATTCATGTTAACAGGATTGTATGGGATCATACAAAGCTGATCGATAGAATTACAGACCAGGGGTAAAGAGGAGAATCAGAAGAAAAATGAATGATGGGGGACCAAAAATGAACGGTTGGGATTACCCTTAGCATCAAGTTTTACGAACGAGGGGAAGGAACACATACATTTGATAATATGTATGAGATGACAGATAAATGAAGAGTACTTAAAAACTTTGATATCTAGCCTTAAAAAGCCCGATCATGGATCTTGTTGGCAATAGAGCATAATCATATTTAATCTGAGTACACCTTACGGAGTAAAGATGGAGCTGACAAAGCCAAAGTTATCTCATCTACATATTCATTGGTTTTGAATCCTAAGACAAAGGATATTATGTTATAAACATACAATATGTTAGTAGTAAAAACCATGGGGGGGGCCCCTTTGGTGATGCTCGGGTAACATGGAAATCTTGGCTTGTGGATTTTTAATTTCTGCGGGGTTAACGTAAGGTTTTCTCAATCAATCCTTCCATGGATAATGAGTGCTAATTCTTGATACGACTCCATTAACATAGCATTTATGGCACCAGGGAGTGATGGGAAATAGGGCACTTTGGTTGGGAGCTATTACGGCCCTCGGTGCGGAATCATGGTTGGCATGACGATGTTGAATGATTTCGGGAAAATGTGAGTGAAGGAATAAGATACCTTGGAGGTGGTTCCCCAACCTATAAGATCTTGCCCCTTTGAGTGTTCGTCTCTGCGGCTACGGAAGCTCAACGGGGACTTTCATCAAAAAATACGGGTCTTTATTTGGAAATCTTCATCTATCGGAGGTAGATAGTCCAATTCTAGATGAGAGCATTCAATGGAGTGATATTTAGAGCTGTCGGACCTCCATTTGGTTCTTGTGGATTCAAAATGGAGGTTTTCGTTTTCTTACAGACCGGACGGGATATGCGAAAAGGAGGAAATTGGAACAATTTGCGGGTTTTGAGGCAATTTCACGGGTTTAAAATCTTCGGGGAGGGACTCGGCCATTGATTTTTAACCACTTTCTAAGCGAAAAAACAAGGAAATGAGTTTTCGTGCGATCAGAGTGTAAAATGATAAATACAATTTTAGACGAGCGGTTCTTTGACGGAGAGTAATGAGCAATGGCGGGGACGTTCTTCAACACGGGCGCGGCGAAATTTTGAGAATGAAAATGGTCAATTACGAGGAGAAAATTTTGAAAATCGCGAGGCGGGAACAGATTTCTTCTCGAGAATAATGAAAATGACTAAAAAACACGAAAAATGGCTTATTTACAAGTTAAAGGGTTTTTTGTTTTTTTCGAGGTGTGGCAATCATGGTAGTACGGGATGACGTGTCTCGCAATCCCGGGCGGTAAGTGGTAGCGGGAAGTCCCGCCCCGCTTTGGTCGAGGGCGGTCGTGTCAGCGGGGGGAGCGATTCACGGAAAGCGGTGCCACGTGGAAGTCGACTTTCAAAAGCCGCCCATCCCCCGTGGTTAACATGCGGCACGGGATGGCGACGGGATTAACAATAACCGTTGATCGGCAATGGCGATCAACGAGCCGAAGGGATGGGGAACATGCGGAGGTTGATAGGTGGACAATCGGGTTTTAAAAGGTTTTAATGCGTAATATAATCACCACAAGGGAAATGTTAATAGGCGGAGAAGGTTGTTAATTGAGTCCGAATGACTAATTAATCCCGGAGTATATAATGAAATGGGTTGCGGCGGAGTTGGCTAGGTGGAATATGATGGGCAGTTATTACAGTGACATGAGGAACTCCCATGAGGATTTTATTGATATGTTTTGGTATTAAACATACTTATAGTATGTCTAAAGTTTTTGTATATATTTTTATTATATGATGAATGAATTAATACAATTAATTCATCATGAAGCGAAGTTATGTATAATGCTATAGTTTTAGCAAAGGGCTTATAAAGCGGGGTGTTTATTTTCAATGTGCGGGAATATATACTTTGGTAAACATTATAATAAATAAGGTTTTAGGGATATTTATAGAAAAAGGGAGTTATACTTAGGAAAAGGGATTTCACTAGGGATTTAATATAGTAGAATTAAATGTTAATATGGCAAAGGACAAGAGAAATCAAAACATCTTTGTACATCTAAGAAAGTGATAACTTGTGAAGTAAATTGCAACATTTTATCTTCAACACTTAAACTTAGAATAACAAGTTATTTGAGAATTTTATGGAATATTGCATCGGTTCCTAAGTAAAATAGGATTTTACTTAGGAACAAATTGAGTGAATAATTATAATGATGAATTATCTCAAGCACTTAGGTCTTTTTGATCATTGAAGTAGAGGTCGGTCCTCCGAAGTCAAGGAAATGCCTTAGGCCTTTGATCTCCAAATACCTTAGTCCTTTTGGGGAGACTTAGTAAAGCTTTTGAGGGGAAAATGATAAGGGAAGTTAATGAATTTGACTTTTTTTTTGCTTCTTTTGTGATTTTCAGTGTATTTCATGCTTCGAGTACTTATGATGAAAGTAAATGATTAACCAACATGTAGCGACATCATTCATCAGATAACACTTTGCGAGTACCGTATCTACCTACCCTATCACTTGACACTACCATTTTCTCTTCTTTATTAGGGTGCATTTAGACTTGCAAACCTTTGATCAATCTTTTTCTTTTTATATGATGAATCTATATATTTCTACCCTTAGCCACATCAAGGGCTCAGTTAAATTTATTTGAGCACCTTTTTATTTACTCTACCTATCTACTTATGTCTTAACAAAATTAAACTATTTAGCTGAATATTTATTCTCTAATCTACAACATGAAATTGAAATATGACTAAGCCAAGTTTAACTTGATTTGACTTATTCATGAATTGTGGCAAAGGCTGCACACAATTGCTATTCTGAGAAATGAAATAGTAGTAGCATTTAGTTTTGCACACTTTCCTTGGTCTATTTTTCTGTTTGGGGTTCATTTCTTTCACTTTTTTGACCATTTTATTCTTTTTTACCCTTTGATCTTTCTTTTAGGGTATACCCTCTTTACATTTTTTTATTTTTTATTTTTTGGTTTTCAAGAATATGGAACACCTTTCTTTGATAAAGAAGGTTTGAACATGTTCCATAATTCAATCAAGACAATCATGAAAAGGTAGAAACCTATTAAGTATAGGAGAGTAACACTATAAGATAATTTGATTCTTAAGGTAAAAGCCCGAGCTATTGCATAATGAATGAAGACTTATCTTCAGGAAAAAATCAAATGGCCTATTGTGGTCCCCCACTGAGTACGAAGAAGAAAGGATTAAATAAGAATTCACGTACGAGGAGAAGTGTGGAGAGCCACTGGGCACACAAGAAAGCCACTAAAACAAAATATAAATTTTGGGAAACTATTTAATATACACTCTTGATATCCATAAGATGATAATTGCCCTTACAAATACACGATTTTTGAAGGCAAAAACTCCTCCTAACCTCTACAACCCATCACTGTGGGGACCCTTTATGCAATGAGTCTCGTTTTATAGGAGAGAAATTCACCATAGCCTTGCACAACACAAATGGATCCTAACGATACTGATTACTTCACTAGGTAGATGGGGGCCATACCTACTAGAATACCACAGTTCGATCATGTTAGGTTCCTGAAGGTCATATCCTCTCTTGGTTTGGCTGCCCAAGAAAAATAATCATGATAATGTTGTTAATTTGGATCCCAAGAAAATGATTGATTTTTATCACGAGTGTCAAATAGTACTCGGCCATTCAACTTCCTATGTTACCCTCAAGGTAATGGATTAGGCGAATCATCGAGCAAGAGCACGTGGCCATCATCAAAAAAGGCTATTTTGAAGATTACGGCATAACAAGTTGGTACATGCTTTGTGGGCTCACGGAAGCTGACAAATAAATCCATTGGCATGTCACCATATAGAACATATATGGAACGGAATGATGTTCCACATTACGGAATACGATTTGATTAAACTTTTCCAAGAATACAAAAACGAAGAAGATAGCATGGTGAGAGAATAAACCGGACAATTCATCTCAACAAACGAGGAGAGGGTCTGTATTAGAGCTATCAAGGTTCAAGAAAACATAAAGAAGTTGTTTAGCGAAGGAACTAAGACCTGCGGTTAATTGAGAACAAAGTTGAAGTGGGACTCAAGGAGAGAGGACAAGGAAATCACGACAAGTTTACAGCGATTTGTGGCAAGGTCCTACATCATCCGAGCTGTGGGTCTGGTACATTTTACAAAAGAAATGGAGTGATAAGAGCCATTTGGGAATCTGTCAATGGCGAGATGCTCAAACACTACTTAAATGAAATTTCCAATTTCCGATTTTACATGTCCATTGTACATACCATTGCGATTATTTTTCACGAAAGTATTACGAGAGAGAAAAGGAAATTCGGACATATAAACAACCTGCGGGGCTGATAAACACGTCTAATGCTGATCAAAACACAAATGAAAAGAAAATATAGTTAGTTCAAACATACACAAAACCTAGACCGACAAGAAGAAAGAAGAAATCGGCTCTAAGCCCAAAATCGAGAGTTGAAATGAAAAGAAAATGACTCTAACAAGCTCAAAACTTGAAGTCCCAAAAGAAGGAAGGATATACAAAACTTGATTTCAAGCCTTCAAGTTTTGTTTCGATGTTCTGTGATTCTATCCATGTATTTGTTTTTGTACCTTGGATCCACGAGGGCTTCATTTGTCTAATCCTAATTTGGTGACATTTTAAATTTCTATTGTAGAATGTGGAGAAGAAATACGCCAAGCGATTTAATCCCAACAAATATTAGATTAGGTAGAGAGCTTATGAGACCAACGATCTAATTTGGTCTCATGGAGTAATGAGTAGATTTAGAATAGGTTTATTTTCTTGTTTGTAAAAATAAAAAAAGATGTAAAGGTCTGTGGCTCGTTACCTGAAGAGAAAAATGCTAAGATTGTGGGATTTAGGTAGGTAGATTGGTGGGGTAATATTTATTGCCTAGTTGATGTCTTCATAATTGTGGCGGCTAAAAATCAAGGAAGAAAGATGGCTCAGAGTGCCGGGCATCTAGCCTGCTCGAAGATCTGTTCTGCGAATTCTTGACAACGAGGAAGGGGCTGTCCCCATGTGGAGCCACGCTGTTAGCCCCCTATAAATTTTTGGACGAGCAAAGTAGAGGCTAGGTTGCCAGCCTTCAAGGGCCATCTCTCCTAGAGACACATCATCCTTGAAATCTCTGTCATTTTCCTTTCATAAAATTCCCTCTGTTTTGACCCCCTTTATAAGGTCTCATGATTGTAAAACTATGAAGGCCTCATTTATCTACATGTGCCCACTGCAAAATACTCCCATTTTAACTTGCTTTTTCCCTATGTCTTAAATTCTCCTCCCACCCTCCCCAAATCCCTTCCTAAATCTTTTAAATCCCCTTACCCCTTCTAAGCCTCCCGAACACCCTTTGTTAAGCCTAAAAAACTCATTTTTCCTCTGTATTCTTCGCACTGGCTTTGATTTTCAAAGCTAAGCAGGCAAAAAACCCATTTACTACCTTGCTACTTGTTCAACCCTCTGGGGAAACATTGCCGAACCTTTTCCTCCGTGGCCGCCGTGCTCGAACCAGGTACGTTCGGTATGCAACGGACGGATATCGACGCATTATTAGCCATCGATCTGTTCTTCCCAGGTCGGACGGTCTTCGCTGGCCACAGTCGCCCGTGGCCACTGCGATTTCCCTCTAATCGCATCACGACGAACATTGGTTTCGACACTGATCAACGGTCATGATACATCTCGCCGATCGGTCTTGCGGTAACGAATGAAAACGGCCAGTTGTTACACCTTGATGGAGTGATGTTTTATTTCGAGTGATTCCACTCACCGCCCAGGCACGTGGCTCGGCTTGCTTGCTAGCGCGCCATCACGCGTTGTCATTCGGCGAAGAGCTTGTGAGGATATAACATCAACCGTACGGTACGGGCTCTCCATCCCAATGACGATCGCTACACGAAGTTGTACGAAGTTGGCTCACAGCCAGTGGCCTTTATTCTTTATTCGCCGCCCCTCGACATGTTTCCCACCGTCGAAGCTCCTCCTAAGATCGGTCGGTCAGTTTGTCACCACGTCCGCGTTCATTTGTCTCCCACCGTCACCCCGGTCCACGTATCTCATCATATATTCACTGTCCCTTCATATATAGTCCATTTCAAGGTACGTGTTTAGGTTTTTCATTTGATTTTCTTGTCTCTTCACCTTCAAGCTGTATTTTCACTGTTTCCACACAACATGGGTATTACAACCATTTCTCTTGTTCCCCCATGGTTACATCACCATCCACGGTATCAAAGCGTCTGACATTGTTTTCTTAATAGGTTTTGTGTTTAACATGGGGTTATCGGGTGGTAGAAAGCCACCATGATTACACGATCTTTATTAGGGCAAAAATGCGGAGAGAAGGACATTGGTATACGGTCGAAATCGCAGAAGCAAAGCCTAGGAAGGTGATTGATATGATCGCAATCTAAGAAGCGAGGTTAAACTGCGGAACGCTTCTGACCGTCGGCCATAGATTTGCGTGAGAGGCAGGTGGGAAGCAAGTAGAGTTCATGGAAAGAAATAGAAGATTTTTACTTTTAGAAAGAGTTTTTACAGAAGAGAGCAAAATGCCAGTTCAAAGAACCTTGTCTTAGATTGTAGAAAGGTCCGGTAAATGGAAAAACAATGCTATCGAGGAGTTTCAAATCGGTAGGAATGTTTCTTCACAAGCCAAAGACAGTACACATTATTGTTCGGTCTGCATTGTCCAGAGATGAATTTTTTTAGGCATTCCCTACGGTCCTATGCTGTCGACTACATTTGTTTATGATGTGGCGATTTTGGCGTACGGACTATCGTTTTTGTTAGTTACGGAAAGTACTACGATCTTGTGACCAGAAATGCCTTGAGAGACATACGAAGGTAGGCCAGGCACAGAGAACCCACTCTTGCATCCGGTGTGGAAGATGTCGTACGAGTTTAAGCAAGGACGGAGCTGACCTCTTTGTTCTGCAGGTTTGATAGCCCAGGCCCCAGTGTTCACCTACCTTAGCACTCCCCGCTGAGACTGGAACAGAAAACTCATTGTAAAGTTTGGCCAATTGCGTTCTGGAGAATTTGTTCTTTCTTTGAGACATAGTCTGCGCGTAAAGTTGTAAGATAGGGTTTGAGGAGATGTTTTTGAAATTTAAAATTATCCGACTATTAGCAGTATTTGTATGGGCGGTGTTGCTTTTGTTACAACCGAAATGTTTCTTTGGATCACAGTCTAAAGCGGCGGTGATATTTTTCTATATTTTTATATATGGGCACTTGCATTCATTTCATTTCATTTCTCTTTAAAGCATAAATGCAGCATAAGATTTTACTTTATTCGATACCCTATGTTGCTGTCTCCTTACCTTTGATATTTCTATAAATACTTTGTTATCTAAATTGATTTTTGACAGTTTACTTACGATTGTAGTGGATATTATTGCCTGCTAGGCAGTGTATGAATTAAATAGAATACATTCTTAGATATTCTTGTGAAGATTTGGGTGAGCGATTTGAGAACAACGAAGTTAAGGGTTAGCCACCATCCCACTAGGATCCTTGTACGACCAGGCGCCTTTCTAAGATCCCTCCATTTCGGGGGCCGACATTTGGAAGTTCAGTCTCTCTGCGGTCTCAAGTATTCGGGCTTCCTTGTCCTACATCTTTATTGTTTCCTCCTCCCTTACCATTCCATGCCACATTATCATCTATAGAATCTGATATTTTAGATGACTAGCCCAGTAGCTTGCATATTGAATAGCCAAGTGAACCCTTTCATGACTCCATTGTGATAGTTATGAATTCTCCACGGAATACTTCACCTCTTTTGCCTAAATCCTCTTTTCTCACAGCCTTGTCTTACATTGAACCCTTCTTTCACGATAACCAACAACCAAACAAACAATCAAAAAAACAAAACTGTGCCTATAACTAGCCTAATATCTTAAATTTTGAGCTAAGACATAAACCTTTGCTCACATAGAGATATCCCTATTTGGGCCAGGAGGCTAAGATCCACCGAGGTCGAAAGTGGTTTGATGTTGTCTCATCTTTTGGTCTTGCCCAAATGCAGCCAAAACATGGGAACCCCAACACTTATTACCCTAAAGGTAATGGGCTAGCGAGAATCCTCAAACAAGATTTTGGTGAACATAATCAATCAGTTTTGGAGGACAAAAATAATTATTGGCACACAAACGTGCATGTGTTACACGATGATTTGTCACCAGTCCCTACCATTCCCCGTCACTTTATTTGGAGGACCCATAACGTGACCTGTGAACACTGTCATGCACTGAAAACATCATCATTGCATCCCTCTGAGTATGAGCTTCATTTCCCCTGGAGACATCTCCTTGCAAAATCCATGAAAAACAGCTCTTTTTGCATTGGCGCGGGTAGACAGTTCAGTACTCGCGCCACTCAGAGAAATCCTGTAAAGAGGTCGCGCCACTTGGCGCTCTGTCATAGAGCAGCAATCGCGCCACCCATTTTAGGGATCGTTTTATATGGATGGCGGAAGTTGAGTTCAAACAAAACTCACAACCACTCCAGCTATCTTGAGTTGGGAGGTTTGGATATGGGAGTTCCATGGAAGGGAAGTGGTTTGCCACCTCTCATGGAACCTTCCTTGATGATAGGGCCAATCCCACAATAATAGGGATCCCAACTCCCTCCTTCCCCATCTATAAAAGCTTGCCTATTGCCATTGCAAGCTAGTCTTGAAGTGTCTAAGCTTTGAATCTCTTATTCCTGGGCAGTTTCCTAGGCCGAAAAGAATCCTTCCTTTCCCTTAAGGCCCATTCGAGCAAGGAGACCATTGTCACGAGACTCTGGAGAGGTTTCCCTTTCCCCCGGCGAGCTTTGCGAGACGTGGACGACCGGAGACCCGCGCGAAGGAGGCTGCAGCGTCAGAACTGGGTTGTAACTTCTATTCGTTTACCACTTTAATAGACGACTATGATTATGGTTCCACTCCTTTTTCCATTATGTTAATGTGAGTAATGTCTTTTCTGACCGATGTTTAGTTACGTATGCTGGTTCCTATGCTTGTATCTGTTTGTTCTTTCTGTGTGCAGGTGTTCATCCACGGCGATCGTGGAAGGATTGTGATCTGCCAGGACTGAAGGACGGGGACATCTCTTTTTCAGATCGAGCGCCGGAATCTAGGTTCTTATCCCAAATCTTCCATTCGTAACTAGGAGCCTCCGTCATAGCATTGTTTGTTTGTTGCTAGACCCCTGCTGGGCTAGTAGGGATCGCCTCTCTCCGCAGAGGGGATTTACCTTCTCAACAAATTGGCGACTCCGCTGGGGAGCCGTCCGGTTTTCCTTGTCTCGTTTATGATTGGTTCGCTTTGATTTTTTCTCCTTGCTTGATGGACCTTCTGGGTTGGGTTCTTTCATTATTTTAGCCTCGTGGTTTGCTTAGCTTGTGTTGGTCTTGTTCTCAGATTAGCTTGTTTTTAGTTTTCATTGAAGAATTCGACTGGCGCGGGTTTTTACCTGACACTCGCGCCACTTGGCGCGTGTTGCATTTGTCTGTCTCGCGCTACTCGGCCTCTGGCGCTAGTTTCAAGGCGACAGTCGCGCCACCCCTGTGACTTTTTTGAATTTCTTCAATTTTTGGCTTTCTCAGCTTGACCAATACTTTTCTTCTTGATTTCCTGATTGTTTGAGTGCATTGGAGCCTGGTTTGACTGGAATTCACCGCTATCCTTTGGTTGTCTGCCTCTATCTATCGGTTTCACGATTTGAGCCCTAGGGCATCTAGTGGCATAGTGAATCGAGCCCTCCTTGGGAGCTTTGGTGTCTTGATTGTCCTGTCGACTTGTTGCTTAACCCTCCATGCCCTCTTAGCAGTCTTTGATTGTTTCGTTGCGTCTTTTGAGTGATTGTTCGTTCTTTCATTCAGGATTCGTTTGCCCTTGCTTTGGACCCAGATCACTCGGTCCATTGGGGTGTTTTTGAGTCTTTCTTCGATTTGAGAGACTTTGGGTCGATTTAGAGATTTGGTTGCTTGCTTGGTGAGTGAATGTTGTTTGCTTTGCTCTCTTAGTTATCATTTCTCTAATTGTTCCTGTTGTTTTCAGTGCACATTAGCCATTAGACATTGAAAATTTTAAAAAAAAATATAATCTCTTTTGTTTTTTTAATTAGTGCAAATTGTCATCTTTTCCGTATCACTAGTGATTAGTGTTTGAATGAAAAATGTGCAATTGCATTAGTTGCATTAGACACATTCTTGTTTGTATTCCGTTCATTTCGTTTGTATTAAAGCTCTCAACTCTCATCTAACTAGTTTTCATCGAACGAAATGTTGCATCGTGGCATATAGCTTGCATTTAGGAGACACTACATACGATAAGGCCTGGAAATTGAAACTTAATTGAAGATCAACTGTAAAATTCATTCAATTAACCTAAGGCAACATTGGAACTTAACACAACATCTTTAGTGGTCTAGGCTAGAGATGTGTTCCAGCGTCTTAAAACCTAGTAGTTGTCATTTACCATCTGGCTTTAGACAATGCTAGTACGGACTTGTGCTCCCCGTACCATCGAGTATATAAAGGAGACCCCTCTAGGTTGTAATCCCTTTATCCATAGGAAGCCGAGTCTGCCGCCTTACCCGTTAGATACAACCGAACACAAACATTCGGGGAGAGACTACTCGCACGTGCTTTAAAGTCCTTGGTCGATTGCTTCATTTTGAAACCAAGGTGTATATTGCGTTTACGGCTATCCACACCTTGTGCCTAGTTTTTTCCCCGAGCGCTCATTTGGTCTTTTCGACTCCCTAAACTTGAAAAGACCGTCAAGCGCTTGTCCTTTCACGCTCAGACAACTCGAAAGAGATAGAGTCATCTTTTTATCGTTTCTCGACTCTTAAAATATGAAACGGTAGAATTTCTTACTTTCCAATGTGGTAAAATTAATCGCCCACGATTACACACCTGTTTAGACATTGCTTGTTGATCGTTTGATCGTGTGTCTTAACTCTTTTTCAGCCCGTGTGTGTTTTTGAGTTTTGATGGCAACTTTTTCAGAGTTTACCAACCAAGGAATCCCCTCAGAAGGGAATCCGAGTCAGTTTCCTCCTTTTGGGAATGTTGATGCTCCTTACATGGCAACGTTGTCCCTTCCCGGGTTAACTGTTGGGTTGCCTGTTTGGTTGTTTTCAACCTCTATCGTCCCAAATGTCTCGCCATCGACCACCGCTCCTCCACCTAAACAACATCATGTTGATTCTAAGGTGGACCTCTCCCCTTCTTCGCCTGTTTCTGCGTCCTCCTCTTCTACTTCACCTAGTGAAAGTATGGATTCAAGAAACCAAGTGGCTAAGAAGAAGAAGAAGAAGACAAAGAAGAAGAAGTTTGATAAAGGAGAGGCTAGCTTTGCGGCTATTGCGCCTAAGAAGCCTTCCGTCGATAAACTTCCCAACCCTCTGCGGAAAGTCAAGTTCCCTTGCATGTTGTGTCAGGGAGACCATCTTCTTCGAGATTGTCCTGGCATTTCCAAGATACTTGAAGTATGGTCCAACGGTCGCCCGCCGTTGCCTTTGGCATCCGGGAGTCAGGTTGGGGGCACTGGTAAGGCTCCTAAGAAGCAGGGTAAGATCACCAATCCCTGTAAGTTGTGTGAAGGGCACCATGCTATTCACCTTTGTCCTTATATAGATGAAGCCAAGCGAGTCTTGGATAACCTGACTGTTTCGACACCACGCCTCCCAGCTGGTTATAAAAAGCTTTCTTTGAGTCTTCCACCGGCTGATGCCGTGATTGGTCAAGGGTCATCCTTGGTCGATCCCACTCCTCCAGAAATTCAGATTCAGGAATCCGTTCCCGACCAACCATTGGTCGTGGGATCGGTTGAACTGGCCCCGTCCGCGGTGCACCAGGTATTTTCGGTCGAGAGTGGACCCATAACCCTCATGTTCTTCTGGTTTCTTCAGATTCTTCAGACTTGGAGAGAGATTCTCCTCTCCCTGTACTTCAAGAAGTTTCTCCTCCGCCTCCCAAGATGGAGGCTACGGAGGATATTCCTCCCGCCTTCGAGATGGAGGTCATGGAGGAGGCTTCTGCTTCCGTAACATCAGGGGAAGACCTTCGCATTTCGATGGTAGCCCCTCCGAGTAGTTTGGTCGCTTCCTTTGACTGGAATCGATTTGCGGGATTTCGCCTTCCGTCTTATGTGCCTTTCGAGATCACAGTACAGGCTCTTGGTCTGGTTGTACCCAGCACCATTATAGACGAAGGTGCCTCTGTTAGTATTCTGTCTTCAACTACCTGGCAAGCTTTCGGTTCACCACCGCTTGCGCCTGTTACGCAGAATCTGTTGTCATTCAATAGAAGGACCAGTCAACCATTGGGGATCCTTCCAAGGTTACCAATTACTTTGGGAGGGAAAACCGTCCATATGGATGTGATGGTCGTTCCAGGCCCCTTGGATTTTCATCTGCTCCTGGGGCGCGATTACACTTATGCCATGGGAGCGCTTGTCTCCTCCCTTTTTCGTGTGGCCTGTTTTCCACATGAAGGACGGATTGTGACCATTGATCAGCTGTCGTTCTTTGGTCCCAATGTAGCATCTGGTCCGCCATCACCCCCTCCTGGTTTCTATCCACCCGTTGTATCTGCCCCGCCGCAGGTCAACTATGTGGCTACTTACCCCGTGCCTGTGCTCAGTGATGATGCCGTCGTGCATCGAGTGCTGGGGGCATTGGGTCCTGACTTCCAGGATGATTTCCTCCCATCTGGTGTGGAACTCTTGGAAGCAATGACTTCTTGTTCATTATGATGAGGTCGTCGGAGCATGGTTCCTTTCCTGTGTCAAGCTCCTTAAAAAATGAAACCAGGTCGTCGGAGCATGGTTCCTTTCCTGTGTCAAGCTCCTTAAAAAATGAAACCAGGTCGTCGGAGCATGGTTCCTTTCCTGTGTCAAGCTCCTTAAAAAATGAAACAAGGTTGTCGGAGCAAAGTTCCTTGTCTTGTGTCAAGCTCCTTAAAAAATGAAACAAGGTTGTCGGAGCATAGTTCATTCTGCTTGTGTCAAGCTCCTTAAAAAATGAAACAAGCTGGTCGGAGCCGAGTTCCTTGTCTTGTGCCAAGCTCCTTAAAAAATGAAACAAGGGTGGTCTGAGGATAGTTCTTTTAATGTGTCAACCTCGTTAAAATAATGAAACACGTTCCCGTTCAATTCGAGTCTTTGTTTAGATCTCGTAAAATCCCAGTCGAGTCTTTCTCTTGATCTCGTCACTTGAACCTTCGCTCCATCTGCCTTTCATATGGACTGAAGCTTGGGGGGCATGTACCTCAAATTGAGTCACCATGCTGGGGGCATGCTTACTTTTTCAAGCATAGTTTGTTTCCGTTTTCAAGCTTGTGTAAAAATGAAACCGGTTTCAAGCATAGTTTATCTTTGTTTCAAGCTTGTGTAAAAATGAAACCAACTTCAAGCAAAGTTTCCTGATTTCAAGCTTGTGTAAAAATGAAACCTTGCCTATTTTACCTCTTGTGATTGCCATTTTATCAGCCTGTTTTTACCAAATGAGCCTTGGTTTTCTCACTCCATTGTCACTATCTGCTTGGCCGATCATATGCCTTCACTTGGTTGTTTTACCCGTTCCTGAGGAACCGCTGCTATGAGTGGTCTTGTTAGCCAGCCTCTCGACCTTTATTTGTTCAGAGTAGTTCCACCATTACCGAAACCAATTGCTACCCTTTATACCACTCGTTCCTCCAGGAGGAGTCATCTTTCAGCTCTTTTCTGACTCTCTAAATATGAAAAGATCGCCGAGGCCCTTGTCGTTTCGATCTCGTTAAAATGGACACGAATCGACATTCACCCAGTATAAGTTTAACCCTTTTTCGAGCTGGGCTGGATCGATTACGAAAAAGGAATACCCTAGCCTATCGCGACTAGGAGGTTTTCCCGGATATTGTTTTCTACCTTTTCGGATCTGGGGAACTATTTACGAAAAGGGACCTGTGGAGTTTACTTTTTGCTATCTTTTCAAACTCTCTAAACATGAAAAGATGCCGAGTTCTCCCTTTGTCAGACTCGTTAAACCCTAATGACATTGGATTCAGTCGAAATGACGTTATTCGAGTTTCTCCTTCCTAGGGCTCGTTAAATGTACTAGGATGGATTCATCCGAAGGATGGATTTATATGACAAGCATATGGTATCCTCTTCAAGCTTGTGTAAAAATAAAGAGGTACTCGCCAGAAATGGTGGGGGAAAAATGGAACCATCATCGTTGTCGTCGGCAGTATGTCGCTCTTGAACATGGCACTTGTCTGCATTCGTGTCGGGTTGGGGACATCTCATCTCGTTGTTTCACTTTGCTTCCATGGGTTTGGGTAATCTCTTTTGACCTCTCATCTGTTCACTGCCTCGTCGCCATGACCTTTGATCTGTTGATGTCAAATGCTGCCAAGTCCATTGCCGTGCCGTTTATATGTTCAAGAGAAGTTGGCCTCTGCGAATATCAACCTTCCTCTGTTTCTCATATGATCCTAATTCACAACAAAACATTATGTTCCTCTGTCTCGTGTCGATGATGTGGGAATCATTATGGCCCACCTTCGATCAAGATCACTTCCTGTCGACTTCAACTCATTATCCAGGAAGTTGGTCTAGAGACTCCTGATGGTACCTTGGGGCCTGCATGCCTTAATGGCGGGTTCGTCGCATTCGACGAGAGGTTTTCATTATTGACCTCCGATCGGATGATTCTGCGGGTGTTCGACGTCAGCTCATTTATTCACACGCCGTGGATTGTACCTGTAGTACCTTGAGGACCATTGTCATTATTGGTAGTTCCTCTCGCGTCTGTTAACGGCTTTCATCATTGGCTGGTAATCAGGCGATGTTCTTGCATGTTCGACATCAGCTCACATATTCGCGTGCTAGAACTTGTACTTATTTGGGTCGAGATGGAGCGCAAGACCCTGGATTGTGTCTGTTGTAATCCAGGCTGCGAGTGTGGATTATTGTCATTATGTACATGACTCAATGATTGGATGGCTGCGACCATACCTGAGTCTATTTGTTTGATCTTAGTTGGATGGCTGTGCCCATACCCTGGATCAGGATTATAGCATACTCTGTTCGGATGGCTGCGTCCATACCATATATATACATCGTGTACTTAAGATATCAGTTGTATCTGTCTATGCAGGTTTTCCGACGGCGGGCCTTCAGTCAGACATGTTCTCGTAAAGCATTTCACCCCTCTCTCTCTCGGGCCTCATGCTTCAGGGGGCATCTGTTACACAGTAATTTGTCACCGTCCCTACCATTCCCCGTCCCGCACAATGGAGGACCCATAACGTGACCTGTGAACACTGTCATGCACTGAAAACATCATCATTGCATCCCTCTCAGTATGAGCTTCATTTCCCCTTGAGACATCTCCTTGCAAAATCCATGAAAAACAGCTCTTTTTGCATTGGCGCGGGTAGACAGTTCAGTACTCGCGCCACTCAGGGAAATCCTGTAAAGAGGTCGCGCCACTTGGCGCTCTGTCATAGAGCAGCAATCTCGCCACCCATTTTAGGGACTGTTTTTTATATATGGATGGCGGAAGTTGAGTTCAAACAAACTCACAACCACTGCCTATCTTGAGTTGGGAGGTTTGGCTACGGGAGTTCTATGGAAGGGAAGTAGTTTTGCCACCTTCTATGGAACCTTCCTTGTTGATAGAGCCAATCCCATAATAATAGGGATCCCAACTCCCTCCTTCCCCATCTATAAAAGCTTGCTCAGATCTATGGCAAGCTAGTCTTGAAGTGCTGAAGCTTTGCATCTCCTATTCCCAAGTGCCTTTGTGCTGAAAAGAATCCTTCCTTTCCCTTAAGGCCCATTCGAGCAAGGAGACCATTGTTACGAGACTCTGGAGAGGTTTCCCTTTCCCCCGGCGAGCTTTGCGAGACGTGGACGACTGGAGACCCGCGCGAAGGAGGCTGCAGCGTCAGAACTTGGTTGTAACTTCTATTCGTTTACCACTTTAATAGATGACTATGATTATGGTTCCACTCCTTTTTCCATTATGTTAATGCGAGTAATGTCTTTTATGACCGATGTTTAGTTACGTATGCTGGTTCCTATGCTTGTATCTGTTTGTTCTTTCTGTGTGCAGGTGTTCATCCACGGAGATCGTGGAAGGATTGTGATCTGCCAGGACTGAAGGACGGGGACATCTCTTTTTCAGATCGAGTGCTGGAATCCAGGTAGGTTCTTATCCCAAATCTTTCATTCGTAACTGGGAGCCTGCGTCATAGCATTGTTTGTTTGTTCTTTAGACCTATTTGGGCTAGTAGGGATCGCCTCTTGTCGAGCGGAGAGATCACAATCCTTGTCTTACATTGAACCCTTCTTTCCTGATAACCAGCAACCAAACAAACAATCAAACAAACAAACCTTGTGCCTATAACTAGCCTAATATCTTAAATTTTTGAGCTTCAAAGACATAAAACCTTTGCTCACATAGAGATATCCCTCTCTGGACCCAGGAGGGCTAGATCCTGAGGTCTGAAAGTGGTTTGATGTTATCTCATCTTTTGGTCTTGCTAATCTGGCCAAAAGATGGGAACCCCAACACTTATTACCCTCAAGGTAATGGGCTAGCAGAATGCTCAAACAAGATTTTGGTGAACATAATCAAGAATTTGTTGGAGGACAACAAGAATTCTTGGCACACAAAGCTAGTACATGCAATATGGGCTGACAGATTAACACTTAAGAAATCTTTTGGAATGTCACCGTACGAGCTTGTGTATGGTATAAATGCAATTTTTTCGACCAGCCTTGGTGTACTAGTTATGAAGTTGATTCAAGAAGTGCAGTCTGAAGACAATGACATAATCAGAAGGATTAATCGGACTATACACCTTTAGCAAACCAGAGAGGAGGTCTACAACAGAGCATTACAAAAGCAAGAGAGCATCAAGAAGCTTTTTGATAGAAGGACAAAGGCTAGCAATTTCAATGTTGGTGACAAGGTGTTAAAGTGGGACTCAAGGAGAGAAGACAAGGGCAAGCATGGGAAATTTGACAACTTATGGCTTGGACCTTATCTCATTCATTCTATTGTAGGTAACAATGCTTATTCCTTTCAGGAATTGAATGGAGCTGAACTGTTTGGGGGTCCTATCAATGGCAGGATGCTCAAACATTATTTCTCTTGATCTTATCATGTGTGGAAGCCTGTTTTATCTTTTTCTCATTATAAATATTTCATCCACCATTGCATTCAAGGTTAGAAAAATAAAAAATAAAAAAATAGTAAAAGAGAGAAAAGAGGGCAGATTGTAAAAACAATAAAGGTACAGCCCCATACCAAAAAAGAGAAACAAAATCTGAAAGTGTGCAAGCTCAAATGCCACTCCTGAAAAACACACTTCTAGTTAGTCATACAGCCTAATCATGACTAATTAGTTTTAAATTGATTACTGATAGGTTAGTGAATCAGATTTTCCAAACAACTTAATATTGGCTTATCAGTTAGTAGATTAGGATAGAAAAGTAAAGGTTCAAACAAGCTCAAAATCTAAACCTCAGTTTCCAAAATAAGAATGGCTCTAAAACTATTTAATTTTCAAGTCAAAGACAGAAGTAATCTGGTTCTAAAATGCTCAAAATCTGAACCAGTCAACAAAGGAAAAACAGCTCAAACAAACTCAAAAACAGAGCTAAAGAAAAGAGAAGGAGGTGCTGAAAACTTTCAGATCTTAAGCCTTCACCATTTTGATTTAATTTTCTGCAAAATAATTATCTATGTGCAGCTTGTTTTTATGCCATAGATCATCAACAAGTTAGACTGTTCAATCCTGACTTGCATGCTTTTAAATTTCTGTTTTAGAAATTAATGAATAAAAATCTGTTAGACAGTTTAATCTTAACAGATAGTAGATTAGGTAGAGAAGCTTATGAACTCAACTGTTTAATCTAAGTTCATGGAGAAATAAGAATTAGACTTAGATTAGTTTTTTTCTTTCAAAAGAAAAATATTTGTAAAAAAGTTGCCAATCCAAATGCACTCTGAAAGAAGAAAAAATGATAGATCAGTAGGATTGGGTAGGTAGAAAGCTTGGTTTGATAGTATTCCATTATCTGTCACGGATGCTAACATTTTCAGAGCAAAAGAAGGTCATCCAAGTGAAGAAATTTGCAGCCCAATGGATGAGGCACTTATCAGCCCCCGAGAGAATACAAGTTTGAAGTTCTTGATGCCTTCAAGAAGGCACCATCCCCATGTGGAGCCACTGTTAGCCACCTATAAAATTTGTCATATCAAATGGTGGCTAAATCAATTTTGAAGCCTTCAAGAAACAATTTTTATTGCCAAATTGTTAATTCTTGAAGGCTTGTGAAGACATCTTATCCTTTGATTAATCTTCACTGTTGTTTCCCTCTCAATTCTAAAAATATGTTGTTTTCCCTGAAGAAAAAGACTGCTGAAAACTCCATTTTTTCATCATTTTTACTCCTCCTTCCCTTCATCATTTACCTCCATTTTATCCCCTTTTTTCCTCATAAAATTCCTCTATTTTCCATTATTTCCCATTCTTCCATTCATAAATCCCTTTTTATAAGTTTTAAAACTCCTTTTTAAACCTTACCGAAACCTTCAAAATCCTTTGAAAATTCTTGAAAATTCATAAAAAATAGTCTTTTTAACTATAGGCCTAAGCCCCTTTGGGCTAAGCCCTAAACCACTTCCCCACCATGCGACTTGGTGCTGGAACCAAGCACTAAAACCATATGGTGCTTATCACATCGGAACAATCGACGAGCGCAAGTCTTTTTGTTACATAAAACTTCCGATGTGATTGGCTCCTTTATATATAAGCCCCGATCCTTTGCTCCCTTTGTAAAACCAACAACCCCACAATTGGGTGCTAAATATAGTACAAAACCCCTCCCCGATACAAAATATCCTTTGTATTTCGTGAAAAGTCTGATTTTCTTATGTTTCAAAGGTTTCCACTGGTTCATGGTTTAAACCAATCTCCACCGTTGATCTTAAACCAATCAATGACCTACGCAATCTCGCATCGGAGATTTCATCGGGCGCATTTGAAAGGCCCTCTCCTTCGTTCCGATTCTGATTGGCTCCTTTTTTATAAAACCCTTGATCCCTCCTCTTTCCTTCATATAACTCGAAAGCCCTACAATCGGGCGCTAAACCTCATAAATAAACCCTCCCCAAAGCCATTTTTCCTTTATATTTAATGAAAAACCCATTTTCCCTATGTTAAAAGGAAACCCGTTGGTTCGTGGTTTAAACCATTCCCAACTATTGATCTGAAATGATCAAACGGCCTATGCAATCTCGCATCGGAGATTTCATTGGGCGCGTTTTAATATTTTATTGATCTCCCCCGATTAGCGATCTTCCGATGGATTTCAAACCGTCGATCTATTCCGCCCTTCCCAGATCTGACGGCCCTTATCACTCCATCCCAAAGCCCATACCCCCGACCGTGACCTCCTCCGATTCATTCTCCACCGTCGATCTAATCCGCAGATCGACGGTCTACATTCAATCACATCAGAGATTTCCATTTTCACCTTTCCTCTCTCCTCCGCCGATCGCAATCCTCCGATTGCATCTGG
This sequence comes from Pinus albicaulis, assembly GCA_034641835.2. Classification (NCBI taxonomy): domain Eukaryota; kingdom Viridiplantae; phylum Streptophyta; class Pinopsida; order Pinales; family Pinaceae; genus Pinus; species Pinus albicaulis. The sequence continues at coordinate 1,463,253 of MU968317.1, forward strand.
GTCATCCATCACATACATCTGACGGTCCAGATTGAACCCCTCAACCTTTGTTAAATTTTATGAACCCCATTGTATAATGAATTTTCATTGGATCTCCGTCGTTGATCTCTGCAGATCAATGGCCCACATTGACCCATTCTCCGCCTCATATTTTATTTCATTTAACCTCGAGATTTGATGTGGACCATTCATTCCTCTCATCCAACGGTCTAGATTCCTCCTAATAGGCCCAAATCCTTTGGGTCCTACCTTTCTCCAGATCCAATCTTCGCCATCCATCCCCTGATTGGATGGTCCAAATTAAAACCACCTTACCTCTTTTCGTCCTTGCATCTTGTCTTATCGCGCTCTCTTCTCGACCGTTCGATCTAACGCCCTAGATCTAACGACCAGCATGCAGTTTCACGTGGATTTAAGCTCGTAAGTTAATTCTCCAAAGCTACGCGATATAGGTGGTTTTGAAAGGCCACATGTCGGCCTATAATGCATATTGCGTTCGAAAATTTAAAACCACCCTTCCTCCATTTTGCAACGCGAAACTAGTGGTTTCTATAGCCGAAACCACTTTCTCCCATTTATATTGCATTCCATCAAGTTCATTCCCTGCCGTTGATCTCTGCAGATCAACGACCCACATTAAATCTAACCATTGAACTATCACCCTCTGCCATTCTCCAAGGGACTTCATCGATCAACCTCAGTCGTTGATCTCTGAGGCCGATCTCATCCGACGGCCCAAAATCCCTCAAGAAACCCCAAATTTACTCTATGCCTTTTTCGTTGTCAATTAAGGTTTTCGACCAATTTTCTTATATTTTTCGTCGTTTCATTATAAAGTGACCCCTCTGCTTTATATGTTTATGATTTCTCCCAACCGTTGATCTCTGCAGATCAACGGCCTTAACTTAATCTCTCCACCGTTTAAATAGACCGCCTTCCTTTCTAAACTGGACAAAGTAATCCTCTTCGTTGGATGCTTTCATCTAACGGCTGCGCTCTAAACCTAAGCCTCCAAAGAATTCTGACCCAAATACGTAGGATTTTTCTAATATTTCTTGGCTTATGTAGGTTTTAAAGTTTTTTCAAATATTTTAAAGAAAAATTGAAGGCCGAGTGTGATGACCCTCCAGGCCTTTATTCGTAAAAAAGGATCGTTCCACAAGGTTTCCCATCAACATTTGCCGGTGCCTCATGAACGCTGGAAACATTATAAGAGCCCACTGTAACACCTGCACATTGACAAGACGCAGCAAAATTCAATCAAGTAAAGAGTATCAGTGTGAAAAGACCCAGCCACAACAGAGATGAAGAATTAAAGATTGATTACACAGTTTTGAGGGATTATGGCCTAAATCGACTTTAAAAAGCCTAATTCATTCAATTAAACACAGTTTGAAGAAAAAAGGATAGAAATTAGGCCTAATTATGCCTAACACACTGAGTTAAAGAAAATTAATAGTGTTTAAAGAAAAAAAAAAATATCTATCGGTCTTAGAAAGCCTCCACTGCCACATCAGAGGCTAATTGAATCCTCTCAGCTGCCAAAAGCCACCTGTAGCCTTAAAGCATTCAAAAGATGGCATAGTTATTACCAAAATAGAGGAGATATGCCTTAATATAGCGGAACAATTATTCCAAGTCAAAGAGACTTATTGCAAAATATCAGCAGAGTTATTACAAAGATGACATAGAGCCTTAAAGTCAACAAAATCTTCCCAGCGAGCTTAATACTTAATGTAAACCAATTAATACAGAGGAAATATCTGAAATCTTCTCCATTGAGCCCCTCAAAGGCCGAGAAGCATTAAATTGTATTAATTGAGTCTATAGATCTTTTCTCTCATTCCACCTCCTCATTTTCGTATAAAATCTTATTGAGGAGCTCATTGTAAATGGTTGGTTGCAGAACTTTGAAATATACTTGTGTTCAAAATTTTCTACATGTAAATAGTGTGCAGAGGCTCTTAAAGCTCTGTTTGTGACCAAATAAGTTAGGCTGAGAAGAAAATATGATTTCTGAACTGAAACATTGGACATGAAGAATGTAACTAGATTGAAATCAATATACAAGCTTGATAAGCTTTATCTCAATGTTTCCCTCCAAATTGTGTGTTTAAGAATGACTTAGTTTAAGTATAAAAATTATCAAGGAATGTTGGTTTGCCCCTATCTTGATGTGCGAAGCTTGAAAGGAAGTTCTTGAATGTTATTTTCATTATCTACTAAGTAAAGTTTGACTAGGAAGGTTTATGGTTGGCCCTGTCTTCTAGTTCTTTCTTCAAAGGTAATTCTGAAAGTTTCCCTAAGAGTATGCTGAAAGCAATTTAGATTTAAAAGTATCTTATCTGATCTTAGGCTGCACTTTTTTTTTCTTATCTGTTTTCATCCCTTCTGAAAGTAATTATGTGGATTATTGGATTGTTTGTCTGTTGAGTTAGCTTTAATATGAACTTTTCCAAAGAAGTCTATGGTTAGACCTGCCCTTTGGTTGGTTTTAAACAGTTACTTAAAAGGATTTTCTTGTTTGGACAGACTGATAAATCCTAGTTGAAATTATTTTTTGTTTCCACCCTTCAACACTTTTATTGTTCCATTCCATCATTTTATCTAAGAGATCTTGTGATATAGATGACTAGCCCCTTGGACCACTCTTGAAATTGTTGCACAATTAAACCCTTTTATGACTCCATAGCCCAATGGACTAAAAACTAGCATCATATCTATCCTATCAGCCAAACCTTGTTCTGATTGCTTGCAACTTCACACCTTTGAAACTCTTCAATTTTAGGACTTTCCACTCAACTAAAAATCATGCTCAACCATCCAAAACCAAACAAAAACCCTTTTTCTTAATAACTAGCCTAATATCACACATAAAAGCCTTAAAGATAAATCAATATTTGCACTTATACAGAGATACCCAAAGTGGATTTAGGAGGGCTAGATCCTATAATCCCAAAGTGGTTCAAGTGTTCTCTTTGCAGTTTTTATTTTCCAATCTTGCAAATTACAGGGAGATAACATCTCCTTCTTTTTAGGGGTAGATTGTTGGTTTCCTTCCTATGTTCAGATTTCGGTTTATGGGCTGGTGAAATAGCTCCTCTTTCTGTGGATCTACTCCCCTCAAATTCTGTATATTTAATGTAATTCTTCATCATTGTAAAAGGGGGGAATAAAGTGTGGAATAAGTTGGAAATCACCAAGGATGCTCTGTGCTCCATTTGCAATAGTTTGGCGGGGAATTAATAAAGAAATGCAGCTCTTATTTGTGGTATCCTTGTGGTATGGATTTTGGCATATTTTTTTTCCTTTGTGTTCATCTGTTAATTGTTATGTTCACCATTCATTCATTCACATTTTTGGTTGAATGCTTTCAAGATTGATAGGTAGAATCCATTGTATAATTCTCTGCCTTGGAAAATTATTCAACACTCTATGCTTTCTGTTGTTTGAAAAGGATCCATCTCCTATGCCCTTTTCAGCTCCTCACCAGTCTTAAACATTCCATCATGATTTTAAACCAAATTGTTAAAATCCCTGCCTACCTTGCCCCATGAAGTACCCTGTATCTCTGATTTAATTCCCTAGTTTCAAACTGCCCAACCATCTAATCCTACAACCCTGAAAATTTATAAAAACATTTCCAATTATAATACCTAGCCTAAAATCAGTTTACAGTTATGCTCCATTGAATATTTTTTCCCAGAGGGAGCCCTCTCCTGACCTTGTAGGGCTATCTACAAGGCTGAGCGTGGTTTGAGGTTACCCTGATTTTCCTTATTTTAGCCTAAGGTTCAAATTAGGTGCTAACATTTATGGCGACCATACTGGGGAAAAAAAAATCATACCTTCCCTAGGAAAAAACAACAAAGTTTAGATCCGATTTTTTACGGTGAACAACAATCGGATGCATATAAAGGCTGAAATTTTCACCTAGTGACTCCAACTTGATGTAAATACTCCACTGGAGGATCGAATTTTCTGGTAGGAGAATAGAAAGATCTTACAAAAAGTTCATACATTCAAAGTGGAATGGTATTCAGGATCTAATATGCTTCCTTATAAATTACTTCTTTGCTTTTCCTGAAACTGTACTCAAAGTTTTTCAGAATTTGTTGTATGATAAAGATGATCTTGATTCTACCTATTCAAAAATGGTAAATACTAAGTTTTCCTTTGATCTTGGCCTCCATCCTTTTTCTAAATCTTATGATGACCATCTTCAAATTGATGAGCTTAAAGAGACCAGGACTAATCATGTAGCTCTTGTGTATACTCCTACACCTTTTATAGTCTCGGATAGATATAAACCTCTCATCTTACCTCCTATACTCCATGCTTTCCCTGAAAATTATTACCAATCTTTTCCAAGGTTTGATGGTGAATGTGACAACATCAATGCTGAGAAACATATGCAGAATTTTGAGACTTTCCTAGACCTTTTTGAAGTTGATGAAGAGGATGTCAGTATTAGCCTTTTTTTTCTTTCTTTGCAAGGCAAATTCAAGATTTGGTTCAAAACCCTACCTGATGCCAGCATTTCAGATTTTCAACAGTTTGTCAAAGTCTTCCTGATTCTAGAAGAGCATGCCCAGCTGAAAAAACAGCTAGGGGAGACAGTACAACAGTTTTCTGCCAGATTCAATCGAGTCTATTATTATAACCTGCCGATATAAGACCGCCTCCTGGATCAGATCTCTTACATTACTCAGGTGCCTTTCATCCAGAAATGGATTTTTAGCTTGGAGAAAGGAACCTTGCAACACTTGAAGAGATGCAGAATAGTGCAGTAGATGTAGAAGCTAATCTGTTGATCAGAAGGGAAAATCTGAAGGAAGAAGAAAAGAATAACGTTGCAAAGCACCTGACATATTCAGAGGTAAAGCTTGACTTTTTGGTAAGCACAGTAGAAGAGATGATGTAGAAAATCACTACAAGGAATGAGTGTGATGTTCAAGAACAAGTGGCTGATCCAAAACATTCTCTCTCTTATCCCAATTTTCATCGATCTGACAATGACTATTTTATAGAACATCTTAGAAAAGAGAGATCTGTCGATATGACATGTATGCTTTATGAGGTGTTTTATGTTCATGATTTGCCAAAGTTTAATCAGTATGATGATGATGATTATGTTTTCCAAAAAAAATCTAATCTAGCAGAGCAATCAAAAGTTGAATTGTGGGAGGAAGTTAAGTTTCAACAGCTTGAAAACAGTAATCAGCCGATGCATATTATCCATGACAGTGAAAGCCTAGAAAATTTGGAAGTAATTGAGGGATCTTTGCCTCTTTTTTTTACCTCATTTCAATTCATCAGAGATAACTTTCATGCAATGAGAAATCAATAATCTCTCAGTTTTAATGTTGGGGTTGAGGTAGATAGTGAAATTCTTGAGCAAGTTGTTAATGAGAAATCTTCTCCTGAAATGGTTGAGGAAAACATTTGCGATATAAAATCCTCCCTAGCTCCAGATTTGCAACCACCAAATTCTATTGAAGGTTAGATTACAGATAAAGGCTTGGAAGCTGAAACATATGATCAAATGATGCAAGATGATTCTGTACCATTATGTTTTGTAGCATTTTAGTTTTTAAAGCAGAATTTTCATAACATCTCTAAAGGAAAGGATGAGAAGTTTGTAGAGTGTCATGTAGTCTCATTAAAATCAATAGATATGTTGCAACAGTATTTTCAAGCTTTTATGACCCTATAACTGATGTGTTGGATGATATCTGCAGTAAAATTCCTACTCCATTACCTAACCATGTGCCAGAAAAGAGTGTCGACAATAACTTTATTCGAAAGCCAACTTCATTTTCTTATTCAACAAGTATTTCATTTCAAAGCTCATATCAAGATTTGCAGTCATATGAGGAGTGTAATGAAGAAGATTTTTGTTTTTTTTTTAATCATCAAGAGAGATTGGTTATTCACGAGTTTTAGGATCCTTTTGTCAACTTTCTGTAGTCAAAGAAAGAAAGCACAAATGTTAGGAAAAATTTAAAACCAAGCTACGGAGGTTACCTAGAACAGAGTAGTAATGTATTAGATGGGATGGGAATCAGTATGTATTCTTATGAAGATCCTTTCACAGCATTCTTGAGGTCAGCCGGTCAACTCATGCTTTCCAAATTTATCAAGATTGAATATGATTCCAAGTTTCCATGGGAGTTGCCTTTTAGTCCTTTCTTCTTGCTCATAAGAAAGCACTTGGGGAGAATTCAAGTAGCAACCAAGATGCTTACATGGTTTCATTGGTTGTTCCATTTCACTTGATCAAGTGGTGAATGGAACAATTAGAGTAGGTTTCGATGAATAAGCTCAATTATGAGCATCTTTTCCAGTCTGTCAATTAAGTCAGTTTTTCAAGTTGGTTTCTAGCTATTGACTCCATGCCCAATGGATAAGGCTACTAGGTCTACAGTGTTCTTGGCACCTCCAAGGAGCTACCATCCCCATTGGAGCCAATGTTAGTGTCAGTATTTGCATACTTCCACTAGGGATCAAAACAAATTTGCATGTGCATCTTAGGTGTCCCATTCTGAAGAAATTTTCAATCATTCCATTAGGTCATGATGTAAAATTTGTTCCACTGGTGGTTGTCCTTGTCAAATTTGTGTTTCAAAGGGTGTTCTTCACTTGATTTTCACTAAAAAAAAATAGGTTTCAGAGTATTTTCATCAGAAGGAGCCCAGAAAGAGATTTCCAACGGTATATCATACTCCCAAAACTAACTTCGGGATTGGAAGATATGCTTAAATGAATAAAGGCCCTTAAACACAACTCTACCTCTTTTCTTTTTATTCTGATGGCCTTTAGAACTTTACAATTTCTGCCTTTTTATGTATTTTTCCCTTTACCCCAAAGCCTTCTTTCATTGCCGCATCCTACAAACTCCGATGTGATCACATCTCATCATGATTCATGGGCTCCCGATTGACCCACCTCAGATTGACCCTTCCCCGATTACAAACCTCTGATGTGATTAAGTCACCTCCGATCGGATCGGGAGCATCACAAGCCTGATCACATTGCATTATCATTCTTCCCACTATGTTGGTTGCCCCCGATGCGATGAATCGCATATCGCCAATCGTGTATTTTATTTCCAAGCACTTAAACCCGCTCCCCTTCCCGATTCCGATTGCGATTTACTCCCGGGTCCCACCATAAAGTCTTCCGCCTTTTCCAAATAAAAGGGGGTTTTCCTTTGCAAAATGCTATAACTCTATTATTATAGTTTTAAAAAGGATTTTTTTAAATCCCTTATCGCATCGCAAAGTCTGAATCACATCACAATCATCGCGCGATCACTCCCCTTCCGCCGATGCAATAGTTCCTGATCGCATCCCATGATTCCAAGTCTTTGCCCATCCCTTAAACCACCTCCTCATTTCCTCCGATGCGATTAATCACCAATCATAATCAGAATTTTCCACAGCCCTTTGCCTCCACTCCCTTCCAAATTGCGATTGCGATTCCTCCCCTGGTCCCACCAAAACCCTTCTTCCTTTTCAATGAAAAAAGGGTTTTTTTCCTCTGTAAAGCGTGAAACTCATTTTTATTTGTTTTGTAAAGGCTTTTCCTTCCATCGCATAATTTTCATCGCAACATTCTTTCTCGACCCACCGATGCGATGAATCATATGTTGCTCATCGCATCACACGTTTCCCCAATATATGTCACACCCCTTCCCTTCCGACTTGCGATTGCAATTTCCTTATAGAACCTATTGCATCGCAAAATTCCCAATCGCATTTCCTCCACTATGTGATACTCCCCCTCCCCTCTTCCGATTGCAATTTACGATCGCATCATGGGCCCACCATCTTTTCCTTTTCTCTTTTTACTCAAAGGGGACTTTGCTTCATTAAATGGAAAAATTTATGTTTTATTGGTTCCAAAGGGCATTTCTCGGCATAAAGGGATTTTCAACAAAGGAAAAGAAATAGTCAAGGCCAAGAGATAAATACAATCACATAAACGACAGCAATGATAAAAAGGAGAAATGGTTCTAAATTTGTCTTTCTTCTCCTCTATTCGAGCAACTGCAAATCCTCCATATGATCAAATGTATTGTTTCTCCTTCTTTTCAGGGGAAGATTTTTGGTTTCCTTCCTATGTTCAGATTTTGGTTTATGGGCTGGTGAAACAACTCCTCTTTCTGTGGATCTACTCCCCTCAAATTCTGTATATTTAAAGTAATTCTTCATCATTGTAAAAGGGGGGAATAAAGTGTGGAATAAGTTGGAAATCACCAAGGACGCTCTACGCTCCATTTGTAACAGTTTGGTAGGGAATTAATAAAGAAATGCAGCTTTGATTTGTGGGATCCCTATGGTATGGATTTTAGCATTGTTTTTTCCTTTGTGTTCATATGTTAATTGTTATGTTCACCTTTCATTCATTCACATTTCTGGTTGAATGCTTTCAAGATTGATAGGTAGAATCCATTGTATAATGCTCTGCCTTGCGAAATTATTCAACACTCTATGTTTTCTGCTTTTTGAAAAGGATCCATCTCCTATGCCCTTTTCAGTTCCTCACGAGTCTTAAACATTCCATCATTATTTTAAACTAAATTGTTAAAATCCCTACCTACCTTGCCCCATGAAATACCCTGTATCTCTGATTTAATTCCCCAATTTCAAACTGCCTAACCATCGAATCCTACAACCCTGAAAATTTATGAAAACATTTCCAATTATTATACCTAGGCTAAAATCAGTTTACAGTTATACTCATTGAATATTTTTTCCCAGAGAGAGCCCTCTCCTGACTTTTTAGGGCTAGCTACAAGGCTAAGCGTGGTTTGAGGTTACCCTGATTTTCCTTCTTTCAGCCTAAGGCTCAAATTAGGTGCTAACATGTCTGACAACCCCAAAGGTGAATGAATCCAGCTCTAAGAGATATTGTGAAGGAAGAAGTACATAAACTCTTGGATGCCGGTTTTATTTATCATATTTCCTACAGTTAGTGGTTCTCTCCATTAGTGCTAGTACCTAAGAAAGATGGAATATGGAATATTTGTATTGATTATCGAGAATTAAACAAAGCCACTCTCAAAGATTACTTCCCTCCCCCTTTCATTGACCAGGTGCTTGATACCCTTGCAGGAAAGAAATATTTTTCCTTTTTGGATGGCTTCAGTGGCTATAACCAAATACAGATTACACCCGAAGATCAGGATAAAACTATTTTTACATGTCCATGGGGTACATTTTCTTATAAAGTGGTTCCCTTTGGTTTACATAATGCCTCGACTACCTTTCAAAGGGCAGTCCTAGCCATTTTTATTGATCTAGAATTTGTATAAATTTATATCGATGACTTTTCTGGGTTTGGTGATTCTTTTCAGGAAGCTCTCAAAAATCTGGAGAAAGTACTTCTCCATTGTTAGGAATCCCATCTCACCTTGAGTGACAAGAAATGTAGATTAATGTGCAAAGCGGGAGTGGTACTTGGCCATTTGATTTCTGGTAAAGGTATCCAGGTTGATCCAGCAAAGATTGAAATCATTCTGCATCTTCCTGCACCCAAAACTCAAAGGGAAGTAAGAGGTTTTTAGGACATGTTGGTTACTATTGAAGATTCATTGAGAATTTTTCTAAGATAGTTGCCCCTCTTTTCTGACTTCCAGCTAAGGATAGTGAATTTTCTTGGTCCACAGCTTGCCAACAGTCTTTTGAAATATTGAAGGAAAAGTTGGTACAGGCACCAGTTTTGAGAGGTCCTAACTGGTCCCTGCCTTTTCACATTTCCTCTGATGCTTCAGATTTGGCTATTGGCACAGCTTTAGGACAAGAGGAAAGTAAGCAATCCTATGCTATTTATTATATTAGTAAGAATTTGTCTTCCGCCAAATTAAATTATACAATTATGGAGAAATATTTTCTAGCTGTAATTTTTGCAATTAATAAGTCCAGACACTATATTACAAGATATGAAGTATCTATACATATTGATCATTCCGCGATTAAATATTTGATGAACCATTGACTAGCGGTAGAGTGACTAGGTAGTTGATATTGTTGCAGGAAGTTAGTGTTACTATTGTTGATAGACCAGGAGAATCTAATGTTGTAGCCGATTTTATTTCTAGATTAGATAATCCTGGTGAAGAAACTCTTTTTAATGATGATTTTATGAATGAACATATTTTTTCTATGTCAACAGATTCTCTGTGGTTTCCTGAAATTTCTAATTACTTGGTTACTGGGAAAACACCACCCCACTTGTCTGCTCGTGAAAAGCGGAATATTATTCAGAAAAGTGCTGCATACTCTTGGATTCAAGGAGATCTCTTTTACACTAGTCTAGACCTGATTATCCGTAGATGTGTAAGAGAGGAGGAAGTGTTTGACATATTAAAATTTGCTCATGATGAACCTTGTGGAGGCCACTTCGCTGATAAACGGACTGCATATAAAGTATTTCATGCTAGTTACTTTTGGCCTTCCTTGTTTAAGGATGCCAAACAGTATGTCAGGTGATGTGGTAGTTGTCAACAAGTGGGCCAGCCTAATCAAACCAATGAAATGCCTTTATGCCCCCAAGTTATGATTGAGCCATTTGAAAAATGGGCTATTGATTTTATAGGGCCAATAAATCCAACGTCATTAAGTAAAAAGCATATTTTGGTTTGCACAGATTTTGTTACAAAATGGGTAGAAGCTAAAGCTGTTTCCTTTGCTACATAAAAAGTTGTTGATTTTCTTTTTACTGAAATCTTTACTAGATTTGGTGTGCCTAGAGAAATTGTTTTTGACAATGGTCCGCAGTTTATTTCTAATCTGGTACAGGGTGTGATGGAGCAATACAAGATCCGGCACAGGAAATCCATGGCGTATCACCCGCAAGCAAATGGCCAGGTGGAATCCATAAACAAAGTGATAGAGTCCATTCTTACAAAGACAATAAATATGCATCGGAAAGACTGGGCTGAAAGATTACCAGAAGCTTTGTGGGCATACAGAACCACTTGGAGAAATAGCATGGGACATACACCATATGAGCTGGTATATGGCAAACAGGTTCTGTTACCAATTGAATTCTAGATCAAAACTTTCAGAACTGCAGTTCAGTTAGGACTAGATCTCTCTGAGGCACAACAACAACATCTTCTCCAATTAAATGAGTTAGATGAATTTTGTAGGGATGCTGTTCAGCAGAACATACTAATTCAGCAGCAACGCAAAAGGTGGCATGACAAGTCTATTCAGAAAGAGGAATTCCAACCATCTCTTGTAGAAATTTGATGAATAATGAAGATTTATCCACTGATATTATCCTGGTCAGACACTAATTTGAATTCATGCATAACACATAACCTCTTCTACAATTGATCATCAATATGCGAAAATAGAAACAGTCGCATGCGCACATAAACACAATATGTAATGGGGAAAGATTATAGCTGAAAACCCCCAGATATTTTGTATATTATAATAGAAGAGAACATGTAACAATCTCAGTACAATACTCCTCACAAGTACTCAGTACTGTCTCCAAAAGTTACACACAAAACTAGCTCAGTTTTGAACAAGTCACAGGTTCAAAACTCATCCACTATTTGCCTGCCTCTACTGCGCAATCCAAGTTGGTGTAATGAGAGATCCAAGTTCGAATCCCCTTGGCTTGATCTGCGCAATCCTCATTGGCAATCTCCTCCAATGCTTGTGCAAATCTCATGCACAACTAATGTCACAACTAATAGCAATCTCACCCTTTCATCTACCTCTTCCACTGGTCTTCACTGAACTGTCCATGCACTGCAGTCAACTGATGTGTTCTTTAGTTGAATAATGAGTTAATATTTAGTGAATTAAATAATATTTAATTCACCCCACTCATCTCTAGTGTATTATCCAGTTAAACTAAACACAACTAGTTCAACTAAGTTAACTTGAACACAACTCCACCAACTGTCTCATCAACTCCACCAAACTCCGCCACTTGAGTTCTAACTGAAGTCAACCATGCATGAGCTCACCAAACCCCTAGGAATAGTGTAATTCCTTCTGTCAGGTGCATGGGCCACATCTGTAGCTCCAACTGAAGTGTTGCAAGAGGATAAACTGAAGTTTATAGTCCAAATATTATTAAGGGCTAATAATATTTGACTGACCTATTTTTAGACAGGCAGTCTAAAAATAGACTTCGACCTGTATGTCTAAAAATAGAGGTCCATATATTTTTACCAACTCGACCAATCATCCAAGAATAGCATACTACAACTCCTAAACCATGCTCCATATATCTAAAAATATACATAGTCTAAAAATAGACTTTGCGCCAAAAATAGCCTGCGGGCCCACTTAGTGAAGGCGACTTCATTTCATTAAGCTCCATCATCTTGTTGCATTTTCAACACTCCCTCTCAACAAGATATGGATTATCTGCAACCCCTATCCTGCCTCTGTGGAATTCGAACTTGCTCCTGGTGAGCGCCTTCGTCAAGATGTCAGCATCCTGATCCTCCGTGGGAACATATGAAAGTAACATGATTCTCTGCTGCACACAATCTCTGATATGATGGTACCTGATGTCGATGTGTTTGGATCTATCATGAAATACTGGATTAGCGAGAGTTTAATGCAACTCTGGTTATCACAATAAATCACAATAGGCTCCAAGTGCGACCCGAACAATCCGACGAGGATCTTCCTCGTCCAAATAGCCTCGCATGCAGCCAAGCTTCTTGCCATGCTGGCCTCTGTGGGCCAGAGTGCACGGATCTGCTTTCTGTTTGTGCCTAGAAATTTACGGTGACCGTCTCTGAAGATCCCTCCAGATGTGCTCTTCCGGTCCGTTGGGCTCCCTACCCAATCTGCATCCGTGAAGCCAGAAAGCTTCACCCCATCCTCCTGTCTGTACCACAAGCCATATCCCGATGTTCCACTAAGATAACGCAATGCATGCTTGCCTGCCTTCCATAAGAGCTTGGTAGGCTTAACCACAGCTTGCGAAAGCTGGTTAACAAAATAGCATATATCGGGTCGTGTATTGACCAGATACATAAGCGACCCCACCAACTGTCGATAGACAGTGGCATCCACTACCTCCGTTGAAGTAGCATCCTCCTTCCTCCAACCACCGGAAGTGATGCGAAATCATGAGAACAAAGAATTTCTCATACAGAGATTGACTGTAGGGGCATTCACCGGATATTTCACCTTTACTAGAAAGGATGAATCCGGAGGCTACCTGGCCCTTCTACAGACTCTGCCTAAAGAAATAAAATCTAATCACTAAGATCTTGATCAATGAAAGTATTTGTTTTTAAGTTCAAAGTATTCATTGATCAGTTTTAATGTGTGAATAAGCAAGTATACATATTCTGCAATTGAAGTGTAGAGGTTTGAAGATAAACTAACAAGTTTTGTTTACTGTTTAAACTTGTTTGGGAAAATCTTGCTTATAAAAATTTACTGTTTAAACTATCAGAATCTGAAAATATGCAGCAAAATTATACAGTGTGACAACAAATAATTGTTTAAGCGGTTCACCCCTCTCTTGGGCTACCTCCGCTGGGTCCAAAAGCCTCTAATTAGGCTTTTTCTCCTTTGATTAAATGCTCAAAATGTGATTACAACTGTATAGAAGCCTCAAATGGGAAAATACACTGCAAAAATAGATTCAGAAGGCCCAAATCAGTCTAAAATGACTAAAAATTCACCTCCATTGGATGAAGGTAGTCCAAAACAGCTCTCTTTCCCTTAGGCCCTGGTGGCTCCACGACCAAAAACGCTGGTAAATTCGCTGTTAGAATTCCCTGATGGCTCTGAAAAAACTTCCAACAGCTCCAGAATGATGTCTACACCCAAAATAATAATAAAAATTCGTATCAAAAGGCCTCTCCTAGCCAAAGTTATGGCACTTTTACTCCAACTGCCAGTTTGGCCTAAACAAGCTCCAGCTAAATCTGGCTGACTGCCAGATAACCTCGACAAAATAGGGGCGGCGCTAAAATTTAGAGGTCTGCCAATCGTGGGTGCTAAGGAATAGGGCCACGGGGGTCCATAGGACCGCACCCGTCGGCCATATTGTTATGAACATGGAGTTAAATGTGGGTTTTAATAAAGTTGAAACCATATATTAAAATGGTTTATTAAATAAACTCCGCACCTTCCGGCAAATACGTGACCATACCCATAACCATTGTGCGCCGATGATGATTGTGCCACGATTTCGTGCTGTGGTTCCATGTGGAGGGGGCTGGCCCTTAGGGGCTGGCCCCCTTTTGGGCCCGCCCAAAACAAAATTCACATTTAAATAACCATTTGCCGCCATGTTTACACAAGAATTGCTTCATGACCCGATGGTTAAAATGCTTGGTTGATACCGGCCCGACCTCGGTTCAAATCCGTCCGAGTCCATAAAACATTTTAACACGCCAATTTGTTCCCCCCTTGGGGCCACGTGGCGGCCTCCGGGCTGGCCACGTGGTGCTCTGCAATTGGTCAAAAGCGAAATATTCCACAGAATATTCTGTGGAATATTCCACAGAATATTCCCAGAATATTCTATGGAATATTTTTTTTTTAATAAAAATATTTTATAAAGTCAATTTTGGCATTTTTAATTGAAATTGGCGATTCTTTAAAACTGAATATCTTCTGCATACGGCGTCGGATTTGAGTGCCGTTCATAGCGTTGGGATCGTATCACCGAGCTCTTTCCAGTCGATCTATTTTGGAGCAATTCTGAGCAACTTCATTTTTGAGCATTTTTCTTCAAGAGACTTGATCTCCTGATCACACCTCCCAAATGGGAAGCTTTTGGACCCTCAAAAGCTTTCTGATTACTGAAACTGATGATGTGGAGACTGATTCTCCACTCTTCCACCCTTGAACAACTGAAATCTACCCGATTTCATCAACTGAAGCTTTTGAGAAATGACAACCTGTCCCTGGAATCAACTGATCTACCATTGCTAAGATTGACGGAGTCATGACGCAAATGATTAAAATTTGCAGAAAGATTTAAAACAACCTTCACCATGCAAATTGTTCCCATGGTGAATTGTACCATTCTGAAACCAACTTTTTCCCATGCTGAATTTTGTGTCCTTCTTGCTTGCACTGCTTTGCTTTGACACTTCATTCACTGCATTGGCTGACCCAAAAGGTAATTCATGCAACACAACATCATCTTCTTTCAAAGACGAACTGCTATCAAACTGAGATAAATGATTAGCAACATCATAAAATGGAAAATGCTCAAAATCCGGTCGTTTCAACATCAACAAAGTTAGACTTTGACTTGCATTAACCAATCTTTTCAATTGACCTGCATGGAGTAAAGAAGATTCCATCTTCTTCTTGTGAGCTCTCACAATGTACTCTTTACCATCTTTGAACAAGTGATACTTGTTTTCATGGCGATGAAAGATGGCCCTCCTGTCAAATAAATAAGGACTTCCCAAAACAATACCTGAGATATCAAGTGGCACCACATCAAGTTCTACTGTGTCAATAAAGTGTGCAGTTATTGCAAAGCGCAATATGCACTTCCTTGAGACTTGCAAATTGGCATCCTTGCATATCCATCCAAGTGGATAAGGCTTCAGATGTGGAATGGTCTCAAGTTTAAGCTGCTTGACCAAGTCTTCAGAAATAAGATTAGCTTGTGACCCACTATCAAATAGTGTGTCAATTTTGGTATGCTTTGAAATTACCCTCACATGGAAAAGCTCTATCCTCCTCTTTTCATCATGAGTATCTTTGTGACAATTCAAAGAGCTAGAACTAGGAATTTTGTCTTGCACCACTTCTTTCCCCTTAATGTTCTTTAAAACCATGCCTATGCTTTTTGTCTCATCTCCTGAGTCTGACCCTAAGTCTTGCTCAACTGTTGCAACAATTTTCTCCTTTTCTTTGGTCTTGTTTTTGTTCTTGTATTTTTCTGGTTTCAGTTCAGGATGAAGCTTCCAACAATGATCTTCATCATGACTAGTCTTCGAACAGTTCTTGCAAAAGAACTTTCCTTTGTCCTTTCTTGAATTAGCAACTCTCTTCTTTCCTTTGTTTTTAAAAGTACTATCCTCATCAAAAGCATCAAAAGCATTCTTTCCTCTAGCTTCTAAATGTGTAGCCTGCACACAGACTTCATCTAAGCTGGTAGGATTAAACATTAGGATAGTATGTTGTAGATAATTGTGCAAACCTCCTATGTATTTCAACAAGGTGTCTTGACTTTGTAAGTCTACTCCAAGTAGAAGTGCTCTCCTTCTAAACTCTTGGGTATAATTTTGCACATTTTGACCCTTAAGTTGCCTAAAATTTTGCCAATTCATGATTTATTTCTGAATATGAGCAAGAGGATTAAACTGTTTCTTAATAGCAATAATAAACTCATTCCATGTTAGAGTTATCTTACCATGCTTTTAATTTCCTCCCTAGTCTTGGCTTCCCACCAAACCAAAGCTGCTCCATCCATTCTCAAAGAGGCTAGGAGAGGCATTTTGAACGAATTTTTGAGTTATATGCGGGTTTAAATAACGTTGAAACCATATATTAAAATGGTTTATTAAACATACTCCGCACCTTCCGCCCATCATGTGACCATACCTTAACTTTGCGCGCTGAACGAGTAGACTTGGGTTCTCGGGCTGTGGTTCCATGCGGAGGGGGCTGGCCCCCTTTTGGGCCCGCCCAAAACAAACTTTACGTTCAAATAACAATTATCCGCCACGTTTAAACAACAAACGTTTCATGACCCGACAGTTAAAACACTTGGTTGTTAGTGGCCCGACCCCGGTTCAAACCTCGCCGAGTCCAACAAAAATTTTAACACGCCAATTTGTTCCCCCCCCTTAGGGCCACATGGCGCTCTGCGATTGGCCACAAGCAGAATATTCCGTAGAATATTCTGTGGAATATTCCATGGAATATTCCCAGAATATTCTGTGGAATATTCTTTTTTTAATAAAAATATATTTTTTTCCAAAGTCAAATTTTGACCATTTTTAATTGAAACTGGCGAACTTCAAAGCTGAATAACTTCTGCATACGGCATTGGATTTGAGTGCCGTTCACGGCGTTGGATTGGGATCATATTGAGCACTAACAGTTATTTGGAGAGTCCCGAGCAACTTCATTTTTGAGCATTTTCTTCAAGAGACTTGATCTCACGATCGGGAAGAGAAGTATCAACAGGCTTACAACCATGCATGTTGAACTTCTCCAGTATCTCCCGGGCATACTTACCCTGAGAAACAAACAGTCCATCACTGCGCTGCCAAATTTCCAATCCCAGGAAATAATGAAGGAGGCCCAAGTCCTTCATCTCAAACTCTATAGCAAGATCCTCCTTGCATGAAAGTATCAACAGCTCATCACCCGTCAAAATCAGATCATCTACATACAGTACAATGATCAGCAACTTCCCCTCCACCACAATCTGGTACAGGTTAGGATCCGCCTCACTCTTGGAGAATCCAAGTCCAGTGAAATAACTGTCTATCCACGTGTACCAAGCACGAGGTGCTTGCTTTAGCCCGTACAGTGCTCTCTTGAGTCGGCAAACATGCGACTCACTGCTGAAGATCTCGAAACCTTCAGGCTGCTCTATGTACACCTCCTCCTCAATGACTCCGTTGAGGAACGCAGTCTTCACATCCATCTGATGGATGTGCCATCCCATCTGCGTTGAGAGAGCTAGGATCATCCGTATGGAAGAGTACCTTGCGACAGGTGCAAAGGTCTCCTCATAATCGATCCCCTCGATCTGTGAGAAGCCACGGGCAACAAATATTTCCTTGTACTTCTCCACACTCCCGTCAGCCGCCTGCTTCACTTTGTAGATCCATCGCGAACCCACCACTGATTTCCCCTCCGGTCACGGGACAATCTCCCATGCATTGTTTCTGACAATCGAATCATACTCTTCCACCATGGCATCTACCCATGCGGGTTCCTCCACAGCTTCCTCGAAAGAGGATGGTTCTGTCACGACACATTTTCTCACAAGAGCATATGTATCCGATTAATCTTGAAATCGGTGACTAATCTCTGTACGCGCTATATTTGTAGGTGCTCCTACAACCTTCTCTGCATCTTGAGCCAGTCGCTCAGCTTCTGTAGTGCGCTTGCGCCCTATGATGGTTGGCGCTGCATGAGTGGTCTCTTCCACTCCATGAACTTCCTCTTGTGGCTGATCCACATCCTGAAGCTCATCCTTAGGAACTAATAGCTCCTCATCTGCATGCAAGTGTGGCTCCCTCTCCAGCGAACACTTCATGGCTTTCTCCTCATGAAATTTGATATCCCGTCGCACAACAGTCTTGCGACTGTCTGGAAAATACACACGATAGTTGTGGGGCATATCATTGTACCCCACAAATATCCCAACCTCTGCAGTCGGCTCCAGCTTCTTCCTGGCATCCTTCGTCACATGAATGTAAACAGGTGAACCAAAAATCCTCAAATGGGAAATATCAGGCCTCTTACCAGAAAACGCCTCCTCGGGTGTACTCATGCCAAGTATCTTGTGAGGACAACGGTTCTGCACATACACTGCTGTATTGCATGCCTCAGCCCACAAGTGAAGGGGTAGGCCCTGATCATGCAACATCGCCTGTGCAGCACCCACGATCGTTCTGTTCTTCCGCTCAGCCACCCCGTTCTGCTATGGGTTATGGGGTGCGATGAGCTCTCTCCGAATCCCTTCTGCGCTGCAAAAGTCTTTGAATTCAGTAGAGATGAATTCACCACCATTGTCGCTCCTAAGAGCCTTCACATGCTTCCCCGATTCCTTCTCAACCAGCGCCTTGAATTCACAAAACTTTGAATATGTCTCGCTCTTCTTCTGCATGAAGAAGATCCAGCACTTCCGAGAGAAATCATCAACAAAGATCACATAGTACTTATGCTTTGCTGTCGAAGCTACAGAGAAAGGACCACACACGTCTGTGTGAATTCTCTCAAGGATCGTCGTGGCACGACTATCCTTCTCGTGAAAGGTGGCTTTCACATATTTTCCCAAGGTACACCCCTTGCACTGATCTGACTGCGCAAGAGTGCCCTTAGGAAGCCCAGTAGAAATCTGCTGCAGTATCTTCAAGGCTCCATGGTGAAGGTGGCCCAACCTCCTGTGCCACAGCTCGCCATCATCCCGGCTCACCACTGCTTCCGCCTTGCATGCCATTGCTGCGTAGCCATCTACTTGCAACTGATAAAGGTTCTTGACTCGAACCCCTATCTTCCGGGTCTCTCCAGTTGTCTTACTGCGCAGGAAATCCTTTCCTTCGCTGAAGACCACATCGTACCCCTTGTCTTCCAACATCGCCACAGAGATCAGATTCTTCATCAATCCTGGAACATGAAATACTTCCTTCAATACGAAGGGTTTACCAGACTCCCTCTCAAAGTAAATGGTACCGATACCGGTCGCACTGTATCTACCATCATCGCCCATCTCGATGTGCACTCCAAGATCTTTTTCCTCCAGATCTGAAAACAGATCCCGATCTCCTGTCATGTGAAATGACGCACCACTGTCCAAGAACCATACTGATCCCATCACACTTGATACCAAGCATGCGATCAGTGAAAAATCCAGTTCGAACTGGGAGGCCAATGCCTCTCCCGTTGCAGATCCAGCAGCCTTCTTATTTTTCTTCTTCTGCGGACAATTTGTGGCATAGTGTCCGTGCTGGTGACAGTGAAAACACTTCACCTTGGACATGTCTTGCTTCTTACCTTTCGCACCAGACTGAGAAGCTTTCTTACTCTTCCCCTTCTTTGCTTTGGCAGCCAAAGCACAATTTTCTTCATCAGATGCCTTTGATGAAGATCCGTCCCTGGTAGTCCGCCTTATCTCCTCTTGCATGAGATCTGACCAAAGTCGCTCCCATCCCGGCAACTTCTCCCGACCATTGATAGAGTCCTGATAGGAATGCCAACTCTTCGGAAGACCAAGGAGAGCCAGGTCCACCAAGTCCTCATCATCGACAGTCACCCCCACACTTCCCAGCTCATCTCTGCATTGAGTGAACTTCGTGAGGTACTTGGAGATACTGTCGCCTTTCTCCATCTTAATGTTTATGAGAGTATCCTTGAGTGCCAACTTCCTTTGGTTGCTCTTGCTCTGGAATAGATCTGTCAACACTTTCCACATCAAATATGGAGAAGCTTTTCCATGCAGGCTGGATACAATGTGATCCTTCACGCCCTCCAACAGAATCCTTCGACATTTCGCCATCTTCTTTTGCCAAGCCTCAACTTCAGCAGGATCAGTAGGCTTTTGGACATCCATATCTATGAACTCCTTCAGCCCGTTATCATCTAATACCGCCTCCATCCGGTCTTTCCATGCAACATAATTCGAACTGCCCTCAAGGGCATACTCGAGTCGCAAACCGTTGAAAGACATTTCAACTCCGGCACCAAGAAAACAATCTGCTGCAAAATTCGAATTCCAAGCTCAAAACTAAACTGCTTATGGATCTGTGAGAACAAATTATTTCTAGCATAGAGATCGACTGTAGGGGCATTTACTGGATATATCACCTTTCAAAGAAAGGATGGATCCAAAGGCTACCTGGCCCGTTACAGACTCTGTCTACCAAAATAAAAATTGTAATCACTGTAATAGATTCCGATGATCAATTCGGTCCGATACCATGTAGAAATTTTCTAAATAATGAATATTTATCCACCGAGATTATCCTGGTCACACACTAATTCGAATTCATGCATAACACATAACCTCTTCTACAATTGATCATCAATATGCGGAAATAGAAACAGTCGCATGCGCACATAAACACAATATGTAATGGGGAAAGCTTATAGCTGAAAACCCCCAACTATTTTGTATATTATAATAGAAGAGAACATGTAACAATACATAGCACAATACTCCTCACAAGTACTCAGTACTATCTCCAAAAGTTACACACAAACTAGCTCAGTTTTGAACAAGTCACGGGTTCAAAACTCATCCACTATTTGCCTGCCTCTACTGCGCAATCCAAGTTGGTGTAATAAGAGATCCAAGTTCGAATCCCCTTGGCTTGATCTGCGCAATCCTCATTGGAAATCTCCTCCAATGCTTGTGCAAATCTCATGCACAACTAATGTCACAACTAATAGCAAACTCACCCTTTCATCTACCTCTTCCACTGGTCTTCACTGAACTGTCCATGCACTGAAGTCAACTGATGTGTTCTTTAGTTGAATAATGAGTTAATATTTAGTGAATTAAATAATATTTAATTCACCCCACTCATCTCTAGTGTATTAGCCAGTTAAAATAAATACAACTAGTTCAACTAAGTTAACCCGAACACAACTCCACCAACTGTCTCATCAACTCCACCAAACTCCGCCACTTGAGTTCTAACTAAAGTCAACCATGGATGAGCTCACCAAACCCCTGGGAATAGCGTAATTCCTTTTTCAGATGCATGGGCCACATCCGTAGCTCCAACTGAAGTGTTGCAAGAGGATAAACTGAAGTTTATAGTCCAAATATTATTAAGGGTAAATAATATTTGACTTTTCTATTTTTAGCCTGGCAGTCTAAAAATAGACTCCGCCCAAATGTCTAAAAATAGAGGTCCATATATTTTTACCAACTCGACAAATCAACCAATAATAGCATACTGCAACTCCTAGACCATGCTCCATATGTCTAAAAATAGACTTTGTGCCAAAATAACCTGCGGGCCCACTTAGTGAAGGCGACTTCATTTCACTAAGCTCCATCATCTTGTTGAATTTTCAACATAATTGGGTGCTCCTTTATGATTCTAGATTTAAAATTTTTAAAGGAAAATTCCATACAAATTGGATGGGACCTTATGAAGTGATCCGAGTATTTGAGAATGGAGCACTAGAAGTTAAAACTATTGATGGACAAAATTCAGTATTCTCGGTAAATGGACACAGATTAAAGAAGTATTTTTAGCCACTTGCCAGGAAAGATTTTACACAGCAAGTCCAACAACAATTCGGGATGGTAGTGGTGAATGGTAATACCAACCTTTTGAAAACATTAATTCTTCTTCTTCTTAAAAAAAAAAAAATTTAAATACAAAAAAAAAAAATTAAAGAAAAAATATTTTCCTGTAATTATGAAAATCAGTTCGCTGACATGATTGCAGAAGGATCAACCCGAAAACCAGCTTGCTGGCAGGTGTTAGCCCCCCTATAAATTTTTGGCAAAAGCAAAGTAGGGGGCTAAGTTGTTTTTGAGCCTTCAAGGAATGCATCTCCCCCGAAGACACATCATCCTTGAAGTCTCCTTGCCTCTGCCTTTGATAAATTTCCCTCTGCAGAACTCTCCATGTTGCCCCTTTCTTCCCCTTTGCAAAGTCCCCTTTCCATCCCAATTTTTCCCCAAATCCCCCTTTAAATCCTACCCTTACCCTTTTTTCCCTCAAAATTCCCCTCCATATCTCTATTGTTACCCTCCTTAGGCCTCAAAATGCATTAAAATGGTTAAGAACCCACTTTCAGACCATATAATAGGCCTCATCCCCTTCTCCGCTAGCCCCCGCACCTTTTCCTCCCACAGAACCCAGTGCTGTGACCAAGCGCTAGCCCCGAAGGCACTGGTCCCATATATTTATCGGGCACTTTCTCCACCGTTGATCCATATAGATCGAACGGCAATTGTTTAAACCTACGGCGCTCGTAATTCACCCTTTCAAACCACTGATTGCGCCATCGTCGTCCATTCACCGCCAGATCAACGGTTCGGAATGTATCTGCCATTGTGGTCCCCGCCGCGCGCCATACCATGAAACAGCCCGGTTTTCATAACACCACTAATGGGGGTCGGGTGGTATTTCTCCATTGCCCAGCGATTCCATACAGCGTTCAACACCTGTCTCCTCTACGATGGCAAAACCGCCCTCCCATCACGCGTTAACGTTCAGCATGGGACGCGTAGTGATATTCGTACGAGCCGTCAGATTTTCCTTTGCCCATCCAATGGTCATCGCTTGACGGAGTTGCACGAGTTTTAATCCACGATCACCGTACCCTTGGCCCACCATTCCATTGCCCTCCACCGTGTTTCCCACCGTCGATCTCCTCTCAGATCCGACGATCCAGAATTGTCTTCCCGCTGTTGAATCTTTCGTCGCCACCCGGTCCCACCATGTCACCTCCACGTGTCTCGCCGTACATCCGCCCTCCTGTTTCATATATCTGTTCATAGGTCAGGTTTATTAAGGTTTTCATTTAAATCTCCTCCGCATTCCGCCAACCTGCGCCATCTCTGTTCTCCACCATTCCACGGAAATTTTCCGCCATTTCTCCACATTCCCACTATCATCCACATCATCCGCTCCCAGCCATTGTTTTCATAACTGGTTTCATGTTTTTGTAGGGCTATCAGAGGCGAAGAAATGCCATGGTTCAATATGTACTACTTCAGTGGCGTGCTGCGCAGGCAGAATTGAATATGGAAGTTGGTACTACAATGGAAATGCCAGGAAATGGTCGCGGCGTCATGAATATCACCCAAGGACAATTTAATCTCCACAAGGGATCTATCCGGTGCCATTAAAGCCCATATTTTGTAGATCAAGACATTTATGAAGCCGTGGAGAAAGATCAGCTTATAATCAAGGATTTCGGCATTCAGAATTGAGGGTTTTGAGCTTTAATACAACATTTTAGAGGCAAAGCACCAAATCAAAGACCTCATAGATTATGCAAAGGTAAAACACGCAGAAATCAAGACATTTCAGGGGTTTATATAGCAGCAGAATGTGTTTTCCTCCATGAAGGACAGAGCACCCATACCGCATTCTATCTATGCCGTGTTCTGGAGAGATTTTCTACCCTAAAACAGCCCCAGTACTATCAGAGCATTTACTTCATTAGTATGGCAGATTTCTTTGTCATTTTTTTATCTTTTATTTATTCACCAATAGCACCACACAGTACTGTAGCCATAACACATTGGAGTCATATCAGAGTAATCCACAGTCTGGATAATGTCATTCGTTCACCCAAAGAACACCAGAGATTAATGCACAAGATTTATAACGAATGGGCTTCGGCCCCCTTTCTTTTCAGAAGTTTAATACTGCATTTAGTTCTCCATCTACCTCCTCTGCTCCTCCGGAGCTATAAATTCATGAAGAACTCATTGTAATGGTTGTTGATCAGTCATCAGAGAACTGAAAGTAGTTTCTTTTGAGACACAGTCTCTGTGTAAAGATTGTAAGATAGGTTGAAGGAGACATTTTCAGACTGAGTATTCAGCTATTGGAATTGTTGTACTCGATTGGTATTGCTATTTAATATGACAAGCGCATTTCCTTGGATCCTGACCTGAAGCAGCAGTGATGTTTTTCCTGTATTTGTGTTTACATCCATTTCATTTCGTTTCTACTGGCTTGCATCAGAATATTGGCATAGGATTTACCCTTGTTAGGTACCCTATGTTGCTACTCTCCTTGCCATTTACGTTTCTCTTTTGAATGTATTATCTAAGAAATGATTTCAGTTGGTTTAACCAGTGTGTTACACAGTAATTTGTCACCGTCCCTGCAATCCCCGTCCCACACATTGGAGGGCTCATTTCGTGACCTGTGAGTAGTGACATGGCTTGAAATCACTTTCATGACATCCCTCTGAACAAGAGCCTTCATTGCCCTGAAGACATCTCCTTGTGAAAAACCCTAAAAATGGCCCTTTTTGCATTGGCGCGGGCAGACAATTCAGTAGCCGCGCCAAAGGGGAAAATCCTTCAAAGAGGCCGTGCCAATTGGCGCTCTGTCCCAGAGTCGCACTCGCGCCAGCCAATTTAAGGAGTGTTTTTTTAAAATAAATGGTGGAAGTTTCATCCTAACCAATTCATGAACTGGTATCTATCTTGAGTTGGGAGGTTTGGCTCTGGATTTCCATGTAGGGGAAGTGGTTTTCCACCCCTCATGGAAGCTTCCTTGAGGATAGGGCCAATGCCATGATTATAGGGATCCCAACTCCCCTTCCTCCATCTATAAAAGCTTGCCCATCTCCATTGCAAGCTAGTCTTCAAGTTCCCAAATTCCCAAGAGCCTTATGCTGCAAGAGCCTCCATAATTCCCTTAAGGCCGAATCTAAGCAAGGAGACTATTGTCAAGATCTGAAGAGAGAGGTTTGTCCCATCCTTGATAGGCTTTTCGAGACGTGTTCTGCTGGTGACCCGCCGAAGGAGAATTCAGCGTTAGAACTATGGTTGTATTCTTCCTTTGATTGATTAATAATAAGCGACTATTGGTTATGGTTCTACTCTTGTTGTTGTTTATGATGATGAGTTATGTCCTTTCTGACTGACATATAGTTGCATCTACTGGATTTTACGCTTGCGTTTGTTTTGTTTCTCGCGCGTGCAGGTGTCCATCATGGAGATCGTGGCGATCGTGATCTGCTAGAGCTAAGGAACGGGAGCGCTACCTCTTCTACAAGCAACAGCGTTGGATTCCAGGTAACCCTTCATTGCTAGTTGGTCTATTTGCAATTAGGAACCTGCACTATAGCGTGAACGATTGTTGCTAGACCCGGTCTGGGCTAGTAGGGATCGCCTCTGTCCGCAGAGGGGATTTACCTCCACAACAAATTGGCGACTCTGTTGGGGATCGTTAGCTTGTTGTTGTTCATTTTATAAGCTATATACGGAGTCTGAAGTTGGCCAGATAGCCTTCGAAACGCTTTTGCTCTGCAATTGCGAAGTAGATCAAAGCTGCTTCAGTCAATCTCCGGTTTAGTTTTTAAACTGAACACTTGGAGCATTGTCTTGTCTTTTCGGTCGATTCTTGATCCTCCTTGCTTGTTTAGCTCTTTTGGGCTGGTTCTTTCTGTGAATTTGGTAGCTTGGTCATCACTGGTTTGCTTATTGGTTTGCTCTTTTTTATTTTTGACTGGGAAACTCGACTGGCGCGCTTTTTAGCTTGACAATCGCGCCCATTGGCGCAGGTTGCTTGTGTATTACCCACGCCAATTCGTCTCTGGCGCTAGTTTCAGCCTCACAGTCGCGCCAATCCTGTGAGGCAATAGGGTTTGCTCAGTTCTGAGCTTCCTGAGCCTGATCTGTGTGTTTGGTCTTGATTTTTCCATTGCTTGAGTGTTTTGGATCCTTTATTGACTGAATGTTACCTGCATCCTTTGGTTGTTTGCCCATTTCCATCGATTTTGCATTCTAGCCCTAGGTCATCTAGGTGCTATTGTGTGTCGAGCCTCCCTTGGGAGTTTTTGGTCTCTATTGGTTCAGTCAACCTTGTGATCGTTTCTTTGCATTCGTTTTGTGGTTTTCTATTGTCTTATTGTGTTGTTTGAGTGATTGTTTCCTTCTTCATTCGAATTTCGCCTTGTCTCGTTTTAGGCCTAGATTACACGGCTCATTTGGAGTCTTTGGGATTCTTTTCATTTTGAGGGACTTTTTGTTGATTTGAGGTCTGATTGTATGTTTGCATTGAGTGAAATTTGCTTGTTTTTTCTCTCTTGCCATCATTTCTCAAATTTCTCTTGCATTAGTTCTCATTTTTTAGCGCACTTTGCTCTGAAATATTGAAAATATAAAAAAATCTCTTTTGCTCTTCATTAGTTAATGTGAATTAGATCTTTTCGATGTTATTAGTGATTGGTAACTTTGAACGAAAAGCTTTTTAATTTTCATTAGCTGCATTAGAGACATCATTGGTTGTTTTCTGTTCATTTCGTTATTGTGTGAAAAGCTCTCAACTCTCTCAAAAATTATGCATGAAATAAGCCCTAGTTGTCTAATCTGCGTGGTGCTCATGATAACAGGTCACCGCACACACTAAGCATCTCAGAAGATGGTGGAGGTGACTAGGCACTCCCACCGTATGTCTCTGGTATGCTAGTGGAACATCTGCCAGCCGGGCGTAGTCTGGGATCCCCCGGGCGATCCCCTCGAGGTTCTGGACCAACTCTCCTCCCTCGGCACCCTCCACCTGAGGCTCAGCTGCGGGATGAGTTCTCCATGAAATAGGAGACATATTGGCAGGTCTTTCTGGGCCAACATCTGCATACACATAAAACTGTTGTTAGGATGGGCATGTATTACCAAAAAAAAAAATCATAAAACATAAAAATCAAAAAGAGAGATCATACCCAACTCCTTGTCCCAGTCATCTCCCTCCGGGAGTGGAAGGTCTGGGTCTCCAGTGAAATCGGTCCCTGCATATGGCCAATCTTCGACCACAATCAACTAACGCCGTAACCATCCAAAAAACTCCGGCCTCCAGGACATCTGTTGGCCTCCTCCTGATCTGGGCATCAGCGCTGCCCAGCGAGCCATCCTCAGCTCTCGTGGTACCGACTCAGCTACTATGGCCCCTTGGCCCTGAAAGATAGGTAGTCATTCCAGGATGAACGATACCAAGATAGAACTGTAGCCAAACTGTTTTAGTTTGGCCTGCTTACACTTTATGAGCTATCTTTTCATATTTGTTGTCAATGCAGTAGCCCAATCAAATAGTGTTGGATTCATACACTCAGCAGCTAGGTGGAGTTGGGCCTTGGTCGCCTCGTGTGGTGCCTGCGACCCCGCAGCCTGCGTGATGGTATGTAGCACCACTCTAAGTGCTAGATCGGGGATAGTATGGATATCTACCTTGCCGCTTCCCGATCCTAGTCGTGCCCCTAGGCACACTCTTGCCATCACCTGCTCCGTCTTCTCTCCAGATGGTCTGCTACCTGTCAAGACGGGTACCGGACCTCTGTGCGACATTCTAGTTATGAAATATACGTCAGAAACCTCAAGTTCTAATACTTGGTCTCGCAGCTTGAACACTTGTTCGTTTTCGTCCCATATGTTGATCAAGTATTGCAGGAGCTCCGGTTGAGCTCGTAAGCAAGGTGTCAGGAAGAAATTTTTAAGCCCACAGTTCTTGAGGGCATTCATACAAGTTTCATTCTCCATAGCCTGTTCATCCTCTTCCCCATGCTCCCTCTCTTTCCATTCGATAGCCATTTTGCTTGGTTGCCAGAATCAACATGGTCAAAAAACCCTTGATTAGATCTCTGTTATGCTTGAATTTCATGTAAATCACTAGCTGTTTGGAAATTTGAAATGAGAAACCATGCTGCACCATTGGCACGGTTGTTTTCTTAACAGTCGCGCTGGTTGGCGCGGGCCCTTTATATGCAAAATGCCATTGGCATGGGTCCGTGCCCGATACCCGCGCCAATGGGCAAAGCCCTAAAATTTTAAAAAATTCTCCACAGAAGTCTAATAAGCAATGGAAAACTATAAAAAATGGATTAAAATGGAGTACAGGGAAGCACCTCTTACCTGGAACAAACGGTAATCTGAATGGTAGCCCGGATTAGTCGCAATCTCTGTCAGAAGTTCGCACACAAACAGACCACTGTTGCTCTCCTATGAGGTAAATGGTAAAAGTAATTTTATTTTACCATTTGAGACTTATTTATAACTTTTTGAAATCTCATTAGGTTTTAAAAGTCATTTTTTATTAATATTTTAATGTATTTTTTTGAAAATGGATTTTACACTTGCCTTTGTGTGCAACAACAGGTTTTTTACGCATCTTAAACGGTGAAACGAGTTGTATTTTATACTTTTTCGGACTCGATAAAAACACGAAAAAGTCATTTTGGAGTCATCTTTTAGCTCTTTTCTGACTCTCTAAACATGAAAATATTGCTAAGGCCCTTGTCGTTTCGATCTTGTTAAAGTGGCTGCGAAACGACATTTACCCAGTATAGATTTACCCCTTTTTCGGGCTGGGATAGATTATTTACGAAAAAGGAATACCCTAGCCTATCACGAGTAGGAGGTTTTCTCAGACATAGTTTTCTACCTTTTCAGATCTGAGGAACTATTTATGAAAAGGGACCATCGGAGTTTACTTTTCAGCTGTCTTTTCAAACTCTCTAAACATGAAAAGACGTCGAGTTCTTCCTTTGTCAGACTCATTAAACCCTGATGACATCGGATTCAGTCATAATGACGCTGCTCGAGTCTCTCCTTCCTAGGGCTCGTTAAACGTACTAGGATGGACTTATATCACAAGCATATGCTATCCCCTTCAAGCTTGTTATCAAAAATAATTAGGATACTCGCCGGAAGTGGCGGGGAAAAAATGGAACCAGCATCATTGTCGTGTCGGCAGTATGTCGCTCTTGAACATGGCACTTGTCTGCATTCGTGTCGGGTTGGGGACATCTCATCTCATTTTCACTTGCCTCCATGGGTTTGGGTGATCCCTTTTGACCTCTCATCTGCTCTTTGCCTCGTCACTATGACCTCTGATCTTTTGATATCAAATACTGCCAAACTCATTGTCGTGCTGTTTATATGTTCAAGAGAAGTTGACCTCTGCAAGTATCAACCTCCTTCTGATTCTCATCTAATCCTAATTCACAAAAACCTTATGTTCCTCTGTCTCATGTCGATGATGTGGGAAACATTATGGCCCACCTTTGATCAAGGTCACTTCCTGTCGACTTCAGCTCATTATCCAGGAAGCTGATCTAGAGACTCCCTTCTGGTACCTTGGAGCCTGCATGCCTCAATGGCAGGTTCTTCGCATTCGACGTGAGTTTTTCATCATTGGCCTCCGATCGAGTGATTCTACGGGTGTTCCACGCCAGCTCATTGATTCACATGTCGTAGATTGTACCTATAGTAACTTGAGGACCATTGGCATTAATGGTGGTACCTCTCGTGTCTGTTAACAACTTTCATCATTGGCTGGTAATCAGACAATGTTCTCGCATGTTCGACCTTAGCCCATTTATTCACATGCTTGGACTTGTACTGTGTTTGGGTCGAGATGGAGCGCAAGACCCTGGATTGTGTCTGTTGTAATCCAGGCTGTGATTTTGTGGATTATTATGTTTGGTTACATGACTCACTTACTGGATGGCTGCGACCATACCTGAGTCTATTTATATATCCTCATTGGATGGCTGCGCCCATGCCTTGGATCTGGATTATTGTATACTCTGTTATGGATGGCTGCGCCCATACCGCATATATATCATGTATCTGAGATATTAGTTGTACTTCTCCATGCAGGTTTTCCGACGCCGGAGTTTTCAGTTGGACACGTTCTCGTAAAGAATTTCACCCCTCTCTCTCTCTCGGGCCTCATGCTTTAGGGGGCATCTGTTACATAGTAATTTGTCACCGTCCCTGAAATCCCCGTCCCGCACATTGGAGGGCTTGTTCCATGACCTGTGAGCAGTGACATGGCTTGAAATCACTTTCATGCATCCCTCTGAACAAGAGCCTTCATTGCCCTGAAGACATCTCCTTGTGAAAAACCCTAAAAATGGCCCTTTTTGCATTGGCGTGGGCAAACAGTTCAGTACCCGCGCCAATGGGGAAAATCCTTCAAAGAGGCCGTGCCAATTGGCGCTCTGTCCCAGAGTCACACTCGCGCCAGCCAATTTAAGGAGTGTTTTTTTAAAATAAATGGCGAAAGTTTCATCCCAACCAATTCATGAACTGGTATCTATCTTGAGTTGGGAGAGTTGGGCTTCGGATTTCCATGTAGGGGAGTGGTTTCACCTCTCATGGAAGCTTCATGAGGATAGGGCCAATCCCATGATTATAGGGATCCCAACTCCCCTTCCTCCATGCATAAGCTTGCCTTATCCCATTGCAAGCTAGTCTTCAAGTTCCCAAATTCCAGAGCCTTATCTTGCCAAGAGCCTCCATTTCCCTTAAGGGCGAATCTAAGCAAGGAGACTATTGTCAAGATCCGAAGAGAGAGTTTTGTCCCATCCTTGTGTGAGCTTTCGGGAGACGTGTTAAGCAGCACGTAGAAGGATAATTCGGTGTTAGAACTATGGTTGTGTTCTTCCTTTGATTGATTAATAATAAGCGACTATTGGTTATGGTTCCACTCTTGTTCTTGATGATGATCATGAGTTATGTCTTCTCTGACTGACATATAGTTGTACGCACTAGATTTTATGCTTGCGTTTGTTTTGTTTCTTGCATGTGCAGGTGTTTGATCACGGAGATCATGAGGATTGTGATCTGCCAGAGCTAAGGAACGGGAGCGCTACCTTCTCTACGAGCGACGGAATTGGATTCCAGGTAAGCCTTCATCGCTAGTTGGTTTATCTGCAATTAGGAACCTGCACTATAGCGTGAACAATTGTTGCTAGACTGATGCAGGCTATTAGGGATCGCCTACGGCTCTGCGGGAGGGGATTTACCTCCTTGTTGAACAAAACTTACGAGCTTTCGGTGCTCTCTGATGTATGAATTAAATGAATTCAATTCTTAGATGCTTCTTGTTATAGATTTAGTTGGAAGATTTGGGAACACTGGGGATTAGTGTTAGCCCTGTCCACTAGGATCCTTGTACGACCTGCTGGTCTGTAACTTTGTGCTATGAAATCTGTGTTATCTCCTCCCTCCTATTTTCCATATCACATAATCATCTTGAAAGATCCTATGTTTCAGATGACTAGCCCAATTGAGAGCCTGCCTATTGAGTAGCAAGCAAATCCTTTCCTGACTCCATTGCCCAATGGTTTTGAATATTTCCTGGAATATTTCACCTCTGCCTTATCCCTCTTTTCTCATCCTGGTCTTACATTGAACCCTTCTTTCCTGATAACCAACAACCAAAACAAACAATCAAACAAACAAACCCGTGCCTATAACTAGCCTAACATCTTAAACTTTGAGCTTCATAGACATAAACCTTTGCTCAAACTAGAGAGATCCCTCTCTAGACCCAGGAGGGCTAGATCCTGAGGTCTGAAAGTGGTTCTGATGTTGTCTCATCTTTTGGTCTTGCCAATCTGGCCAAAACATGGGAACCCCAACATAATGGCGACTCCGCTGGGGAACTGAGTGCATTACACCTTAAACATTCTTAAGCATTCAAAAGATCTACAATCTCTGGTTAGGTTGGCAGTTAAACAATATTATTCTCACATCAACCTCTATACCATTTGTTGTGTTTTCCCATACTCTTGGATAGAGTCTGGAAAGGGCCAGGTAGCCTCCAGATCTCACACTCTTTCAGAGGTGACATATCTGGTAAATGCCCTCCCAATCAATCTCTGGTTAGAGTTTGCTGTGTTTGAAGATATCCTCGAAAAGGACATCTCAAGTGCACTGTGGTGGACAGTGTCCCCTCCAAAAAACATCCTAAACCCTCCACCTAGTGACTCCAATATTCCATAAACGTTTCAAAGACTCCACTGGTGATCAGCAGGCCTGCTGATTATCTTGGTTCACATTAGACTCCACTGGGAGACCAGCCTCCATAACAACATCAACCACAGCAGAAGTAACAAGTAGGGTTAAGCTGCTTGGTCAGAAACAACATTCTGGCTTCTAAAACTGTCCATACAAGAGCTTACCCTAACCCAGACCCACCTGAAATAGTCGATAACCCCGAGAGCATCCTTAAGAGAGCTCCTACACTTAAAAGATCAACTATTTCCAAACACATCCATAGAGATAATTTTGCACCAGAAGATCTTACGACTCTATCACACTTTCACCTTGACCTAGACCTACCTAACAACTTATCCAGAACTAGGTCATTCAGTATCTTAGACCAGCCAGACCCTGAGTTTCCTGATTCACAACAGCAAAGTGGTAGACACCTTGGGAATAGACAAACCCCTCCATCTACGCCTCCTGATTTACATTTCATACAAAACTTGGGGCTCAGTCTCCCTAGGTCTACTCATCAGTCCTCTGCTGGTCATAATATCCCTATAATCCATATACCTGCTGCCCAGGCCCATATAGCACATCAAAATATCATCATGGCAGCCTGGTATGCACCTATGGTTTTACCCCAGCCTCTAGTACCCTTACCGAATGATTATCAGTCTAAGATTCCACACTTCACTACAAAGGAGTCCATCACAGCCCAACAGCATGTAGATAAGATGGAAATTGATGATGATACCATCAAAATGAGAATCTTTGCCCAAAGCTTAGGGGGTGATGTGAAGAAATGGTTTAAGGGCCTACCTCCAGGTAGCATCAATGATCTTTCGAGCTTATATCAGACTTTCATAAACAAATGGGAAACTAGGGCGAATCCCTGCCAACTCCTAGCAGAATACATGACCCTTAAAAGAAACGTAGGAGAGAGTGTTCATGATTACACAACAAGGTTCAATAGCATTTATAATGCCCTCCCTCCGCATATGAAACCTCCACAAGGCATGGCCCTAGAAAAATAACCCGAAGGTTTTGATGCTGACATGGCCTATGAGCTTAGAGATAAGGAATACAACACACTAGAGGACATGCAAAAAGGAGCAGTGAATATAGAAGCAAATCTGATTGAAAAAGGAGCAAGACTGAAGCCGGAGAGAAGGGTAACGTATAGAGATGACAACGTAGCTTCCACATCTGACCAAAATTATGATAAGTTGTCTAAAAATGTGGAAAGGTTACAACAAATGATGGAAAATATGGTTTTCACAGTTAGAAATTAGAACAAGAACCAGAATCAGAACTTTAGAAGAAACAATAACACTCCCAACAGACAAAGAGAATCAGATCAGCAAGTTATCCCCCCATTTCAAGAGAATTTTCTTGATGAAGATGATGGAATCATAGATGAGTTTGAGGGAAACACAATAAACATGTTTGAAACAAAATATTCAATCCATAACTATTATTCAGAAAAATATCAGCCTTCACCCTCTGGCTGGGAGGAAGAATGGTTGGAATCTGAAGATTACAGATTAGGGTTTGAAAATGCCATGATGCAGGTCAGAGAGAAATATGAACTTAGAAGAAAAAAGAGTCAAGAAACTGCCAAACCAAAAGCTTCTGAGGTCACCATAAATAAAGACCTGAGAAATCTTCTAAAGCAACTACTGAAAGTAGCAAACCATCAACCGAGAGTTCTGGAAATAATAGAGAAAAAGACAACCAAAACACTAATGAACAAGGAAAACCAGCTAGCAGCACTAGCACTGCAGTTAGTGCTCCTGATAAAACCATCACAAACGTTGTATATAATTATAATCAGCCCACTGATTCAGCTGCTAAGGTAGTGGCAAATAAAACAGAGATGAGCATTCACAAGAGTCAGACCACTTTCAATTTGGAAAGTGAGATTGCAAGAATTAAAATCTCTGTCCCACTTTCTGAGCTGGCCACTCAGGATGTATATAAAGGCCAGATTTTGAAGGCTTTGAACCTTAGTGAGAATGGTGACTCTGTCAATTTGAATGATGATCAGCCCACCCTCTTTTTTGGTCCTAAGATAGAGGGGAAGTTTCAGGAGGGGGTAGTTCCACTTTTCTATATCAGTCTCAACATTCATGACAAGATCCTGCACAATGCAATGCATGATTTTGGAGCATCTCACAACCTAATGCCTAAGGTAGTTATGGAAAGACTAGGTCTAGAGATAACTAGACCCTACAAAGATTTATACTCTTTCGACTCTAGTAGAGTAAAATGCCTAGGCCTGATCAAAGACTTGTGTGTGAGCTTAACTCAAATCCCAGCTAAATGCATGGTCATGGATGTTGTGGTGGCAGATGTGCCACCCAAGTATGGCATGCTACTATCAAGATCATGGGGAGCCAAGCTGTAGGGTACAATGCAGATGGATGGCTCATATGCCACAATCCCAATCTTTGGCCAACTTAGAAAACTGTATAGGGAGACACAGATGAAATTCCTAGTCAGTAGCCCCGAAAAATCAGAAAATTCACCTGTTTATTCTGTACATACAGACCTTGACTCCTTCATCTTTTGTAATGATGAATCCTTAGAAGGGTCAGAGTCCCAAAACAGAGATACAAATGGAGAGGCAGAAGCTATTGACTTTAACATAATGGCTGCTTTGGACTTAGAGGACAACAAAGAAGAAAACCGCAACGAGACCTGTAGGATATGCGGTGGAGACCTAGCCCTGAGTGAACCAGAAACAGAGCATAAACAACCATCTGGCTAGATCCCTGAAACTCAAAAATCCCATGAGGAATAAAGTGATCCAAAACCCAGTAGAGACCTTATAGAGCAATCTAATGGTGAACCCAGCCATAGGGAAAAGAGTGATAACGAAAACGAAAATGAACCCCTGTGGGTGATGAACTTCGATGGGTCTTGCACAAGAAGAACTGTCAGGGCAGGAGTGTGGATACATAACACAGAGAATGATTACGTAGAGAGTCATGCCTGCAACCTGCACTTCAAATGTACAAACAATGTTGCAGAATACGAGGCTCTGATCTTGGGCCTAAATCTGTTGAAGAAATTAGGGGCCCATAAGATAGCCGTGCAGGGAGATTCTGAGCTGGTGATAAAACAGGTAAACAGGGAATACACAATGAAACATCCTAGGCTGAGAGCATATAGGAATGACACTATGGACCTACTGAAAACGTTTGTTGAATACAAATTAGTGTTCGTTCCTAGGAGTTAAAATGTCATTGCAAACAGATTAGCTTGCCTAGCCAGTTCCTACCCTAAGACTCCCACTGACTAGCAAATCATCATTCAGACCAAATTCAGACCTGCTGTGCCAGACAACGAAAAATAATGGCAGGTTTTTGAAGGTGATAAACAGATCGAAGATTTTCTGGTAGGAAGAAACGAGTTTGAATTTTTTGATTTAGACTCCAAATCTGACAGTAGCCGCCTAAGTGAAGAATCCTCAGATGAGGAAGAAACACCCTATAACCTAGAAATAAATTCTTTAGATGAATAGACTGGAAATCCAAACCACAAATGTGAAAATGCAGATAGCGAAGAGGTAGAGGTGTTGCAAGCCAAAGATAAGAATATACCCAGAGGCCTGGCACCCTTGGAGGACCTTTTCGACTTTGATGATGTGGCAAAAAAGCCCACTATAGAACACACAGACTCTGATGTGTAAGAATGTAACATAGGCACTGAGGAGAAGCCCAAAATGATTAAACTCGCTAAGTCTTTACCTGCAGACATGAAGAATAAATACATTGACCTTTTCAAGGAATTCATTGATGTGTTTGCATGGAGCTATGAGGGATTAAAGGCCTATGACACAGATTTCATCCAGCACAAAATACCCTTGAAAGAAAATCAGAAACCCTTTAGGAAAAAACTTCGCAAAATCAATCCCAAACAATTACCTGCAGTAGAGAAAGAGATCAAGAAGATGTATGAAGCAGGTATAATTGTGCCAGTAAGGTTCTCTCATTGGGTATCAAACTTAGTGGCTTTGAGGAAGAAAACAGGGGAAATCAGGCTGTGTATAGACTTCAGGAATCTTAATAGAGCCTCACTCAAGGAGAATTACCCTTTGCCAAAAATGGAACATATTCTTTAGAAGGTAGTAGGCTATAAAAGGATTTCCCTGCTAGATGGTTTCTCTGGATATAACCAAGTCTTAGTAATCCAAGAAGATCAACTCAAGACAACCTTTACCACTCCATGGGGTACCTTCATGTACGTGAAGATTCCTTTTGGATTGATGAACGCCGGAGCCACCTTCCAAAGAGCGATGGACATAGCTTTTTCAGATGAGATAGGGCACTTCATTGTTATCTACTTGGATGACATAACAGTATTTTCTAAGACTGAAGAAGAACACCTGAAACATCTGAGGAAAGTATTCGAAAAATGTAGAAGGTTCGGTCTCTCCTTGAATCCTAAAAAGACTGTCTTTGGGCTACATGAGGGCAAACTCCTTGGCCACATTATATCCGAGGAGGGAATCAGGATAGACCCATAGCGAGTTGAGGGAATACTACAGATCACACACCCCAGAAACATCAAGGAATTACAGTCTTTCATTGGGAAGATTAACTTCCTTAGGAGGTTTATTCCAAATCTGGTTGAACACCTTAGGAGCATGACTAACATGCTGAAGAAAGGTGCAAGAGTTAAATGGACTATAGGAGCTAAACAATCTTTCGAATCATTGAAACTTGCACTTACCCAAGCTCCCGTCCTAATCAGCCCAGATTTCTCCAAATATTTCCTGATTTTTTCATTCGCCTCGGAGCATACAGTGGCTGCAGTCTTGCTGTAGAAAAACACAGAGGGAATGGAACATCCAATTGCCTTCTTAGCAAAGCACTCAGAGATGCACCCTTGAAATACAACATCATGGAGAAACAGGCCTATGCTCTGATTAAGGCCTTGAAAGACTTCAGGGTGTACATATTGCATTCCCACACTATAGCTTATGCTCCCAACATCATAGTCAAAGATATACTGTCCCAAGACCCAGATGGGAAAAGGGGCAAATGGATAGCAGTGATCTTAGAGTATGACCTTGAGATAAAACCCACCAAACTGATTAAAGGTCAGGGCTTAGCTAAATTAATGGTTGAATCAAACCTACAGGCCCTAGACATCAACATGATAAATACCTTGGATGAACAACAATAATTTCCTGATCTCACTGTTAAGGAAGAATCTCAGAACTCTCCTTGGTATTCTGACATTCTGTATGTGCTTACACGCCTCAATGCCCCTCCCGGATTATCGAAGACCAAGGCCAGATTCTTAAAGCTAAAAACCAGAAATTACTGCATCTTGAATGAAAACTTATACTGGAAGAATCCTAATGGCCTATTGCTTAAATGTTTGCCTGAAAATGAGGCAGAGAGGGTTAAACAAGAATTCCACACTAGAGAATGTGGAGGCCACCTGAGTTGGAAAGCCACTGAAAACAAAATACTCAGAGCTAGATATTATTGGCCCACACTCTTCAATGATGTTCATAAAATGATAGTTGCCTGCCACAAATGTCAGATCTTTGAGGGAAAAAGAAAACTCCTCCCTTTACCCCTACAACCCATCACTGTTGAAGGTCCCTTTCTGCAATGGGGCCTAGATTTCATAGGGGAAATTCACCCTGCTTCTTCTGCTCAGCACAAATGGATCCTAACAGCCACAGATTATTTCACTAATTGGATAGAGGCCGTGCCCACTAGGAATGCCACAGATTCAGTCATCATTAGTTTCCTAGAAAGTCACATCCTCTCTCGGTTTGGCTGCCCAAGGAAAATAATCACTGATAATGCTACCGCTTTTGGATCCAAAAAGATGATTGATTTTTGTCACAAGTACCAAATAGCACTTGGTCATTCAACTGCTTATTACCCTCAAGGTAATAGACTAGCTGAATCATCAAACAAGAGCCTGGTCATCATCATCAAAAATCTATTGGAAGAGAACAAAAAATCATGGCATAACAAGCTAGTACATGCTTTGTGGGCTGAGAGGCTTACAACAAAGAAGTCCATTAGCATGTCACCATTTCAACCTGTCTATGGAACAGAAGCAGTATTTCCTACCAGCCTTGGGATACCGGTGATCAAGCTGATCCAGGAAATCCAAACAGAAGAAGATAGTATGGTAAGGAGAATAAACCAAACAATACATCTTCAGCAAACAAGGGAAGAGGTCTACAACAAAGCAGTGAAAGTTCAAGAGAATATAAATAAATTTTTTGACAAAAGAACCAAAGCTGTTGATTTCAAAGTTGGAGATAAGGTTTTGAAGTGGGATTCGAGAAGAGAGGATAAAGGAAAGCACAGCAAATTTGACAGTTTGTGGCAAGGTCCATACCTCATCCAGGCCACTGTGGGTCCCAATGTTGGCAATATGATGCAATGTGTTGTCCTTGATGGCAACCCACTTGATGAAGATGATGGCAACTTACTTGATGAAGTCGTCTTTGATGCTTGATGAGTTTATTAATGATGTAAATCTGATGTTCTACAAGCAGCTCAGAAGTACCAGAGAAATAAATATCAGTAAGGGACAGAACAATGATGTAAAGTGTGTATCACAAAGCATACGCGGGTTTGTTTAGGAGAAGTAGCGTATGCACGCGGAAAAGTACGTGCCAAGTCGCGTATGCCTAACTGCGCTCTAAATTTGTAAAACCAGGGGACTTTACCATGGTATTGACCCATTGTATTGAGCGCTGGATTGTCTATTTGATCCCGTCCAGGAATACCATCGGAAGAGATGTGGTTTTTAAAAAAAGGATAATCTATATAAGGAAAAGAAGATCAGTGTGCTAGGGTGTGCAAGTGTCTGGGCATTAATGAATACTTCACTCTAAAGTTTATCTGTATGGTTGAACTCTATTCTTAATCGATAGATCTGAATCTATGATGCACCTATGAATGTGATGAAGATTCAAATCCTCTAGATCTGGAAATGATGAATCTCTAGGATGATCTGAAAAGAAGTAATGAAGACTTGGTGCAAATCTATTGAAGAAATTGAAGAAATCTGGGTAAGTTCATAGATCTGGTCTGTTCTGCAAAGTTTATCTCTTATAGATCTATACACAGGTTCGTTTCATGTAAAGTGCGTGTATACACGGATCTGTTTAAACAAAGGCGCGTATGGACTGTTAGGGTTTTTCTGAAAAATGCACAGATGTATACGCGGGTTCGATACATTAAAAGCGCGTGTATACGTGGATCTGTTTAAATAAAAGCACGTATGGTATCTGAACTGATGGTTGCTCAAAGCTGATTGAGTTTCTGCATATCTATTCTAAAGTCTGGGCTATCTCTGATATTTTGGTTACAGTGGTTTCACTGTTCTGTTTGATGCAATGGGAAAAGGATGTTTGTTGATAAGTGAAGGATTGTGTTGAAGCTATTTGATCCAGTTTTAAAATTGATGAAACGTGGTCTGCAATGGTGCTGAGGGTCGAAGCCTTCAGTCAGGGGGTTGTAGCTCCCTTCCAGGAGAGGCTGGTAAACGAGAGAAGGTTGTAGCCTTCTGCAGGTGGGTTCGTGCATGCTGGTATGAGTCTGCGCCAGTACATGGTTGTAAGAAGTTTTCTTTATAATAAATATTGAAGACTGAGACGATGGCAGCGGTGGTTTTCTCCCGAATTGGGTTTCCACCTAAAATCCTCGTGTTCATGTGTGTTGCTTATGTGTGATGATTATTATGTTCTTTCTACACCTGTTTATTGTTTTCTAAAACATCTGATGAATGAATAATGCAATGATCTAAGTTAAGAATTAAATGCATAAATAGATCTCTGGACATACGCGAGTTCTGTAAAGGATATCTGCGTATATACGCGAGTTGGCTTCAGGAAAGTAGCGTATGGTTTTTTAAAGGATAAAGTAAAAAGTTTTATTGTCTGCACTAAATACTGACTCACCCCCCATTTTTCCCAACAATTGGTATCGAGTGTGTCCTTCTGAAAAGTTTAGTCGCTAGGAAAACTCTGAACTTAAGATGAGAAATCAAGATGGAATAGCATCTATCAAGCCTCTGATATTTAATGGAAGCAATTTAATCTTCTGGAAAACAAGGATGAGGTCCTATCTTCAGTTTATAGGAACAAATGTATGGGCCATTGTTGTACAAGGATATCAATATCGAGCTACAATACCAACATATCCGAATGAAAAGAAAAATTATGAATCAAATGCAAAGGTGGTCAATGCTATAATAGGAAGCTTGACTGAATCTAAATTTGTCAAATTCATGCAGCTAAATACAGCAAAGGAAATGTGGGACAAAATCATTCTAAGTTATGAAGGTGATGCAAAGGTAAAAGTTGCAAAACTCCAAACTCTGAGAATTGAATATGAAAATTTGAAGATGCATAGTGATGAGATTATTGCCAGTTTCTTTTTACGTGTTGATGATGTTGTAAATCGTATGAAAAATCTGGGAGAAGCAATAACTGAATCTACTTTGGTTGAGAAAATTTTAAGATCACTAACAACAAAATTTGAGTCAAAACTTTTTGCTCTTGAAGAAAAACAGGATCTTCAAAATCTTACTATGGTACAACTTCATGGCATACTAACCGCATATGAAATGAGAACAGGAGGACCATATGAAGTCAAAGAGGTTGTCCTCAGAGCTTCTACAAAAGGGAAAGAAGTACAAGAACCAGAAGGATCAGGATATATCTCAGAAGAAGATGAGGCAAATTTTGTAAAGAAACTCCAACTTGGCACAGGACGATTCAAAGGTAAGCTTCGTTTCAAATGTTTTGAGTGTGGAAGAATTGGTCATTATGCCGCTAAGTGTCCTCATAAAGAAACACCTGCAAAAGGGAAGGAAGTAGCAAGAAGGAAATAAGAATACGATTTAACACTAGAAAAATTGTTATATTCCTTGAAATGGGTGATGAGCTATACGGTAGTGAAGAAGAATGTGAACAAGATCTTGGAGCTTATCACCACAGCATTTGAATCTAGAGAAAGGATGTTTTGTGGATGCTCTGAGGACAATGGCCTGTGGAAAACACTCAACTCAAAATACGCTTAAAGAAAGTAAGAATTCTCTTAGAAGAAAGAAAATAACCATAGAAACTTTTGGAAAAGCGAGTTGAAGAAACGAAAGAAACACATTGAGAAATTAGAATGTGAAGTGGTAAGTCTAAGAAAAGATTAACGAGAAAGTGAAAACTCTGAATCTTAGATTTTCTAAAGGATCTGAAACCTTGAATGATATTGTCAAGGTACAACATTCTCCTCTTGTAAAAACGAGTCTTTGATATACCGGAGAATCCTCTCAAACTTCAACACCAAATTATCTAAAAACGATTTACGATTTAGTTTACAAAATTCTGCCTCTCGGCCAAGGAATAAAGAATCATTGTGGAAGTAAAGCATGATCATCTCAATTAAAAAGAATACTAACGAGAATATCTCAAAGAAACACCAATCAACGGGTAAATCAAGTAGGAGAATATTTCATGATGTGGAAATTTTATTCTTATTGGACAATGTTTCTCATGTATCACAATTTTGGGTATACGAATTGTTCAATATGTTGCATATAAAACTATCATGACTAGAGAAGCAAGAAAGAAAGGATTGAATCTGAGAAGAATACATAACAACTTTTTCTCCTCTTCTAAATGAAGTTAGATATGCTTATTACTGTCTTTGGGCATGAAAGAATCTGAATGCGAGAACAGAGATTCGGTAAAAAGAGCATTTTCCTTCAAGATCCAAAGTATGGAAGAAGAAATTACGAGTTGAAAATTGCCTTTCATTAATAGCATAGGTAGAAAATCAGTAGTACATTGATAGTGGATGTCAAGACACATGACGAGTGACAAAAACACAAACTTCTTGCATATAGTGCTCTAGAAAAGGAAAAGAAAGTTACATTTGGAAATGATAATCTTGCTATAATTAAAGGAAAAGGGTCTATGTTTCTAAAGGAAAAGGTGAAAGATAATGATGTCATGTATGTGGATGGCTTTAGAGGCACCAGCTTTCACTAAAAGTATAAGTCAAATGTGTGATCGAAAATTTGAATTTGTCTTTAATTCAAAATAATATGTGGTTAAGTGACAGTCTTGATACGAGCAAAACAATTATAAAAAGGGAAAAGAACTCCAAAGCAACTGTGTTGAAGAGCGCAAAGAAACAATGTTGCGCCAGGTCAATATTCAAAAATTGTAGCTGTAGCATAGAAGGTTGGAACGTCTAAGCTTCTCTCGAATCAACAAATCAACGGACTTAATGTTGTTAGCGGATATTGTGTACTCTACTGAAAGTATCATATATGCA
Organism: Pinus albicaulis; assembly: GCA_034641835.2. Lineage (NCBI taxonomy): Eukaryota > Viridiplantae > Streptophyta > Pinopsida > Pinales > Pinaceae > Pinus > Pinus albicaulis. The sequence goes on from MU968317.1 coordinate 1,505,714, forward strand.
AATCCTGTCCAATTCGGTAAGCAAACGGTGCAATTTAATGCCAAGGAAGGATCATCAAAGTGAAAACCTCTTGAACTCCATTCTGTCTGCAGCATGTGGACCTATGAGAAAAAAGTCTTGCGTAGTGAAAGAATACTATATCTTGTTATTGTTAGTTCTCTGAATGTGTTGGATTGAGTTGATTAAACACAAAGATGAAGCATTTGAAAATTTCAGACAACCAAAGTATTTAGTTGAAAATGAATTAGATCTAAAAATCAAGTGTCTTAGATCTGATAAAGAGGAGAATATACATCAAATGAATTTCTTGAATTTTGTGAACAACATGGCATAAAAAAGGCAGTTCTACGCAAACGGTACTCCACAACAAATGGCGTAGCAAAAGAATGAATAGAACGAGTTCAACTGATAGCTGGAAAGCTATACTTGTTGATTCGCAGAACACACAGCACATTACGAGAGAAAGCGGCACATGCGATTAAACATTCTCAACAAGGCACATGTTAGGGTAAATAGTGACAAAATATCCCTTATGAACTATGGTATGGTAATTCTCCCTCGCAAACATTTTTAGAGAGTTTTTGGAAAGTAAATTCTTTATCAAAAAATAATGATGAAAAACTTGGCAAGTTTGAACCTAGAGCGGAATGAAGATACTTCTTGCGTTACTCCTCTACGAGTAGAGCATATAAATATTACAATAAAGAACTTGGAGAATATTGTTGAATGTATTGATGTTGTTATTGATGAGTCTCCTGCGACCCCAAAAGAAGAAAAACAAACAAAAAATGAAGACGATGAGCCCAGCTGTATCATACTACATCAAATAGCAATGATATGAACGTTGAACCACTGAAGATGATTTATACGAAAAGCTCCATCCCGGTTGTTCGAAAAGAATCATCCGAATACTCAAATTTGGGAGATAAGGGATCGAGGGTATACCATAAGCAAGAAGGACTCTTTTGTAGGATCTTCTACCTATCTAGCATTTCTATCCACTATTGAACCACACAATATCAATCAAGCTAGCAAAGATGAATGTTGAAGTTCAAGCCATGAATGAAGGCTTGATCAAATTGAAAGAATCACATGGAATTAGTACAAGACCTCATAACAAAAATATCATTGGAACTAAATGGATATTCAAAAACAAGTTAAATGAGAATGGGGATGTTGTAAAAACAAAGCTAGACTTGTTTGCAAGGGTACACTCAACAAGAAGGTATAGACTTTAGAAAATTTTTGTCTGTACTCTAGACTTGAAGCAATAAGAATGTTTCTTGCCTTTTCAAATTTTCAACAAATCAAAATTTATCAAATGGATATTAAATCTGCATTTCTCAATGGTGATCTAGAAGAAATTTATATAGAACAACCGGAAAGTTTATTTTGGAAATGATGAAAATATTGTTTGTAGACTTAAAAGGCTCTATATGGTCTCAAACAAGCTCCGAGGCATGTAGTATTATCGTCTTAAAGCAATGTCTTCATCAACAAGGATTTTCAAGATATAACGAAGTAGAAACTTATACACAAAAAGCTGAGAATGATAAACTATTGATTGTGGTTGTATATGTTGATATCATTTTTAGAAGTAATGAAGAATCTACCAGGTGAAATTTATACATCGTAAAATAAAAATTTGAAAATATGTTTTACTTAAGGGAACTAACATTCTTTCTTGGCTTTAGGTGCATCAAACTACGGATGGTATTCTTCTCACAGAAAAATACCTTAAGAAAAATTAAAAGTATGGCATGGAAGAATGCAAACATAGCAGGTACACCAGTAACCGGATGTAATCTGGGTTCTCATGATGATTCTCACGGTGAATCAACGAAATACGGATCTTTGATAGAGTCTACTTTATCTCATGAAAGACTAGGCAAGACATTATGTACGATTGGGATTGTTGGGTGATTTTAGCTAATCCAAAAGAGTCTCACCTTAGAAATTTGTCAAAGAATGTTCAGAAATATCTACAAGGAACTCAAAGGACTTTTTTGGACTATGGTGTCAAAGAATACGGTCTTACTCTTCAACAACACAGTACGATTGGGCTGGAAATTTTGATGATCGGGAGAAGGACTAGTGGTGGTGCATTCTATATGGGGCCCCGATTTGGTATCTTGGTTCAGCAAGAACGGCTCTGTTGCTTTATCTCTGATGGAAGCAAAATATGTGCATTTAACGCATCATGTTGAACTCCAACTTCTTTGGATGAGTACAAACTTTACAGAGACTTTTCAAATCAGAAGTATTTCTTCCTCCTGTCTCCATTAGCCTTTGATAATACAAGCGCCCTTGATGTCTCAAAGAATCTTATTATGCATTCCAAGACCAAGCACATTTCCCATCAAGTACTCAGCCATTGAACGGTGCTTGAACAAAGGTGAAGTTAGAGTATATTTCCTCCAAAGAACAAGTTGTGATATATTTACGAACCCTGTTTAACGGTGTTCGAATACTCTAGGACAAAAGCTAGGGTAATGCTGCCATGCGAGAGGATCATATCTGATTAAAATTCGAAGTTTAAATTGGATACGCGGGTTTCTTCGAAGAAAACGGTCATGTGTATACGCGAGTTCATACACGAAAGAAAACCGCATGTGGTTGATAATTTGACAAATTTTGTTTGGGTCGACGTTCTTGACTGTTGTGGTGATGTTTGGTATCTACGGTAGTGTTTGGTGTCTTGGTGGTATTCCGAGTTCTTGTCTTCTGTTTTATTCTGCAATGTTGAGGTAAAGATGCCTTGATGATTTATTGTTAAAAGTATTCGGGATGCAAGCTAAGGAGGGCAGTAGTCTTCTTCAGCGTAATGGTGTTGGCATTATGATGATTGCTGAAATATGATCTCTTTCTTTAGGTCTTTTTGGTATTGGTTATAAGGTCATATTTGTAATGATGTAAAAATTGTAATAATGGGTCATGTAAGAGGACTTGTTCAAATTTTTAAACCCGCCCGGTTAGGTAGTTGAGTCGAAATGTGTAAACCCACTTGGTTGGATACTTGAGTAGCATGTAAAATCATGGTTGGATCTTTGATGTAAGTATGAGTCCTTAGTGATAGGAAAAGGTCATAGAGTCATATACTTCATTAGAAAAAATATGTTTGAAGATTAGAAGCCCTTGAACTCGGGAGAGGAGCATGGTAACTTCGGTGCACATCAAAGCTACGGAAGCTCTTCTTTTTTCTACGAAGAAAAACCTTTCTTCAAATTTTAAAAGTCATATACCCTTGATGTCAAAGGGGAAGTAACGCATGGTGTTTTGAATAGGGGAAGCATCATTGTAGTTTATATAATAGATTTATAATCAATGTATCTATACGCTTGTGGTGATCAAACACCATCTTGGTGCCATCAAGTCCAAAGAGAGATTGTTGGCAATATGATGCAATATGTTATCATCGGTAACCTTGCTTGATAGAAGATGATGGCAACTTACTTGATGAAAGTACGTCTTTGATGCTTGATGAGTTATTAATGATCAAAATACGATGTTCTACAAGTAGCTCGAAATGCCCGAGAGAAAGAAATATCGATGAGATATATGACAGTGTAAAGTATGTGTCACAAAGCATACGGGTTTGTTTAGAAGAAGTAGCGTATGCGTAAGAAAAGTACGTGCCAAGTCGCGTATGCCTAATTGCGCTCTAAATTTGTAAAACCGAAGGTTACACGGTGGTAACAGCCCATTATGTTGAGCGTTGGATTGTCTATTGATCCCGTCCGGAAATACCATCGGAAGAGATGTAGTTTTGGCTCATGGTATTAAAAAAAGGATAATCTATGTAAGGAGAAGAAGATCGGTGTGCTAGGGTGTGTGAGTGTACGAACGTTAATGAATACTTGCTACGAATTTTATACTGTGTGGTTGAACTCTATTCTTAATCAATAGTCTTGAATATACAGATAACCTAGATATGATGAAGATTCAAATCCTCTAGATACGGAAATGATGAATCTCTAGGATGATACGAAAAAAGTAATGAAGACACAGCACAAATCTAACAATTGAAGAAATACGGTAAGTTCTTTGAGAGTACGAACATTCTACAAAGTTTATCTTTATATAGATCTGTCATGATTCGTTTCATGTAAAGTGCGTGCCTTCGCGGATACCCATTTAAACAAAGGCGCGTATGGACGCTAGGGTTTTGAAAAAGGTAGGATGTATACGCGGGTTGATCGTCGGCGTGTGTATACGCGGATGTGTTTAAAAAGCGCATATGGTATACAGGCCAATGGTTGCTCAAAGGTGATTGAGTTATTGTGTCTATTAAGAGTACGGGGCTATCTCACCTTATTAAGTTACGTTGGTTTTCAACATACCATTTGATGCAATGGGAAAAAGGATATTTTGTTGATAAGTGATATTGTTGAAGGTTATTTGATCCATTTTGAAAATTGATGAAACGTAGTACTGTGATGGTGCGGTTGAAGCCTTCGGTCGAGAGGTTGTAGATCCCGCCCAAAGAAGGTGCATTGGCGAGTACGAGGGTTGTTGCTCCTTCGAGAAGGTGGTAGGCGGGAAAAATTGTATTGTCTGCGGTGGGTGCCTGCTTTGTTAACGGTATAGTCTGCGCCCAAATTACATGGTTGTAAAAATTTCTTTATAATAAATATTCAGGGCACGGGCAGCAGGAAGTGGTAGTTTCTCTCGAATTGGGTTTCCATAATCTTGGTATTCATGTGTGTTGTATGTGTATGATAGTTATTATTCTTTACTTTCCTTCTGTTTTCTAAAACATACGATGAATGAATAATGCAATGATCTAAATTAAGGTCGTGCATAAATAGATCTCTTGAACGTACGCGAGTTCTTGTCGAGAGATATCCACGTATGTGTACGCGAGGCATCGAGGAGAAATGGCGTGTGGGTTTCAAAAAAGGATAAAGTAAAAGTTTTATTGTACGCACTAAGTACGGTTCACCCCCCCCCCCTCTAGGTATTTTTAACTTTTGTTAACTGTTACCCCAAAATTAGATCATTTGAGATATTTGGGGTCTGTCAGCGCGGATATCCAAACATTACTTCTTTGCTAATTTACAATTTCAAATTCATTTCCATTTATACATACCATTGTAGTTTTTATTTTCAAAAGAAAGAGTAAAAAATTCTTCAAAAAAATAGAGAAAAGAGTTCGGACATGCTTGAAATATGGACTGTGATGTACAAAAGAATCGGCTCTAACATGCTCGAGCAAGGAGCTGAAATGTAGAAAAGGAAGTAGCTCTTACATGCTCAAAACTTGGGTCACAAAAAGAAAAGAAGGATACTACAAGTTCCGGATCTCAAACCTTCACGGTTTTTTGTTTTTTAGTTTCTTATGAAATTTTGTCCAAAAACAAACTGTCTTTATGCCTTGGACTGACTTGATCAGAACCGGATCCTAATCTTGACAGGCGGCACTAATTTCTGTCTTCAGAATGTAGGAAGAAATGCGGGCAGTTTCGACCCGGTAGGATATTAGACTAGGTAGAAACATGTAAGGCAGGCAATCTAATTTGGTCTCATGGAGAAATAAGGGTAGAAATAGAATAGGTTTATTTTATGTTGTAACAATAAATGATGAAAAAGGGTCATAGTTAAATGCCCAAGAAGAAAATACTAGGATTCTAGGATGGGTAGGTAGTTTGTTGGGGTACACCTGTGGATATAATGTCTTCATGTTGGCGGTGGGTCAAAAAAAGGGATGTGACGATGGAGGCAGGCGGCCTTCTCAAGGAACCTTCTGCGGATTCTTGGCTCCTTCAAGGAAGAAGCCATCCCCATGTGGAGCCAACTGCTTCAGCCCTAATAAATTTTGGCAAAAGCAAAGTGGAGCTAGAGATTGTTCCCCCATCCTTCCAGAAGATGCATCTCCCCAGAGACACATCATCCTTGGAGTCTCCTTATGTCTTGCTTTGATAAATTTCCCTCGGCGGGAGACTCTCCATGTGCCCCCTTTCTTCCCCTTTTACCCAGAGTCCTTTCCATCCCAGTTTTCTGATCCCCCTTTAAGTCTCGCCACTTTGTTCCCTAAAAATTCCCTCCATCTCTCTACATTCCCTCCTCGGCCTCCGAGTAGGCTAAAGGGTTAGAGCCCGCCGGACCATGTAATGGGCCCTCGACATATCGCTAGCCCCGCACCTTTCACTCCACGGAGACCGGGTGCGCGGCCCGGCGCTAGCCCAAAGGCGCTGGTCCCCGTATATTTGCTCGGGCACTTTCTCCCGCGTTGGTCCATATGGGTCGAACGACGACCGTTAAACCTACGGTGCTCGTGATTCACCCTTTCAAACCAATGATCGCGCCATCGCCATCCATTCACCGCCGGATCAACGGTTCGGTGTATCGCCACTATAATTACGCGTGCGCCATGCCGCGAAACAACCCGGTTTTCATCGCACCGCTAATGGGGGTCGAAATGTTTCTGCGATTGTGAGCGATTCATACGGTCGCTTGTGTCTTGTGCGATGGCAAAACCGCCCTCCCATCGTGTGTTAACGTTCGCGTGGGACGCGCGACGGCCAGCCCGTACGAGCGAAATGGGATGCCTTTTGCCCGTCCAACGATCATCGCTCCGTGAGTTGCACGGAAGGTTTTAATCACGATCACGTACTGCCACAACCCCACCGTTCCCCCCCGTGCCCTCCGCGCCCGCCAGCTTGCCGTCGGTCTCCTCTCGGATCCGATGATCCGAATCGTCTTCACTTCCTTGGCTCTTTCGTGGCCACCCGGTCCCGCCCGTCACCTCCCGTGTCTCCCCGTACATACGCCCTCCTATTTCATATTTTTGTTTCATAGGTTGGGTTTATTAAGGTTTCCCATTTTAAATCTCCTCCGCGATACCTTCAACTGCGCCATCTGTTTTCTCACCATTCACAATTTCTGCCCATTTCTGCGGTCCCACTATCATCCACATCATACACTCTGCTTCGTGCTTTCCTTGTTGTTTCGTGTTTTTGTAGGCCCTCGGTAAACGCCATGAATTCAATATGCTACTTGATGCTTGTCTGCGTAGGCATAATTAGATACGGAAGTTAGTACTAGGCCGAAATGCCGGAAATGGTGGTAGCATCATGAATATCACCCAGAGATAGTTTAATCTCATGAGAATCTGTACGGCGCCATTAAAGCCCGATTTTTGTAGATCAAGACATTTATGAAGCCGTGGAGAAAGATGGAAACATAATCAAGGATTCCATTGTAATTCGGGGTTTTGAACTTTAATACCAACGATTTAGAAATAAGCACGAGATCAAAAGATCCCATAAGGTGTGAAGGCTGTTGCCAATCAAGGCATATCGAAGTTTATACGACAGCAAGAATGTGTTTTCCTCATGAAGGAGCAGTGCCCGCCACCGCGATGAGTCTATGTCGTGTACCAAGAAGATTTTCTACCTAAACAACACGTTCTCGAGCATTTACTTCATACGATGTAGCCGATTTCTTTGTCATTTTATTTATCTTTTGTTTATTCTGTTAAACTGCTTTCGTTGTCTGACGCAAAACACATTGGTCGTGTCGAGATAATCCACGATGCAGAAGATCATTCGTTCACCCAAAGAACACGAGTTAATGCACGAGTTTATACCCAGACCAGACTTCGGCGCTTTCTTTTCGAAGTTTAATACTACATTTGAGTTCTCCATCTCTACCTCCTCTGTCCTCACGAGAATATAAATTCATGAAGAACTCATTGTAATGGTTGTTGATACGATTATCGAGCGAAAAGTAGTTTCTTGTGGGAGACACGGTCTGCGTGTACGTGTGAGATGAAGTTTGAAGAGACGTTTTCGATCTAAAGTATTCGGCTATTGGCATTGTTGTGCATAAATTGGTATTGCTGTTTAATACGAGCAAGCGCATTTCTTTGGATGCTGACACAGAGCGGTGAGTGATGTTTTCCTATCTTTGTGTTTACATCATTTTCATTTCCGTTTCTCTTTACTGCACGCGAGAACGTTGGCATAGGATTTACCTTGTTAGAAGTGCCTATCTTTGCTTGCTCTCCTTGCCATTTCATTTCTCTTACGAATGTGTCCTCTAAGAAATGATTTAGGTGGTTTTAACCGATTGTAGTGGGTATTTATTGCATAGCTCTCTAATTTATGAATTAAATGAATTGGGTTCTTAGATGTTTCTTGTTTATAGATTTGAGTTGGAAGATTTGGGAACCTTTGAGGATTAGAGTGTACCGTCCACTAGGATCCTTGTATGACGCTGTTTGGTCTATAAATTTGTGCTGCGAAATACGGTATTTATCTCCTCCCTCCCTACTCTCGCATATGTCGCATAATCATCTTGAGAGAATCCTATGTTTAGGATATGACTGGCCCAATTGAAATCACCCTTTCTTGGGTAGAAAAGCAAAGTCCTTCCTCGGCTCCATTTCCCAATGGTTTTGAATATTTCTCGGGATATTTCTGCCTACTGCATCCTCCCTCTTTGCTCGTCACTGGTCTTACCATTTCGAGACCCTTCTTTCTTGCTAACAAACCGGCAACCAAAACAAACAATCAAAAACAAACAAACCCGTGCTATAACTGAGCGCATCATCTTAAACTTTGAGCTTCATGAGCCGCAAGCCTTTGCTCAAACTAAAGATCCCTCTGCGGACCCGGGGAGGGCTGAATCACGAGGTGCGAAAAGTGGTGCAGTGTTGTCTCATCTTTGTGGTGCTTGCCAGTACGGCCAGGGCTGTGGGAACCCCAACAACGGGGAGAATCTGAAAATTTCTAATAGAGAATTCCGCTTGGTCTTTGGATATGTAACACTGGCGACCTGCGTCTGAAAGAGTTCAACGGAGAACCAGCACTTCTCACGGAGTTGGGAGTACTGATATCACTGGAGATGTTTGCACCAGGCGCCGACGCAGCAATTCTCGTTGGAGATTATTTTTTCTTGCACTGGTGCGGGTAGACCTTCAGAAAATTTCTGCCTTTCTTCACTGCTTACCACTTTCACTTTGTGCCCGCAGCTACATCCCTCACTCCGTTCTTCTTCAATCCTAGAATGGTTGACCTATACCATGTATTTTGAATTTACCTATCCGTTTATGCATTTATAGCCACGCCCTTAAATTCTTTCCTATCTGCTCTGTTTATCCCCTCTTGTGTGGTGCTATTCACGGAATCACTGTGTGGAATTCCCTTCCATTTTGAAATTTCCATTTTCCATACGATTTGTTCCCTCATATGAATTCATTGCGGGATCTACTTTTTAAAGAAACAGAGATGTATGCAGAAGCATCGAGAAAGGCAGAAGGCAAATTTCCGGTATAAGTTTGAAGCCATGTTGAAAAGTCTGGCCTGTATTTTTGCTTAAATTTCATGTTCTTTTTCCAGGATGTGTGTGCTTGCACGTGCAGGTACATGTAGCATATCGTCTATAATAATGCCAGGCGGAATGGTGCCAGCGAGAATAGCATAATTTAAGCGGTGCCAAGCGGAACCGGTGCAAGCATGCACTGCTGTCGAGCTGTATGGTACAATTTTTTATTTTCATAACACTTCATCATAGACGATGGTCACATCATGAAAGTTTACTAAACGTTTCTTTCTGCTTGCGTTGTTTCGAGTACTTGTGCTTTATCATATTAACTAAAGGAGAAAATTATTTAAAGTACAAGGTGTCTGGGTTTAAGAATCATGATCATTTTTTAATGAATGCTAAAAGTAAATACCTTTTTAGAATTATGCCGGAGGTGCGACAGTGTTTAACACATTGCTTGGATACTGTAATTTCCCCCTTTACGAGCATAATCCTAGTTTTCCTTACACTCGTGAGCCAGGGTCCACCTCACTAGCGGGATTCGAGCGCTACCGCATGCCTTGGGTCACGTTTCCAATCTCGAAGAGGGTCGCGCATCCACGGCTATTTCGGTGGAATGAATGGGTGATGGAGATGGAAGGGATGGTGGATGGTTGGATCCCTCTCTATAAGAACCAATTTTCACCAGTGTTGCGCCTGTGAGTTGCTTTCTGGCCATAACCGTTAAAGTAGCGATGCACCGCCTGTTTGAGGCGAACCTTGGTCTCCTGGAGTAGGGTAGAATGGATGCACGAGTGTCGCAATAGTCTTGCTATCGCGGGGCCTGAGATTTCTTCAGGTATTGCAAAAATTTTGTTGGGCACAACGTTGCAGTGAGCTACGGTTTGCCAAAGAAGAGTCAAAAATGGCCGAGTAAAAATTGGGCCTCTAAAATTTGGGGTTACGGAGGAGTTTGTAGCGACATCGAGCTTGGAAAATGCGTGAGAAGCCTGATTTAAAAATTAGAAACTAGAAAGGAGAGCGATGGCGGCGTCGTACGTCAACAAAATGATGGTAGGTTGGAAAAGATTAACAGGGGTGTAGGTGCCCTCGCTGGTGAAGGCGATGGCGGGACCTCCTTTTCATCACTACATAAATTTGTAACTGTGAGGAAGGTACTCCTCACGCGCGTGTACCATTTTTAGGATGTTGCGGCATTTGCAGAGGCGACTTGTTGCACATCCGATGGAGGATCGATTCCTATTTTTTTGCTTAAGAGCTTGGAAAAAATGGCCAAGGGTGTGCTTGGGATGGACGGCGGACGGAGGCCGGCGAGCTCTATCACCATGGCTCTGATAAAGATTTTGGCGCAAAAACGTGTACAGTTAAAGAAGCATGACACAGGAAATGCACGCTAAAATAGCTACATAAAATGATAGCTACGGAAAGAGATAGAGGGACCTTGCCAGCCATGAGCAAGAGGTTAGAGTAAGAATGTAAGAGTCCTTCTTGCGGTCGCAAAAGGAAAGCGAGCTGGAAAAAGTCAACGGAGAAAAAGGACCCCATCTCCAAATAAGAAGGCGACTAGTGCACTGTTGAAGGGACTCCTTCTCGACAGCAGTCTGAAACGCGGACCCCAGAAAGAAACAACTGTGCGGTAGTCCTTGTGGAGCTGTTGTAAAAGATTTGTAGAGGTCAAAGATGACACTCCTTGTTCGCCAATTTCATTAAAAGGAGCCTAGAAAAAGGAAATGAAGAATCTAGTGCGGAAAATAACCCGAGTCCTACAAGGCGTTGAATCCCTTGTATGCACCGGTGCAAGAGAAGAAGAACCGAGAAGAAGAGGAAGAAGTGTTTCACTGAAACCTCGAGGGAAATCTTTCGGGGTCCCTAAAGAAGATACGCACGTACGGGACGAAGAGAATAATTTCTTGATGTAACCAACGATATTGAGGTCCCTAGAGGAAGGGCCATGACTGTCAGGAAGGCGAGAAGAAGAAGAATATTTAGAAACTCCTACGCTGGGATGGTTGAACTAGAGCTTGAGTGCGGAACTTAGAACGACTTATAACTAAAGCACGGGAGGATAAAGAACAAAGTAAAGAAGAATTAACCTAGAGATCCAGGAAAAAGAAAGGAGAAGTTAGAGTTTCAAAATATTGGTGTGCAATGTTTAAAGCAACCAAGAAGGTGGCAAAGAAACTAGAAGAACATCCAAAGAAAAAATCGCGAAACATTTACTTTGTGATGATGTCGATGTATGTTAAACACATGATTCTTGTTGGAATGCTCAAATTTTTGAAAGGTTTTTGCAAAAGGTAATGATTTTTGTGAGGACACACAACGGCAAGGGATGGGAGGATGTTAGCCCCCTAATTTGCTCTCTTTCCATTTCCCCTTCCTAAATCATAACCATTTACCTTTCTGTTTTACCTCTTTTGTGCCCTCATCTTGCACTAGTCAAGCACGGTGCACGTATTTACGAATAAACTTTATTTTTTCATACTTTTAATTAAACTTAGCATTAATTAATCATTTGTTACATGATTTCTTACTTTTAATCACTCTTTGTAACTTATCGATATCTCCAATGTTTATTTGGTAGTTAAAGAGGTACTTAGTGTTCTTTGATCCTGGTGGAGGATTGGATCTTGCACCATTGCCGAGAACAACAAATCCTTGCGGTAGGATCCCAGAACCTCCTTGATCACCGCCTAATTTTTGAGCAGCTTGAGCCACGATAGCGAGATCGATCCAAAGCGCGAGATGCTGAATACATGAAGGAAAAAAAGGGCTGGAGATTAGCGCTCGACAGTTTTATAGCACTGCAATTTTGAGCGAAAAGCTAAATTTTGCGTTTGGTTATATAATTGGTTGAATGATCTATTTTTGACCTTTGGCCAAAGATATATATATATGTAAATGTAACACTAAGCTAAGAGCAAGTTTTGATAGGATAAGGAATAGAGACACGGCCAGGAGAGGCGGTAACGGGCCGTTGTGTTTTTGTTATCGCTCAAATACGAGGGGTGAGACGATGTATTAATGTATGTACTTGCCTCGATGATTTAATGAAAATGGGCCTGCGCCTCATGTTTCAAAAAATTTTGTTTTACGTATTTTGGTGATGAATTGATAAAGTTACGAGCAGTCGTTCTTATTTAAAATGGAAACACGTTGGTTGGCTAGGGCCCAGCTGACCCGGCATGTTTACCCTGACTGCTGTTTTCTGTAATTTGTGTTTGACATTGTCAGGTAGTGATTTAATTTTAAGCACATCCCTTCATCTAAGTGAAAGACGGATGCTGTTGTGTAAAGTAGATAAATTTTTCTTTTCTACTGATTTCATTTCTCTATACGTCAAATTTTCGAATTGGTTTTTCCTCGCTTTCAGTCCAAGCGGGAGAAATAACCTGTACACGATGTACACGTTGGTATGATATCTCCATTTACTGCAATTCTATTTGATTGGTTTTTCCCGCTAAGTCAGCGGAAGAAATGAGCTTTTGCACTAGTACACGTTGGTGTGATGCGACAAGCCTTTTTAGTCTACTTCACGCAATCTTCTTTCTTTCGAGTAAATGCTTATGACGGGATAAATGTATGTTGATTTTTTATTTATTCTTGCACTCTGTTAAGATCAGAAACATTCACTTTTTATGTGTGCAATTTGATTTAATAGTATAATAACACTTGCAATAATTAAGCACTCATTTTTAAGAATTAAATGCTAAGTGCGGGAAGCTACGGTCTGGTCAAGAACTAGTTTCTTGCCACGGGATTGAGTGCTTTGAACACGGAAAAGTTCAAGCCCTTGCATGAAGTAAAAAATCCTTTAGTAAAGACACCATTTATACCTATGCACAAAATCTACTGTACATTTCTGCACTAGTGCAAGTAGGCACGATAGTGTAGGACGGTTAGTGCTGAAAGAAATCTCTAAAGGAGAAGTTTTAAGGGCCCATACGGTAGAGCACTTTGCTAAGTGTCTGCTTGCTAAAGAAAAACACACACACATAGTAGTTAAACGATAAATAGCTAGAGATTTCCTTTTATCTTTAATTCCCTCTTGCAAATGCATTCTTCCTTGTTCGAGTCTTAGATTATTTTGATGGTTCAAGTTGCCTTTTCTCTTTTTTAATTTTATTCTACAATATTTCCCTTTAAAGAAAGTAGGGATTTATATTATGAAGATTCATACCATCTCTGTAATTGCACATGTGTACGTCTCTAACTTTACGGATCCTGCTGGGTTGACAAATTAAGTGTTGAGTTGCTTAAGTGACAATTCACCGCACTAACACTCAATATTGGCGGCATACTGATATGTCGTACCCAAGCGAGGAGATGTCGAGAACTCCATTTCCTCTGAATGTATCTATACGGACAATTGTGGTACTTGACACCAAATGTTTCTCCAAATATTTGATCCCCAGCTTTATGCATATGGTATGTGTTAGTGTGAATCCTTTGTGCGAAGTGTACGAAAAAATACCACTTTAGCTACGCGTAACTAATAGCCCTAACATCAAAAGTGGCTTCCAATATCTTCGGATCTGTGAGTTAGTTGATCAAGACAAGAGATGCAAAAAACCGGATCTATGCATAGAAAGACATTAAATAGTAAAAATAAAGGTTTGCTCCATATATCCAATAGACATAGACAAGAACAATTTTTGAAAGAAATTTTTTGTATTAAGGGCACTCAGGAGGAAAACAAGAAGAAGTTTCCAATTCTCCTCAATGCAGGATGGGTTCTTGGGAGTCCTCGGCACTTGAGATCTAGCATTTCTCTCTCCTGTTGGTGTAGAAAAACCCCGGACAAAGATAGAACTCAAGGGAGCTCACCACGACAAATAATGGAAAATGTAGCCAATGATAATGGCTCAAAGTCGGACCAAGAGTTTAGATCTAGAGTGATTTCATAGGCAACAAAAGGTGAAAGAATGGTAGGAAAAAACCCTCTGTTTATAGGCAAAATATTGGGTCATTCTAGATCTTGGTGCATGATTAAAATAATGTTAACCAAATCTAGATCCACCTTTTATGGAATATTTTATTATATTTGTTGGAAGGAAAAAGTATTTGACTTGGGTCAAATCCCTTTATTTGTCAAAAATAAATAAATAAATGATTTATTTATCTTTTTAAGGAAGCGGTTAGAAGATAATCAAATAAATAATGATTTATTTAATTATTTGTGGGTGATTTAGTCATATTTAACAAGGAATATTATCTAAATAAGATTTAAATAATTATTCCTAGAAAATAATAAGATAAATAAAGGTTTATCTAATTAATTTCTTTGTTTTGGGTTAAACATGACTAGGAATAATAGTTAAATTATGGTTTAATTAATTATTCCATGAGGAAAATTAAACAAAATAGGTTTGTTTAATATTTCCTTTTGGGGTTTCCTGTTTAGACCATAAACAACCTAATAAGTGTGGTTTATTAAGTTATTTTACATAGTGAAAGCAATTTTACTTAGGGTAAAATTGGTCTTACATGGTGTACTTGGGTCCATCTAATGATAGTAGGTTAGATGACCAAAAAATGGTGTAACAGATTGCCCCCCCAGTGTGCGAGTGTTAGGAGCAAATCGTATGACTGAAGTACGTTGTAAGAACTCAATCACCAGACATCAAAAGGGAAGTCAAAGAGAGAAATGTGAGGTAGACTAATGTGCTGAAGAACTAGACCCTGAGGAGACGAGACTTACAGGTGCAACAAGTCTCTTTTTATGAGAGGGTACCTGTGCTAAAGGCGGCGGGGGAGGCATACCTATGCCCGCCGAGAAAAAGTACAAAATAATAGTGTGTCCGGTAAACAAGGGACCGAACCATAAAGTACAACCGGCATAATCATGAGCCAGATAGAAATACAATGAAGGATCCCACATACATGCTGTGCCTGGGATAACAGCCAGGACTTATACAATAATATCTGAGTACATGAGATACAAATACAACCCAAATGCCCCCTACAAGCGGGGAAGGGCTCACAAAATCTGACTGATACATGCAAATCAAAGAGGCGCTGCAAGCGGCTAAGGCCGACATCATCAAATATATGGAGCTGCATCGAAGGCTACAATGAAGAGGTCATCCGGGCATGTGGGGGGCTACCTGCAGGGCCACCCCCTCATGAGGGCTGAGACATCTCACACACACCCGGGAATCACCAATAGTTGCTGCTGCATCACTGAACCATCAAGCATACGGATCTCGATCATGCTGAAAGGAGCTGGAGTGGAGAAACAATCAAGTCAAAGGGTAATGAGAGATCCCTTTGCCTAATCCGAGGCACCGAACAAGAGTGGAAGCTGGAACTAAGGTACAACACCCTCTAGACCTGTCTTCTGGAATGGAGGAACTGATGTCGACAGAAGGAGGTCCGCCATAGGTGAGGCAATGAGAGATCCTCAACTAAGGCACGAGAGAAAATAGTAGAGCGACGGACAGACTAATACCAATGATGATGGTGGAATGGAGGGGACTGAGTAGCGAATGGACGACTTCCCTTGCTAGAGCATAAAGGGCATGAATGACATGGCAGCGACTGACACAATATCATAAGGGATAGGGGACAGTGGGATTGAAGGCCATAATGTGCGACACAAGAGAGAGACCAAGCAATGAAGGATGGAGGACTATAGCGGGGTACAAAGGGACTCGGGATAGACTCCATGAATGCGATGATGACTCAACTTGGATGCTCTAAACAAGGGCGACTCGATGGTGCCGCCACACAGTAAAGGTCCAACGGGGGACCATGAAAACATGAGTACAAGATGGGAACTCACGACAAACATCAACACGAGCATGGATAAGTATGGAGGCCAAATGGTGCCCCTAGTATGAGTGTTGCAAGTGAAGAAATTCGATTTTGAGGAGGGTTATGGTTGAGGGGCATAGGTTCCCCCAAGCATGGTGTGGTCATGCCAAAATGTATTTAGAAAAAGGGGAATCTAAACAAATTTTAATGATGTGGTGTGCCATTTGTTTTCGTTATGGTTATGTAGTTTGAGAAAGGAAATGGAGGATTACCAATCTCTTTTAGTACTGCATATATGAAGAAAATGGACTTTAAGTTTTCGGGTTGGCATACCTGGTGTCACTATCCCAAAGAGAGGATTTGGAGATAATGAACTGATGCTCACCTAGAAAACCCATAGGTTGGTCAGCAACAATGTTTAAGAGATTGGGTTGCTGATGAAAGATGAGGGAACGATAAGGGGTATCATCCCTAGAGTGATCTGAAGTGATATGGGACTCTAGAGGTTCTTCTAAATGTGGAATAATAATGGTACTAAATTCAACACGACCAGATACACTAGGAGAGTTGTGGAGAATTGCTTCTCTTGGTCTCTCAAATGTGGGTGCCCCCTTACCCAAACATTGGGTTTCAATGTAATGGCCACAAGGTGTATGTGGTGTGAACGCATGGGTTCGATGTAAGGGGGAATAGAGAAAGTCAGGGGTGGGGATTTTTTCCATAATGTCGTCATCGTGATAGAAGATGGGGTGACTGGTGGAAGAAAGACCACCTGACGTGGCGAAGCTACCTGAATCATCATCATGAGAAGAGAGGTTCACATGTGCGTCATCACAAGGGGTGACAGGACAGTAAGAAGATAAAGGATCTACCGATGTTGAGCCCAAGGTGATTGCTGAAGGAAGGTCAAGCGAAACAACAGGGGAAGATTCAGATGGAATGTTCCCCGAGGGTCTCATGGATGATGATAGGTAGAAAATGTTGGACGAAGGCTCCGTCATCTCGACATCAGGAGGGGGAATGTCAATGGGAGCAGTCATGTCTGGTAGTTTTGCCAAAGAAAAATGCACGAATAGGGGAGAGGTGGACTGATTGCGCTTGGCCTCGAATTGGTGGACCGTGGCTAGAGAGGGGCGGAAGTCCGCGAGGCGGGGACAAAGGCGGGTGTAATGGCCATGGAGATCACACAAAGCACAGGGGTGGTTGGTGTGAATATTCGTGGGGTTCGTGGCCGTGGTCGCGGAAGGAACAGAGGCTTCCGGGACTGTGGACTCAGGGAACACGACATTAACCATGGGCTTGAGATGAAGCAATTTAGGACAGGTATGGGTGGCGTGACCGACAACATCACACAAAGCACACTGGATGGTATGCTGTGGAGGTCGAGGAGGGGCCGGGTTTGTCAGAGCAGCCTTGTCCTTTGATGCCCCCTTGCGATCTTTGCCCTTCTTACCCGAAGCGGTCGCAACAGGAGGTGGTTCCTGTTGAGGTGACTGAGGCACTGTTGTAGCGGGAGAAGTCATGGGGACCGGTTGAACTAGGGTCAAAGCAATATAAGGTTTGGGTTGACCAGGTAGGGTTGCGGCTGGAGGATCATAGTACCAGATGGGAATCCCAAGGGTCAGGTTAGGAAGAGAGAGGGTGGCCATGACTGGTACTGTGTACACTCCTGGTGGGGGAGCTAGGAACGGTATCTGACCCGCAGGATAATGACCAGGAGGGACGGCTCTGAAATGATTAAGGCCTGGGGGAACCGATCCAAGGGGATAAAGGGGTTTAGGGATACCAGCTGTAGGAGAAGGGCCAGAAGGAGGAGGTCCGGCTGGCGGAGATGAAGGGCTAGGAGCGGGTTGTGATGGGCGAGGTTGAGTCTGAGGTTGCTGACTAGCCGAAGCGGGTCACTTAAGGGCAGCCCGAGACGATTGCATCATGCAAACATTCGACAAGCTGGGATCAGAGATATGAGGAGGGGGGGGGGACCAGGAAAAGTTCCAAGCAGGGAGGAATCTTTGTAGACGCCGGGGGAGACACTAGTCAAGGAATCGACGGTTTGCTTATTGGCTACAGAAGAGATGGTCGTCTCCGGGGAGGTCTGAGACGGCGGCTCATGGTAAGTCAGCTGGTCGATGGTGACTATCTTTCCATTGTGAGGAAAAGACATCTTGCGAAAAACCACGGATGGGACAGCGGACATAGCATAGGTGTAGCTCCGCCCCAAGAGAATGTTGTAATCTGGAGGGGCGTCAATGACTTCGACGTCAACGCAAACAGTCTTGCCCGCAAGAGTGATAGGACAATTACGGAAGAGGCCAATGGGCTAGGAGGCGTGGCCATCCCACGCTCGAAGGGTGATCGTGGAAGGGGCCAACTCAGGAGATCCGAGTTGCTTCCAAACCGAAGCGGACATCACGCAGGTGGATGCCCCCTCATCAATTATACACCGGGAAACGTTAGCGTTCTGGATTTTGACTAGGATTTGGAAGGCGACGGAAGTAGGAAGAGGAGGATGTTCTGATTGATGGGCGTCGAAAACAATCATTTGGTCATCAGCAGGATCTACAGCGCCCATGGCAGATAGCAGAGCTTTCTTTTGGGAAGGGCAAGACTGGAGGAGTTCCAATGTGGAAATGGCAGCAGGAGACTGTGCCAAACCATCTACTATGCTATACGAATGAGCAGCTCGACCAGAAGCAGCATTTCGGCATAATGGTCCCTTAGGAATCTTGGTATGAACCTCAACTTTGGGCTGAGGGATATGCAAGGGACCATTGGATGTCGAAATAGGCTCTGTAGAACCTGAAGAAGGTGACTCGAGGACAGACGGAGTGGGAGGCTTGGGGTACTGAGGGGCCCGAGTTTGAAGGTTAAGGTCGACGGTTGGAGGTGGAGCAGAGTTCATCATGAGGATCTGGTAATTGGAGGAACTAGAAGGGGAGGGTTGAGTGGCCACCTATCCGTCAGGTGGTTGGGTAGCCACGAATCCCTGCTGTGCATCCACCTACGCTTGAGGGGGCGGTGACTACTGTTGCAGGGGTTGAGAAGGTAAGGGAGGCAGAGGTGCTGATGCTGGAGAAGCTGGAGCACCAAACTGCGGATATGAATAATAAGGGGGTTGGGTAACAGTATGGTGAGCAGGAGGTTGGGCCAAAAGAGGAGGTATGTTGTATCCTGGATACGTGCTACCAGGAGGGGGACAAGTGCGGGAGGTGCTGCCCCCTCCCCCAAGAAAACCATAGCCCATGGGAGGTTGGGCATATGGATGAGAGAGAGCTCCAACAATACCGTCGGCGGCATGAGGTGCCCCCTGTGCATTGACACCACCAGGTCTGGGGAGATCAGGTAGAACGGTATAAACATAACCTATCTGAGCGTAGATCAAGTCATATTTTAAAGCCAGTTGGAGGGCGGCTTCTTCGGTTTGGGGAAAATGCGACGCAAAATCTTTCCCGATAGGAGGCAATAGAGATCTAAGGAACCAGTCCATGTAGACACGGTCTTCGAAAGTAGGGGATTGACATAGGCTCTTTCGTCTCCGCCATTCCTGGACATGATCGGATAGGCAGGTCGCAGATGATTGACAGAAAGAAGTCAAAAGTTCGATACCAGTGTCATAATGAAGGGGAAGCTGGAAGTAAGATAAAAAAGCCCGGGCAAGAGTCCCAAAGGTGGTATGAGAAGAAGGGGGCTGATCAACATACCACTTAGAAGCCATGCCTGTAAGCGTTCGTTGGAACAACTGAAGACGAACAGAGTCATCAGTAATGGAGGTAGATGAACACCACATGTGGAAAGATCGGACATGATTTGAAGGATCTTCTCCAGCAAGGCCTTCAAATTTTGGGATGTCAGAAGGGATCTTTTTCGGCATAGCGGGCCAACTAGCGTCATGGTGTATAGGGTCATTTGTCAACCGGTCCAAATCAGGAAGGCTAAGGCCTACCATGAAGGGGAGCAAGGGTGCAGCCGAGGTAGTTCCTATGGCGGTTCCGCTTGTAGCAGTCCCGGCATGAGGGCCAGGATTACCGCTAGCATTAGGCCCTGGACCAGACATAGTGAAGGTGACAGGGGGAGAACCGGAAGTAAAAGGAGAACCCAATGAATCAGAAGAGGAGTCGGAGTGCGGACTCGGAGGAGCACTAACTCGACGACGACGGGAAGGAGTAGGTCGACCGAGCGGAAACTGAGGGTGAAGGCCAAGAAGTCTCCGGGATATGCACTTTGGGGGCGCAATGGTGACAACACAAACATGGCACGAGGGGAAGAAGAACGACCAAAAAAGGCAGGGAGGTGCAAAATCAAGTGAAAACAATGTCGAACCAAGGGCAGAAAGGTGCAGTGTCAATTTATTTTAAAGTCTTTTCCTGGCGGTGTAAACCAGGCTCTTCTTCACTTAGGGTGAGTGTGTGGTGTGCGTTAATTTTAACTTTTAACCCTTTTCGTTTTGAGAGCAAGAGAAAAAGTGTGTTGCGTAACTGAAAATAATGCTGCAAAAATAGTATATAATTCTGAAATAACAGAAAATTAACAGCTACTAGTGCATCGATTCAACCCAAAAAGGCGGGTCTCTCAAAACTAATCTAAAAGAGGGAAAAAATCTAGTCAAAATGCATTAAAAAGAGGCCAATAGATCTAGGGTCGAAAGGGCCAGGGATCTAAGGGGAAAAGTTGCTGAAAAGAGGTGCAGATCACAGCCAAGAGGCAGAGGCAAGGTGGCTGGAAAAAAGGAGGAAATCAGAAAAAAGCAGAAGGGGCAAGGAGGAGGCCCTAAAAGTAGATCCAAACAAATCTTCAGGAGGTGATTTGAAAGGGAGAAGAGCTGATTAAAAGAGGTCTGAAAAGGAGGTATCAGATCTGGAAAAAGGGGGGCTGAAACTTTGAAAAAACAGACCTGAAACAGATAAAAAATCTTCCACAAAAAGTGGAGGGTACTGAAGCCCTAGGGGGCTATGTTCCCACTTAGATGAGCAAAAAAATATCAGAACCAGGTCGAAACAGGCTGAGACAGAGGCTGGAAAACCTTGACAGAAGCTTCAGAAAAACCCAGAAAAATTGCAGAAAAACAGCTAAAAAATTGGTAGGTCACAGGTTCTGACCTGTTTTCAGTGCAAGTCGCAGAAAAAGGGCTGAAAAGTGTGACCTGGAGGTCCAGGTCGCAGTTTATGGGCTGAAAAGTGCGACCTGAAGCTCCGGGTGTCTCGGCGGCAGATTTCCGAAAAAGTTGTCGTCTCAGTTGTGGCTGATGTTTGTCACCTGCGCAATAGGGCCAGAAACACGCGGAAGTTAGAAATTTTAATGTTTTAGGGTTTTATAGGTGAAAAACAACATGAAAATAAGAAAAACAAAAATCTGAAAAGAAACCCTAGGGTCTGAAGTAGCTGGATATGCAGGAATATGAAAAACGACAGCGGTCGTAATTGAAAACCCGTGTGGAGTCACCAATTGTTAGTGTGAATCCTTTGTCGAAGTGTACGAAAAAAGACCACTTTAGCTACACATAACTAATAGCCCTAACATCAAAAGTGTCTGCCAATATCTTCAGATCTGCAGTTAGTTGATCAAGACAAGAGCTGCAAAAAACCAGATCTATGCATAGAAAGACATTAAACAATAAAAAGAAGGGTTTGCTCCATATATCCAATAGACAAGACAAGAAAAATTTTTGAAATAATTTTTGTATTAAGGGCACCTGGGAGGAAAACAAGAAGAAGTTTCCAATTCTCCTCAATGGGATGGGTTCTTGGGATTCCTCAGCACTTCAGATCTAGCATTTCTCTCTCCTGTTGGTGTAGAAAACCCAGACAAAGATAGAACTCAAAGGGAGCTCACACAGCAAATAATGGAAAATATGACAATGATAATTTCTCAAAGTCAGACCAAGAGTTTAGATCCAGAGTGATCTCATAGGCAACAAAAGGTGAAGAATGGTAGGAAAAACCCTCCTATTTATAGCAAAATATTGGGTCATTCTAGATCTTGGTGCATGATTAAAATAATGTTAACCAAATCTAGATCCACCTTTTATGGAATATTTTATTATATTTGTTGGAGGGAAAAAGTATTTGACTTGGGTCAAATCCCTTTATTTATTAATAATAAATAAATAAATGATTTATTTATCTTTTTAAGGAAGTGGTTGAAGGATAATCAAATAAATAATGATTTATTTAATTATTTGTGGTTGATTTGGTCATATTTAACAAGGAATATTATCTAAATAAGATTTAAATAATTATTCCTAGAAAATAATAAGATAAATAAAGGTTTATCTAATTAATTTATTTGTTGTTGGGTTAAACATGACTGGGAATAATAATTAAATTATGGTTTAATTAATTATTCCATGAGGAAAATCAAACAAATATAGGTTTGTTTAATATTTCCTTTTGGGGTTTTCTGTTTAGACCATAAACAACCTAATAAATGTGGTTTATTAAGTTATTTTACATAGTGAAAGCAATTTTACTTAGGGTAAAATTGGTCTTACATGGTGTACTTGGGTCCATCTAATGATAATAGGTTAGATGACCAAAAAATGGTGTAACAGTATGGAACAATTTCATCAGCTCATGCACATCTTGATTCCTTTGTTGCCACAACGTAGTCCATTGTATGTACTTGTCCTCATAGCTTCCCACATGATAATATTGTTCCTTGATGGCATCTCATAGATAATTCCAAGTGGGTACGGCCTAGAATAGAGAGGGTTCCCCCTCATCCTTTTTCTCACAGTAGGTTTCCCACCCATTAGGGGAATTTTGAGGTCTAAAATGGGCCTCCTAAGGAAATAATAAAATAATAGATAAACCAATAAAATAGTATTTATGAATTTGCAATTCACTTTTTGCACCACAATCCATGTAACCATAGTTAAATTCAATCCACAAGTTGTACCAAAATAAAATTAATAAAAAAATTGTATTGCTGTGACTATAAATAAGAATGAGTTTTTCAAGAAAAAAATCATTATCATTGAACAAATAATGCATTTGTCCTGTGTACTTAAATAACTTAAAATAAAATGTAAATATAAATTTATAAATTCTTAATTATATTATATGTTATTAATTAAAATTTATATTATGTAAATTGTATAATAACATGTAATTAATATACTATATAAAAATAAAATAAAATAAAATAATATAATATAATAAATGTATAGGGATATGCATTGTTTCTTTCAAGAAATATGAAATGACAATAATATATATTTATTCAAAAAGTGTGAAATGACATTTATTATGAGTACTTTACCTTGACTTTAGAATTACTTAGAGCACTACCATGGTTAACCATGACTTTTTATCCACCATTGAGAATGTGACAAGTACCTTTAACTCAAGTAATGCCACCTCAACCATTAGGGATGATGTCATCCCCTAAAATGTGACTGGTTCTCATAAAGTGAATTTTGATTGTACATTTTCCTTAGGAGGCCCATTTTAGACCTCAAAATTCCCCTAATGAATCCTTGACATGGGGGGTAGCTTTGAGGAGTGAAAAAATAATCTTTTCTCAGTCAAAAGAGTCATGAACTGAGAAATATCCTTCTAATAGATTCAACCATCCATCTATGGCATCTGCATTTATTTGGCCCTCAAATATGGGAATGTCAAATTTTACTTGTACCTTAAAAGGAGTTGCGCCTCCAAAGTGGTTGTTGGATGCAGATCTACCGCCAGTGGGCAGTCATTGAAGGATCTAGGAAAATTTATCCATCATTGCGTACCTTTGTTTTTCGAGGGCCTCCTCGAGCAATATTTTGATAATATTTATTGCTCCCTCATCTTTCTTTCGGCCCCTATGGGCGATCGTTGGGTTTGCGAGACTAATCTTGCAAAGGTTCAACCAAATCGAGCCCTAAATCCTTATACCCCAACTTCATTGGGGAAATGCAAATAAGGATCGAGAAAGAGCAAACCCCTCTGATACCACTGATCCAGATTTATTCCGAAATGCAACAAAATACACATATAACTATAAATACAAAAATTCAGTAGAAATAACACTTCATTTCATTAATATCAAAGAGCTAAAAAAATTTTACAGACAGAATGGAAATAAACTAGCTAGGGCGCTCATAGCTTATCTCTGAGAAGATACGTGATGGCTCGATTTTAACAACATATCGATATGTTGTGCCAAGAGAGGAGATGTCTAAGAACTTCATTTCTGTCTAGATGTATATATGAAGACAACCATAGTTCTTGAGCACCAGATGTTGCCCAGAGTCCTTGATACCTAGCTTGGTCCGTAAGGTATGAAAGATGTTTGTGAACTTTGACGTTTCTTGGCCCCTTTCCTACCATAGTGTGGTCTATCTCATATAATGGTATTTGTAGCTTCTAATAAGGTAATATTTTTCCTTAGAAATATCCATAAAAGAGTTCCAAGTGGGTGTGACTAAAAATAGTGTGGATTCCTTCATGGACCTTTTCTCATAGTATTAAGCTTCCCACCAATCCTTGACATGGGGGTGGTCTTAAGAAGTGCAAAAGTAATATTTTCTCTATTGGAAAATTTATGGACCGAAATATATCCTTCTAGCATATTTAACCGTTTTTCTAGAGCATCTACATCTATCTAGCCTTCAAATATAGGAATATCAAAATTGACTTGTACCATAAATGGGGTGGTATCTCTGAAGTGGACACTGGATGAAGATTCCTCACCTATTGGTATCTTCCAAAGAATCTAAGAAAAGTTATCCATCATCTCATTCCTTTGTAACTTGAGGGATTCTTCAAGAAACAATTTGATAATATCTATTGTTCCCTTGTCTTTCTTTTCTTACGCTATGGCAGGTCGTCAGGGTCAGTGTGGATGGTCTTGAAAGTTATACCCTAACTTCTTTGGGGACATCCACAAAAAATAAATAAAGAGAAAATCGCTATGATACTACTAATCTGAATTTATGAAGGGACCAAAATGAAATATGTATTTAAAACCAAAACAAAGATATACATTGAAATTTGACTTCAATTAATAAATGGAGAATTTTTAAACTATATACAAGAAAAATGAAAACAAACTAGCTCGAATGATGGTAGCTTATCTCTTAGAAGAGATGTGATAGAGACACCCTTTGGAACTGTGTTATAATGAGTCTCTAAGGAATTTTTATTATGAAGAAGTAATGAGAAACCCTAAACAACCAAAATAGTAACCCTAGAAGACAAAGCACCAAAGGCATATGGGCTATGATGGGGTAAGTTGGAATGTCAACTTTGGAGGGGTGTAACTTTGGCATATAATCTCAATTTGGTGCACAAGATAGCGCGTTGGAAAGTTATATCCAAGGAGTACGATTTTGCAAAAGGGGGGTTTTGAGGTCTAAAATGTGCCGCCTAAGGAAATTATAAAATAATAATGGAAAAATAAAATAAGATTAGATTACTTCATCAAATTTTAGAAGGAAAAAATAAAAAATTATTTTTTCAACTCATATTTTCAACTTATCCGTCTATGATTTTACTCAAATTTTGACCAATAAGCCTCATTGGATGCAAAATTTGATTCCTCATCCAAGGAGTACCCATGTTGCATACTTTCAATGGACCCTGCTACATGAAAAACATTATTGCAATTACATTTTTTCTTGTATTTCTTACTTTTCATGTAGCATGGTCCATCGAAAGTATACAATATGGGTACTCCTTGGATGCGGAATCAAATTTTGCATCCAACAAGTACTCCGGCTTGAAATTTGACTAAAACCGCAGGGAGATAAGTTGAAAATATGAGTTGAAAATTTTATTTTATTATTTTATTGTTTTTCAATCTTTTTACTTTTTTACTCCAAAAATTGTGAATCATCCCCCATAGTTGACATCATCATCTTGAATCCTATTGGTTCTTATAAAGTTTATTTGTTTGTACAATTTTCTTAGGAGGCTCATTTTAGACCTCAAAATGTCCCTAATGAACTATTGATATTGAAAATTGTTGAGTTGTTTCCCCAAAAAATGTCATTTAAAGCCTCAAAACGGCTCCAAAAGTTGAGGACCTGAAAATTGCCAGAAATAGAAAACTACCAAAATAGGAAATTTTTGTTGTGAGCCAATGGAATAGGTGGGTGGCCACCGATATCCACCCGGATTAATATAACACTTATTCACATGACATCTTTTTAAATAATCAATTTAATTAAAGAGAAAAAAGGGAGTAACTACTTTGGAGATAAATCTCAACCATTGATTTGTATATACTATTATGAATATTCTAAAATATTTCGTTATGGTTATATCCCTACCATCCATCTAATAATTATTGATAATTAAATTAAATTATAAAAATCATTTTTCTAAAATAAACTCACCCATTAACATAAATATGATATTTAAAAATTAAATAATAATTTTTATAATTTTTATATCTTATTTTTGTTTTAGAAATTAACTTTAAAAGGTACAAAATTGGAATACAAACAAGCATATATCCATCTTAACTCTACATCTACGAAGCTAGATAGGGATCAATTCTCTCAAGATGCAAATTTCTTCTTGAGTGTAAAACTTGAAGAAAGGTTTGCACTTTGAGGGATTTGATAAGATGCAAACTTCTTCTTTAGTGAAAAACATGAGGAAAGGTTTTTACTTTGAGGGATTTGATTCACTCCTCACTTGGTAGATTCTTAATTAAGATGGATCCAGGTTGGATTCTTACTTAAGATGGATTCTTTTTTGTAGTAAGGATAGAGGGTTTAGATAAATCTTGAAAGTAACTAGAATTTTTTTCCTTTTGGATTTAATTAAAAAATGTTATAAAATTAAATTAATATAAAATATTTTGATTGTTAAATGAGTTATGATTTTTGTGCATGTGGTATTTATAAGCCATAATATTGGCCCATGGTATTGTAACGAATCCTATTTACAAGTTAATAATATCCATGGTAAAGTGGGGGTGAATATCCATGTTTAAGAATCTTGTTATA
Organism: Pinus albicaulis; assembly: GCA_034641835.2. Lineage (NCBI taxonomy): Eukaryota > Viridiplantae > Streptophyta > Pinopsida > Pinales > Pinaceae > Pinus > Pinus albicaulis. The sequence continues at coordinate 1,532,673 of MU968317.1, forward strand.
TTGTAATTTTATTGTAAGTATTAAATTTTTATGTGTTTATTAATTAAATTTGAATATGGTTATAGAATCATTATTTTAATTTATATAGTAAAATGGATCTTAATTTATAGTTACTATTTATATATTATATATTTTAATATGATATAAATCTTATGATTTTATTTTCAAAAAATTGTTTATTATTATTAATATTTATATCTAAGAGGAACCCAACATCCATCCTTAGAGGCGGAGTCTACATGGATCTTAATTTATAGTTACTGTTTATATATTATATATTTTAATATGATATAAATACTAATATTTTCTTTTCAATAAATTTGTTTATTATTATTAATATTTATATCTAAGTGGAACCCAACATCCTTCCTTAGAGGCGGAGTCTACATCCTGTACTCCTCTCTGGAAACTAGGGCACAACTGAGGGGATTTGAACTTTGGATCTCTCAGTTTTCACATATTTCTCATTACTTTGATCACTAATTGAGATTGCCCTTGGGATGAATTTTATTATTATCAAGCCAACATTTAAATGTTTACACTTATATATAGACACTACAATAACAAATTGAATTTTATTAATTTTAACTTTTTATTATTGATGGAGCCAACATTTAAGTGTGTACACACATTTACATACACTACAACATCTCTCCCATAGTGGGCTCTCTATTACTTTTAACCTTTTATTATTTGTTAATTACACTGACATGTAAATGTTTACAAACATTTACACTACTACAACATCACCCCCAAAATGTAGAACGTTTTGCGATGCAATCAATGACTAATATACATCAAATCACAAAACAATTAATACATCATAAGATAAAGTATACATTGTCAAATATAAAATTAACAACAAGTGCAATTCCAAATATTCATTTACAGTTGCATTTAACACAATTAAGTTGTCCATTCAAAATGTAAGGAACATCCAATGTGTTGAAATCCAATGTATTGAAAATTGCTAGCTCAGGGATGGATTTCTAAAAATAGAAATCTAAAAATAAAAAGTTTAAAAATAGAAAGTCTTGAGATAGTAAATCACCTTGCATCAATTGGTAATCAAATATTGTTGATGAAAAATCACTTATTATCATTAATCAATCCTAATAATTCAATCTCGACTTAATATTTTATCATCAATATTATTATTATCCTCTATATGATATTGATATTAGTACTATTAGTAAAAGGAATTTCAAGACACTCAATCATGACTCTCAATAATATTCTCCTACACTCTCATTATTGGCATGGCATATTCCTCTTACACTCTCATTAATGCTCTTACACTCTCTTACACTCATTAAAGCATGCCATAAAAGATTCTCTTACACTCTCTTACACTCAATAAAAGCATGTCATAAAAGATTCCTCTTACACACTCTTTAATGCGTATGTTACGCTCTCTATTAAAAGCATAAGTTACAAATCCATGTGTAGTTATATTTCCTAAATGGGGATGAGATACACTCCTCTTGGCATGCAAGATAATCCTCCTTTATGGTATGGATTTGTTGCTCCTCCTATATATCTGTCCCTCATTATTTATCCCCTCACTAATTGTGCATTGTGAAAAAAGAATTCAAAATTGAGAGAGTTGCAGAGAGTTGAAGAATATTTTGAGAGAGAGACTTAGAGAGTAAGAGAAGAACTTGGTGAGCCAAGGTTGATTCAATGTTTCAGTGTTGATTTAGTTGAAGGGAAGATTAATTCAATGTGTGCATCTGCTACTACTACGTGTGATATTCATGCTACAACTTGTTCATATTTGGTTGAACTTACTCATTTTCTTGATCGCTCATTGTACTTTGTATCTCTGTTGAAAAATTGATTTCTAATAGAAGAAAAATTTGGATGAGTTTTCTCCTTGTGGGTTTTTCCTTGGTCAATGGACCTAAATTCTCTATCTCATTTTGTTCTTGGTTGTGAGTCTATTGTGCGTTTGATTTATGTTATACCCACAATTTCTTATCTATTACTACAACATAAAGAAGTTTTGTAATAAGTGATTGTTACAACATAGAACATCATAATTTCAACACAATGACATATGAGCATTAATGTGGTATGATCAAACAATGTGAAAGTTGTGATAACATCTCCAATATATTGGCCATATGAACATATCACCTCATGCATCCAATCACTACCTATGTCGATCTTTCGACACACATATGGATTTGGGAAGTTCATATTTAGATCTTATGCTTCTCTTGTTTAATCTCGTACAGCTACATCTTAACTTGGGACATATTGCTGAAGAAAGGTTTTGTGGGTCATGGTAGATGCTCCCTTTGCAGGTCCGATATGGAGGATTGCCTACATACTTTCATATTTTGTCCCTTTGTAGTCAACATCTCGGTGTAGGCGACCTCTCTCTTAGTGATTCAAATTAATGGTGATAAATATTATATTCTCGCTTGGATTTGCTCCTGGGAACGCATAGTAAAATCATATAGGGTTGTTCCTCTAAATTTTTTCTGGGGCATCTGGCATACTCAGAATGAATATATATTCAAAGATGTTTCCCCTGATGCCAAGTTGTCCTCTCTTCGCATTGTTGCACATTTCTAGGATATTGGTCCTTGACTCCGCCAGGTCTATTACATTTGTTGATTTGGCCAACACATTCCCGATCTTCTATTTCAATGAGGATTCATCTCGCAGGTGTTGCGGTTGTGGTACCTCTCTCCATATTGACCCTGTCACAATCTTCCATTTTTGGTGGTTTGGAGGTAACAGGGACAACTGTAGGACCAAAATGTTAGCTTTATGGGGTGCCATGCAAATTTCCTTATGGCTCTGCATTGACATGATACTAATCATTGGGGATTCATTTTCCATGATTCACTGGATTCCAGATAGGAATGCTTTGCAGGTACCCTCTCTTTGCAACTAGATGCAAAGGATTTGGGATTTAAAGCCTCTCTTCTCTACGATAACTTTCCAACATGTCTAAAGAGAACAAAACTATGAAGTTGATGCTCTCTCTAAATGTTCCCTATCTCTTATGCCCGGGAATATGCATTTTGAGCAAGTCGTGGATGAAGCGATTAGAAGTTATGGTTCCTTTGAGATCTTCTAAGTCTTCCTGGTTCTTCTTTGGTGCATCATTGGTATGTTTGTTCTCTTGTCCTGCCCTAGTATCGATTTTGTATCTATCTTCTATTTGTGCTTAAGATTTTTTTATGTGTGTCACAACTTCATATGCTTTTTTGTTGCCTTTATGGGTCTTATAGTGTTGTTTTATTTGTAGCTATAGGGCCTTTTCTTCGCCAGCAATAGCATCAGATTTTTGTGTCAGTGTTGGAAAATAGTCAAGTGCGATCTGCTTATGTAAAACATTTCTTCTTTAATAAAAAAAATCCCGAAAAATAAAAAAAAATAAAAATAAAATAAAAAAAATAAAAAAATAAAATTACTGGCTAATTAGATTTATAAAAATAGATTTTTATTATTATTATACTAAAAAGATAATTTTTTATTTTCTATGTTAAATATTAGATTTCAAAGGTTAAATTAATAGGCATCATTTGACTATTCAAAATTTTGTTTTCTTCAAAGAAATTAGATCATGCAAATTTTATTTTTCATTTGACCTTGCAATTTCTCAATAGTTTAACATTATGGATTGAATTTTTTTTTTTTTATTAATATCTAAAATTATTTATGTGCAATGTGATTGGTTCATGTCTTATTATGTAATGATTGTTATTGTGGCATTTGCACAACACAATGAGATGTGGATAACTACCTATTTTTTTGCCATAATTTTTGGATGCACTTGCAATATTGATGTCATGACTTTTAGATGCTTTTAGAGTTTTCATTGTTAAGTTTTATAGAAAACCACCAAAAAATAAAATCTTTTTAAAAATGGATACGAACAAGATGTAAGTAAATACACTTACTTATAAATATTGTTAGGTAGCAGGTTTAAAATTTTATTAGCCCAATTAAATAACTTTATTCATTAACAAATACAATGAGATAAATTCATTAATAATTAGGTGAAAAATGATTCAAACCATAAATTTTATTTAATATATAATATAGATTCATTTAATTATTATATAATTATTTTAAAAATAAAAATCACTTATTTATATTACTTAGGTATTTATTGTTTATAACCAAATTTGGTTTAAGCACATGGAAATGAAATGAATTTCAAAAAATCAACTAAATTATATTAAAACATTTATATAATTTAACTTAATATCAATAAGAAATCAATAAATTATTATTAGTAATAAATTAAAATGATTATCCATTCAAATAACAAATGACTAAGTGTATATATATGTATATAAGAGGATAGTATTCAACTTATCTTTCATAGATATATATGTGAAGAACAACGCTCCTTTAAAATATATCTATCTATATTTTACACAGAAAATGTAAAACCTTCCAAACAAAGTTTTCAACAAAAACATTATTCTCTACAATAAGACATTATTATTGTAGCTAGGTAGAATTGGATTCTCCATGGCTACAATGCAGAATTATAATGGTTAAGAGCATGTGTTTCCTCCTAAGAGGTCAGAGGTTCAAGGGGGTAGAGTATGTATGCTTTAGTAGACTTAGCAATCAAATAGTTGTGCTGAGGTGGGTCCCTTGTCCCACAAACATGGGGTTTCATAAACCAATTTGGTGTCGACCTTAAAATTGGATAATAATAATAGTAATTAACAAATTATCTCAATTTATCAATCAATAAAACCTAAATTGACTAGATTTTAAACATTCACATTAACTTGAATTCAATAATTTTACTTTAATTTAACTATATTTAAACTAAGCTAAAAGTATTAGCCACTATGTAACAATTGTTTAAAATGTGTGTTTTGAATGCATAAATAAATTCCTTAAAAAACCTGAGGTATTTGACATGCAAGAAATGATAATATATTTGGCATGCAAGAAATGAGAATATCTTTGAGAATAGGAGGTTGGATATTTGCCACACTTCCTCTAACATCAAGGATGTCTATTCAAAATATGCAAAATAGCGGGGCATGATACAAGCAAGTTTAATGGTGCCCCCACCAGCGAAATACTTTGACGAGGCCTAACAACATGGAAAGATGTAGATGTGGTTGTGGGGCAGTTATTAGCAAATTCAGATATGGCGTGGAATATCACTTATATTGGATGAGAAAAAGAGGTTCAAACACAAAGGTCGAGATTATCAGCCTTTGAGATCTGTTACAAAATGCAAGGAGACTCCAGATCGACAACATTTCTATCATGGGAGAATAGAAATGTTTCATTGACTAAATTAGTGGCAGGGCATAGGCACTCCAATTTTAAGAAATTAGATGCAACTCATTCAATCCATAAAGAGAATCTTCATTGACACCCATTTCTCCGATGTTTACAAATAACTCAACATAGTAAACATTAATACTCCGCACATTAAAATATTTACTCTCAGAGCTACTTCAAAGCTCTGTATCCTAAATTACAGACAAAGCATTAATGTATTTATATTCAACACTGACGGTCAACGAATTACTTGTTTACCCTTGCAAAAAAATGACAGTGGGAGGGACACTGCCAAAAGATTTGTTGCGTAAGGATTTCAGTTTGCATGTGAAGGACCGGTGGGGAAGACGAACTAATGTTTCTCTCTCTTGACCATCGCTCTTCCATTTTTTTCGGCTCTAACGTGGAGGTACGGGAGGAGGAGAGGGAGGTTTCAGAGAATCCGTTTCGATTCTGGTAAGTTTATTATTTGAATAAAATAAATGGAACGTAAGAGTATACATATCTATATATATATATATATATGTTTTAGGTGTGATAATTAGTTTTAGAAGAAGTTTGTTATTATTTAGGAGTTGATTAGATTTAGTTGGTTTGAGAGATGTTGTCTAATTAAATGTTTCTTAAATTGGTGTGTTGTTGAGAGATTTGTTTAATTAGTTGATTGTGCAATTAAGATAGAGAAATAATATACATGTATTTACCATGGAATAGACAATTTCTATTTTGAAATAAGACTTTTAGAGTTTTAATTTAATTATCAATAAGTATTAGATGGATAATAGGGATTTAAAGTAGTATACACAAATCAAAGATTGAGGTTTATTTCCTAAGTAGTTATGTCTTTTTGTCCTTTTGATTAAATTAATTAATTAAAAAGATGTAATATGAAATGAATTATTGTTTTCTCTACATGTGGAATTGATAAGTCATGATTTTGGCCCATGGTATTGTAACAAATTTTATTTACAAATGTTAAAGTGGGGGTGGATTTCAATGGTTAAGAATAATTTTACATGTTTTTTTAAAATGTATATATGTTTAACTTATATATTAATTCTTTTTATCATCAATAATAATAATAATATTTTAAATACAGCTATAATTTAGTTTTTTTTTTTTTAACAACTTGAAGATAAAATATGCACACAGAATTGAAAGAAGGAGTTGTAGCTCTCAGGTGTGGCCTGCACCTGGAGACTACACTCAGAACAGAGAGAGAACTCTCGTACACTCTACATTCATGAATGAAAAGATTACATCATTAAGTACAATACTAGAAGTTAGGAAGTTGCAACCAAACCCCTAATCTCTAGGAACTAATCCTAAACTAAGGAGATACGTTACAACTTATGTAACCTTTTCTCCATTAATATAAAATAATATAATTATTTTCAACTCCCCCCCTTAATGGAGAAAGGATTATCTTGAACTCCTAGCATCCTTCTAAACAATTCAAACTTCACATGTGCAAGAGGCTTTGTAAAAATATCAGCCATATTGTCACAAGTTTTACAATATTCAACAATAATCTCTTTTGACTGTAGTTTCTCTCTGACAAAATGGAACTGAGTGTCTATATGTTTGGTATTTTTATGAAACACTGGATTGTATGCCAATTTAATGGTGCTCTGGTTGTCGCTTTTTATGGAAGTGGAATTTTTCTGTTCTTCTCCTGCATCATTGAGAAGCCTTCTCAACCAGATCGCTTCACACGTCGCTGCACACAATGCTTGATACTCAGCTTCACATGAAGACAGTGCTACAGTACTCTGCTTCTTGCTGCTCCATGCTATGACCCCGGATCCTATGCTGAATGCGTAACTTGTGATGGACCTTCGATCATCCAAGTTACCTGCCCAGTCTGAATCTGAAAAACCTGCTAGAATAACATCAGATGTGTCAGTGTATAAAATGCCATAATTAACAGTACCACAAAGATACCTCATCACGCTTTTTGCTGCTACCCAGTGACTCTCAAGCGGTTTTGACATAAATTGGCTCAACACACTAACAGAGTATGCCAAGTCAGGTCTGGTTGTTGTAAGATATATCAAGCTGCCAACCAGCTGTCTGTACATCGTGGCATCAACCTCATTAGTGCCATCGTCACTGCACAACTTCAAGTTCTGCTGCAAAGGTGTTGCTGCTGATCTACACTGATCCATACCAAACTTTTCCAATAGATTTCTGGCATACTTCCCTTGGGTAAGAAAACTTTGCCCAGTATCTCTCCATACTTCTAATCCTAGACAGTAATGGAGGCTTCCGAGATCCTTCATTTCAAAAACTTGTGCCATAAGCCTTTTGATTCCTCTGATTAAATCATCTGCATCTCTTGTTATAATCATGTCATCTAGATATAAAGAGATCAGAATAATCTGCCCCTGCTTATTGTACTTGGTATACAAATTTGGGTCATTTAAACTTCTATGAAAGCCATACTCTAAAAAGAAAGAATCAACCTTTTCATACCAAGACCTGGGAGCTTGCTTTAAACCATATAAAGCCTTTTTCAATCTGCAAACAAGATGTTCCTGCCCCTGCTTCACAAACCCTTCTGGCTGTTGTGGAGCTATAAAAAGGGTCTCTTTCACCTCTAATTACCTCACATTAATATGTCAATCCGGGAGCGTTTTGTCATTACAAAGAGTGACTCAATCCGAGGCTATCATTTGTCAGAGTAATGCTAGTAGTACAGTGCATAAGAAATACAAGAGTAAACGGATGCTTGCTTGTAACTAAATTACTTCAAAGAATAAATCACACACTCAGAAAACTCAACAGCTTATCAGTCAAGGGTTCGGCAGTGATAACCCATCCCTTCGGAAACAGATGGAAAGGAAACTAGAGCATGGATCACGAGCCTGGGAGCTAGACAGTGACTGCCAATGCTCACTACAGCCTTAGATCATCTCTCACACCAAACCAACAACTGCAAGTAAATGGAACAGCAAAGCGAATAAAGGATTGAACAGCAATTCTGGAATAGAACAGCAAGTCTAAAATGGAACAGCAATTGAATAACTAAGTCCCGCGGGTTGTAACCTATTAACTCAAATACTCTCTATGCAATCAAATAACATTCTTTCACTCGAAAGGCAATTCACACAAATCACACTAAAGGAACAGCAATAACGATTAATGAATTATGGAACAGTACTGATAAATTAGAAACGCACACAACACGAACATTTAATATAACAGCTCTGTAACATAACAGTAAGAACATGCAATGAACTCTTGAAAGGATTAATAACTTGGTACGGAGTCAACGCACAATTCTATCTGCAAAAACTTCAATGATTCAATCTTTAACGGAGCATGTAATATGAACATACTAAATTACCAAATACAATGATAAACAAACCACACAGAAATAAAGCCGTAATGGTACAGAAGCAAGTGCCCTTCGGGGCCGGGCCCTTAGCCTCCAAGGATACACCGCTTGAAGTTAATCCAGTTGCAGAGATGAAATAATCACCAAACTTTCATTAATGCATCGGTCAAAAATACATTGAACCAGTTCTCAACGAAACTTAATAATCAAAGCTGATGTTTTACAGAAATTACATAAAAGCGTATCCTTCATCTCTATATCTATATTCAAGCTAACAGTGCTGTCTCTTTATATAAAGACGACGGCGGAGATGTCCAAGTGACAAGGTAAATAAAGCAGCGATCCCTCAGGATCGAAGATCCTGAGGGATTCGCCAAACTGTTAACTCTTCATCCTGTCTTTTCTTTTGCGTTGAGCTGGTGTCTTCTCCTTCTTTTCCGAGCCGATTTGCTTTGATCTGTTTATCTTTGTTTGCGTTCGGTTCTCGTCCAGAGGGACAGCAGTTATCTCGACTTTGTCCTTTCCTTTGGAACGGCAATCCCTCGTTTTCTCCTTTTCCTGTATAGAAAATAACCATTATCAGTGGCTAAGTCTTGCATATCAATTCTCACATGTTTTATTATAGTTCCTTATTACTTTCCAAATTCATGACACAAAAAGGTTCACAAATTCTATTAAAAAGCCACTGAAATAATGATCAAAAGCATACCTTTTTAGTACTCCACAGCTGTACTAAATAAATTTCCTCTTTTAAGTCACCATTTAAAAATGTAGATTTGACATCAAGCTGGTGTAGCTTCCAATTATATTTAGTAGCTAAAGAAATAAGCATTCTGATTGTATTTAGCTTTGCCATAGGTGCAAAGGTATCATCAAAGTCTATACCTTCCTGCTGTGAGTACCCTTTTGCAACCAGCCTAGCTTTCAATTTTTCAATACTTCCGTCTGCATTCATTTTTGGTTTAAACAACCATTTGCATCCTATGGGTGTTTTATTCTTAGGCAGTTCAACTAAGTCCCAAGTGTTATTTCTAAGAATAGATTCTATCTCTTCATTCATTGCAGCCCTCCACTCCTTAAATCGACTAGCTTCTTTGTAATTAGTGGGCTCTACAATGTTCAAAACATTTGACATCAAAGCATAGTATTTCAATTTTAATGGTATTTGAGTCTTCCTACCTGATTTCCTTGGTAGGGGACTTACCTCAAATTTGTTTTCTTCAACTCTAATTGGGCTTGCATTATCACCTTCTTGCTGTTCTTCTTCCTGTTTCTGCTCCAGCTCTCTTTCATCTTCACTGCTTTCATCTATCACCAATGGAATGTGCCAATTATCACCAATGTCATCTTTCCCTTCCTGTACCTGTTCATGAAATACTACATCCCTGCTTGCAAATATCTTACGAGACTCAGGATTGAACAATTTATAAGCTTTAAATTATGTGCCATAACCAACAAAGATGCATTTAACAGCTTTAGGGTCTAATTTCTTCCTATCAGCTTTGGGTATATGGGCAAATGCTTTTGACCCAAATACTCTTAGATGATTTACTGCTGGTTTAAATCCATATAGAGCTTCAAAAGGAGTTTTGAAGCCAAGATACCTGGTAGGACTTCTGTTCTTCAAATATACAGCAGTATTAACAGCCTCTGCCCAAAAATTATTAGACAGACCCTTACCTTGTAACATGCTCCTTGCGCATTCCACTAAGGTTCTGTTCTTGCGCTCTGCAACTCCATTCTGCTGTGGTGTGTGTGGCACTGTAAATTGCTGAACAATCCCATGGAATTTGCAGAATTTCGTGAATTCCCCTAGCTTATATTCTCCCCCTTGATCAGATCGGAGAATTTTTATACTCTTACCAAACTGTTTTTCCACCAAGGTTTTAAATTCTATAAAGCACTGGAAAGTCTGACTTTTCTTACTCAAAAAATAAACCCATGAATATCTAGTGCAGTCATCAGTAAATAACAGAAAATAATATGCTCCACCTAGCGACCTTGTCTGCATAGGTCCGCATATATCAGTGTGCACTAGTTCCAAAATATTTGTTTCCTTCCTCCTATCATGCACAGGAAACTGTTCTCTATGCATCTTACCTAAGGCACAACCATCACAATTTAACTGAGTATTACGAAAGACAGGGAGTCCCTCAACCATACCTTTCCTCTGCAATAACATGAGGTCCTGTAAATTCAAATGTCCGAACCTCTGATGCCAGAGTTGTTCGGTTGTCGATCCACCTGCAACCATGGCTTGCTTTGGTATACTTTTGACATCCAACCTGTATAGGCTTCCAACGCGCACGCCTGTTGCAACAATTTCTCTCCTGCAATCCTTTACCACATAGTGAGTCTTGAAGAACTCGACTTGCATATCTTGATCAGTTATCATGGATACAGATATGAGATTTTTCTTAATTCCAGGTACATATAGGACATTTTTAAGATGACTGATTTTTCCATTTGGTAACTTAACTGGAATAACCCCATAACCTTTAATCTCGTATCCACTATCATCTCCTAAATAGATTTTCGATCCATATGTACTTTCTTCAAGACTTTCAAAAAATTCCTTTTTACCTGTCATGTGGGAGGATGCTCCGAAATCGACATACCAAATATCGTCCTCATTGGATGCTGAAAGGGCACAGTCGATTGTGAACAGTCGAAATTCATGGCTGAAATCTTCATCTTCTTCAACATCTTCTTCTTCGACATAGTATCCTCTGTGCTTTGCAGTTGCCAGTTTTCTCTTTGCATCATCTGCTTGCTTCTTAATACATCTATCCTGCATATGACCCTTCTTTCCACAGTAATAACATCTTCTTATAGGATTATTTACAAGCATACCTTTATATGGACTCTTCTGCGATGTACCTCCTCTCTGCTGCAGTTGCGACTGTGATTGTTGTTGTGGCTGCTTCCCTCTGAAAGGTCGTCGTTTCGCCATCAGCGCAAGATCATCGTTCTGGGGGTTCAAGTTCTGTCGCCGCTCCTCCTCTTGCAGCAAGATGCCTGTCAGATCTTCAAATGTGGGCACTTTCTCCCTTGCCGCCAATCCAGTGATGAACATTTGAAATTCATCTCGCATCCCGTTCAGTGTGATTGTGACGAGATCAGAGTCAGACACCTTCTCTCCGATGTCCCCTAATCCGTCTTTCACATCTTTGATTCGCGCAATGAATGCAGCAGCAGTCTCACTTTCGTCCATCCTCATTGAAAATAACTTGCTTTTAAGTGCCATAATTCGACTTGTATTCTGGATCTGATACAGATTTTTGATGGTCGTCCAGATCTCTGCGGATGTTTTACATTCTCTGATATGGGGGATAATGTTGTCCTTGACGGACATCTTCAGCAAGACCTTCGCCTTGTTTTCTCGCTTATCCCATTCTTGCTCCTGTGTCCCTGTGTTTGAATTCGGCCTCTGCTCATCACCTGTAACTATGGACCAAGCATTCGCACCCTCAAGCAATGTCTGGATCTTAAACTTCCAGTTCGTGAAGTTAGATCCATCGAGTTTTCCAGACTCGTGGATATAAGATTCCATCGTATTACTCATTTTGATCAGATCTAAAAAATGAATCTACTCAACAGTAAAAAAAATCGATACCTGTCAAATCTTGTCACCCGATCTGCCACTTCTCTGCCAGATCTTTTGATCCACCCACTGACGGATCTGCAAAAAACAATCCCGCTCCGATGAGAAAATCCGTTGTTTTCCAATACAGCCAAAAAATCAATCTGATCGAAACTGATCCGATCTGCCTCTTGTTCGATCTGATCCTCCGCAAATCCCCTTGAAGATGAGTTGGCGCCCTCCCGAACGGAAAACCCGCGCCCGGATGAAATCGGTGTAAGTAAAAGACACTTGGCTCACTCCAGCCACTCGGTGTAAGTAAAAGGCACTCCAGCCACAAAGGCGATAAAAAATCAGGCTCACCCACACTGAGCTCCGATACCAAGATAAAATATGCACACAGAATTGAAAGAAGGAGTTGTAGCTCTCAGGTGTGGCCTGCACCTGGAGACTACACTCAGAACAGAGAGAGAACTCTCGTACACTCTACATTCATGAATGAAAGATTACATCATTAAGTACAATACTAGAAGTTAGGAAGTTGCACCCAAACCCCTAATCTCTAGGAACTAATCCTAAACTAAGGAGATACGTTACAACTTATGTAACCTTTTCTCCATTAATATAAAATAATATAATTTATTTTCAACTCTTGAGATGGTATGATGAAATAAGTATTTTGATGCTCATTATGGATTGACCTCTATCAACATTTTCTTGCCATTTAATTTATATTATTGCCATAATATGTAACATTATTTGATTAATGTAAGTGTGTTTTCTAAATGTTTAATTTGGTATGCCTAGGTCTATGTTTGACTCCCCAAAATATGCAGTGTGTAGTCCATAAGCTTAATGATGTTGTGTCTAGTCATGCAAATATTTTGTTTGTTCGTTATTGGCATATGCTTGAGAAACGTTGCACGAGGGCATGAAGGAGAAATTTCCACTATTGTAGTGTTAAAACACACACTAATTGATAGAAAAGATTGGATAAACATGTCATTCATTTCCATTCACAAAGATTTACATATTAATACATGTGATTTTGGCCCTTGGTTTCATATTCCAATAGGTATCTTAAGCTTTTATGACAGTTCACATTCGTCCACACCAACCTTAAGGAATTAGGTATCCAACATTTCCCCCAAAATCTGAAGGGGTGTAAGTGAGTCCAATAAGAGAGCTAAAATACAAAAAAACATGGTAGACAATGGCTGGATGTGCTCTCTAAAAAGGGCGGTTTTAGGTTCCTAGAACAATTTCAAATCTAGCTAGAAGTTGAAGTCTTCTGCTAGTAGAAGTGCTCCCAAGTAGTTTAAAGATAACCACAAACTAATGTAGCATAAATTGAAGCCTTCTGCCAGTGGTGGTTTAAGGTTTTCCACCAACCAAAAATATGTTCATGGTGCATGACTCTATCTCTGGCACAACTCTAAATCTGACTATGGATGACACTGGCTCTAGGCTTTGGAAGCTGGCTCTAGTTCAGGCTGTGGCTTAGGCTCACTTGATGAATCTTTGAATCTGGTAGTTGATCATCAACCCCCCCTTGTCATATACAAGGTGAGAAGATGAAGAAATATCCACTCCAAGACGTGATCCAGGTGGATATTGTTGGCCACCCGCCTATTCCACTTGGGGCCCCACCATTGTTTCTTTCAGTTTTTTAGTTTCCTTAATTATCGCACAGTTTACTATTTTTAGCAGTTTTTTGGGTCCTGAACTTCTGAAGCCGTTTTGAGGCCATAAGAGATGTTTTTTGGGAAAATAAAGAGCAACATGGGTAATAGACTAATTTTTCTCACTCAAAAGTTCTAGTCCTCGGATAGATCTTTCTAACGAGGTATTGAGTGCGTCAAAAGGAGATTGTATGCCAAAGTTACGTCCTCGGGAAGTTGATGTACCAATTTACCCAAACGGGGCCCATAATTTTGGCACTTCATCTCCTAGGGTTAGGATTTTGGATGTTTATGGTTTTCCATTGTTTCTCAATAATAAATAGGCCCTCGAGACTCATTGTGACACAGTTCAGAGGCCTGTAGCCACCACATATCTTCTTAGAGATAAGCTATTAGCGCCCTAGCTAGTTTATTTCCATTCTGTTTGTAAAAAAAAAAATTAGTTCTTTGATATTAAAGAAATGAAGTGTTATTTTCGCTACATTTTTGTATTTATGGTTATATGTGTATTCCGTTGTGTTCCTGCATAAATCCCAATCAGTGGTATCAGAGCGGTCTGCTCTTTCTCGATCCTTCTTTGCATGTCCCCAACAAGGTCAGGGTATAAGGAGTTAGGGCTCGATCTAGTTGAGCCTTTGCAAGATCAAACTCGCAAACCCTAACAGCCACCCATAGGGGATGAAAAGAAAAATGAGGGAGCAGGAGATCCTATCAAAATATTGCTCAAGGAGTCCCTTGAAAAAAAAAGGAACGTGATGATTGATAACTTTTCCCAGATCCTTCAATGACTGCCAATTGGGGGCGCATTTGTATCTAGCAGCCACTCTGGAGGCACAATTCCTTTTAAGGTACAAGTAAATTTTGACATTCCCATATTTGAGGGCCAAAAAGATGCATACGCCATAGATATATTCTTGGATCTATTAGAAGGATATTTCTGGGTTCATGACTTTTCCGACGAGGAGAAGATTATTTTTGCACTCCTTAAAGTTACCCCCCATGTCAAGGACTGGTGGGAAACCTACTGTGAGAAAAAGGACGAGGGGGAACCCTCTCCGTTCTTGGTTTTACCCACTTGGAATTCTTTCTGAGACATCATCAAGGAACAATATTATCCCGTGGGGAGCTATGTGGACAGGTACATACAATGAACTACACTGTGGTAGCAAAGGGATCAATATGTGCATGAGCTGACGAATCTGTTCCATACCTTGCACGCAAAGTTGGGTATCAAATATTTGGAGAAAAATTTGGTGTTGAAGTACCACAGTTGTCTTCATAGATAAATTCAGGAGGAAATGGAGTTCCTAAACATCTCCTCACTTCGTACGACATACCGGTATGCTGCCAAGATTGAGCAGAAATTCAAACAGAAGAAGTGAGACTTTGGATATGCAAATCAAAAGCAAGGGAAAGGTGCCCCAAAATCGCAGAACAAAGGACAAAGCCAAGGCATGGCAGCCCAAGATAACCTACTAAAGCCGCAAGCAAAGAACAACACCGTGAAGCCGAAGAAGGACACTGGAAAGTGGTGTGAGTTCCATAAAGGCTCCACTCACAACATAAGTGAGTGTCGGGCCAAGAAGTCACTAGTCGCCAAGATGAGGGCTTCTGAATCAGAAGCATGCTTCGACTCTTATTTAGAACCCGACAAGGGGAATGACAAAGGGAAGTAGATTATTTATGTGGATCCCAACACCATTGTTGCCACTGCAAAGATCTAGAAGGAGGAACCGGAAGATCCATAGGAGGAGGAGCATCTCTTCCACTCCCATTTGTGGGTAAATGGTTCCTCGCTACAGTTCATTTTCGATAGTGGGAGCCAAAAGAACCTCATTTTAGTAGAGGTTGTGAAGCGGTTGGGCTTGTCGATCACAACACACCCATAGCCATAAACTGCCGGGTGGCTTCACCAAGGACGGGATCTCTGCGTCAGCCAGCAGTGCTGCCTTCCCTAAACCATCGATCCCTTCACGGATGAGGTATTATGTGAAATTTCTCCTGTTGATGTTTGTGATGTATTATTAGGCCAACCGTACTTGTGGAACTAACATGCTATGTATGAGTCCCGACCTCGCACTATTATTGTAACTTTGGGAAATAATTTGCATAGGATACTAGAGGTACCACCACCTGTGGCTATCTCTTTGGTTACTGCAAAACAATGCAGAAAGCTCATTTCCAAAATCACAAAATTTGTTTTCCTGATGATCCGCCCCCAGGGTAAGAAGAAGACTCTGGCCACGACCTCTAGATAGGGCTCCTCTGCATGACAACAACAAATGGACACGGTCATGGAGGAGTACGGGGACATCTTCACCTCACCCACAGGGGTGCCTCTGCACTGTCAGGTCAAGCACCCCATTGATTTGAGCCCAGGTGTGTCGCTGCCCAATGGACCGATCTATCGGTGCTCTGCTCTGGAGAATGATGAAATCAAGAGGCAGATTTAGGAGCTGCTGTAGAAAGGTCACATCCGGTCGAGTTCATCGCCCTAAGGGAGCTCGATCATGTGGGTGTAGAACAAGGAAGGAACTTGGAAACTCTGTATTGACTATCAGGCACTGAAAAATATCACTGTCTCAAATAGGTACTCGATCCCACGACTTGATGACCTTTTCGATCAACTCAAAGGGGCGAAATATTTCAGCAAGATCGACTTGAAATTCAGGTATCACTAGGTACCAATTGAACCCTCTGATGTGTGGAAGACTACCTTCAAAGCCAAGAAGGGCCTTTTCGAATGGCTGGTCATGCCTTTCGAGTTGACGAATTCTCCTACAACCTTCATGAGGTTGATGGACGACATCTTGTGGCCATTCACCAATTCATTTGTAGTAGTGTACTTGGATGACATCCTGATCTTCAGTGAGACTTGCGAAGAGAACCTCCACCACATCCAACAGGTCCTCCAAACACTGCGGAAATACAAGTTGTGTGCCAATTCAGATAAGTGCACTTTTGGCATGACCCAGGTATAGTATATGGGATACATTATTTATGAATAGGGGGTGCATGTGGATCCAACCAAGATCCAAGTAATTCGAGATTGGCTGGTCCCAACCACTTTAACAGAGCTTCGTTGCTTTCTGGGTCTTGGTAATTTCTTCTTCAGGTTCGTGTTGGGATTCTCTCATATCACTTGGCCCTTGAGTCAAGTCACCAAGGGAGAAGCGAAAGAAAAATTATTTTGGTCGAAATCTCAATAGAAGGCGTTCGTAGAATTGAAACATCACCTCTGCTCTGCCCAAGTTCTCACATTACCAGACTTGCAACAACCATTTGAGATCGAGACAGATGCCTTTGACTATGCTATTGGGGCAGTTCTTACTCAACAGGGGCATCTAGTGGCATATCACATTGAGACAATGTCCAACACAGTTCACAAGTATCCCACTTATGACAAAGAAATGTATTCCATTGTGAAGGATTTCCGCCAATGGAAGCATTACATTTTGGGGAAGGAAACGGTCATCTGCACATACCACCAACCCCTGTAGTTCATACATACACAAGGGAAGTTGTAGAACAATCACCATCAGAAGTGGTCCACATATCTGAAAAAATTTCATTTGAACATCAAGTATAAGAAGGGCAACACCAATAATGTTGCAGACTGCCTTAGCCGACCACCGATCGTAGCACTAACCACCGCTCTCAACTCTTGTGGGCATGAGATTTCTGATTGGATGTTTCTCTACAAGAGTGATCCAGAATTCAGCCACACATACAAGACACTCTTGGAGGGTATGCAAGTTCCAAATTTTCACCTCTAGGAAGCACTGCTATGTCACCTGGGACACCTTTGTGTTCCTTCAAGCGAGCATGCCAAGATGATTTGGGAATCACACTAAAGTCGAGTCGCTGGGCATTTTTAGGTCGAGAAAACATTGGCAGTACTGCAGAAGTATTTCTATTGGCCGAACCTTCGACGGGATGCTGGGAAATACATCATATCCTGCACTACTTGCGCCGTTTCCAAACCGACCATCAAGAAGCAAGGCCTCTATAATCCGCTACCTCCCCCTAGTTGACCTTGGGAATCCATATCCATGGATTACATGTCGGGCCTTCCTTCTACTAAGCATGAAAATGATTGTGTTTTTGTGGTGGTCGACAGATTCTCGAATATGGCTATTATGTCAGCCTGGAAGAAGAATATCACATCATAAGCCACTGCTAAACTCTTCTTTGAATGATTGTGGGTGCAATTTCGGATCCCAAAGTCTATCATCTCAGACCAGGACAACAGGTTCCTCAACACATTTTGGTCCAGCCTCTGGTCAATGCTGGACACCAAGCTCACCAAGTCCACAACTTTCCATCCCCAAATTGATGGCTAGACAAAGGTCATCAACAAGATGATTGTACACATTCTGCGCATGTATAATTAAAATAATCCACACACATGGGATGAGAGCCTTCCCTATGTACAACACAGTTCTAACCGGGCTCTCCACAGCTCAACCGGCCACAGCCCCTTTCAGGTGGGCATGGGGTTCCATCCATTATGACCCATTGACATAGCCATGCCATTTGTGGCTACTTAGGTTGATTTGGCTAATGTCCAGTCTAAAGCTGACAAAGTGAAAAACTTCATTGAGCACATTCAACACATCTGCCAATAGGTTCATGACATATTTGACATATCCAATGGTAGGTACAAGTAACAACATGATCAACATCGAGTGCCACACAACTTCTAGGTGGGTGACAAAGTGTGGCTACATTTGCAAAAGGAGTGCCTCACTAGACCCCACCGCAAGCTTCACCCGCTCTGATATTGGTCGTACACCATCACCAAGGATGTAGGGAACAATGCCTTTGAGCTCATTATTCCAACATTCCTTGGTCTGCACCCAGTATTCAATGTGTACCACCTTCAGCCCTAATTCCCACCTCTACTGGACACCTCCGACATTGCAGAACAACTCACACCAACATAGTTAAATCAAGGTTGCATGGAA
The DNA here is from genome assembly GCA_034641835.2 of Pinus albicaulis. Taxonomy (NCBI): domain Eukaryota; kingdom Viridiplantae; phylum Streptophyta; class Pinopsida; order Pinales; family Pinaceae; genus Pinus; species Pinus albicaulis. The sequence goes on from MU968317.1 coordinate 1,551,525, forward strand.
CAACCACCACAAATTGTATTATGGAAATGCAAATAAAGAATTCTCACTAGAAGAAGATCCAACTGTATTCGGTTGTCAAAGATGGCCAACTCCTGCACCAAGGCAAGTGGTTCACCTCTGACCAAGTTCAACATAAGTTTCCTCATCTCATGGAGGAACTCAAAGCAATGGGGAGCATTTCTTCCTAAAGTGGGAGGAATGATCCAGGTGGATATTGGTGACCACTTGCCTATTCGAATTGGGGCCCCACCATTTTTTCTTTCAGTTTTTCAGTTTCATTAATTATAGCACAATTTACTATTTTTAGCAAGTTTTTCAGGCCCTGGACTTCTAGAGCCATTTTGAGGCCCTAAACAGTGTTTTTTTAGGAAAATCGGGAGAAACATGGGGCATAGACCAATTTTTATCACTTAAAAGTTGTATTCTTAGGATAGATGTTTCTAACGGGGCATTGAGCGTGTCAAACGAAGATCGTATGCCAAATTTACGTCCTTGGGAAGTTGATGTATAAATTTTATACCCAAACGGGGCCCATAGTTTTGGCGCTTCATCTCCTAGGGTTAGGTTTTTGGATGTTTAGGGTTTTCCATTGTTTCTTATTAATAAATAGGCCCTCGAGCCTCATTTTAACATAGTTTAGAGGCCTATAGCCACCACATCTCTTCTCAGAGATAAGCAACCAACGCCCTAGCTAGTTTATTTCCATTTTGTCTGTAAACAAATTTCAGTTCTTTGATATTAATGAAAGGAAGTGTTATTTCCGCTGCATTTTTGTATTTATGGTTATATGTGTATTATGTTATGTTCGTACATAAATTCGGATCAAGACGTGTCAATACCCAAGAATGAACTCTGAGGTATGACTGATATATCTTCTTGGCTATGAAAGACCATTTCCAAGAAGTGATCCATCCAAGGTGAATCTTTGTTCTTGCAGGAGTCTTATATCTAGATCATCTATGTGAATGATGAGTGTACTTACCACAATGCTCATAAGGGTGATGTTATGAAACCAACTACAAAAATAGAATAAAAGTGAGATCAACTTCTTAGAAATAAGCCACTTCGAGGGGGCAACCTCCTTTACATTACATAAATGAACAATTCTTGGATGATACAAATGGCCAAAACCTCCTTCTTTATATAGGAGTCCATGGGATCACAATATAATCCTAGCCAGCCTAAAAATAATAATTTAAGGGCACAATAATAACAATATTGGGGTTACAGGGGTACACCAATAACAATAAGGGGGTTACACTAGCAATAATAAGGGACTATACTAGTAATATAGGGACCTAACATGCCCCTCTCCTTCAAAAAAAATGTTGTCCTCAAATCTTGAGTAGCTCCAGATGCTTCCGTATAAAATTCTCATCCTCCCATGTAGAATCTTCAGTGGGTAAGTTCTTCCACTTGATGAGATACTCTGAAATTGATCGATTTCGTAGTTGTCGAGTTCTTTTTTCCGTGACTGCTTCAGGTTCCAATATGATATTTCCTTCCTCATCAAGTTCTGGAAATATTATTTGAATTGGAATTTTTTCCCCTATAACCTTCTCTAAGCATGAAACATGGAAAACTGGATGCACTCGTGAAGAAGCAGGAAGCTCCAATTTGTATGCCATAGTACCAATCTTTTGCAACACCTTGTAAGGACCATAGTACTTTGGTGATAATTTATTATACTTCTTAGCTTGCTTGAGGGACATTTGTTTGTATGGTTGTAGTTGTAAAAATACCCAGTCACCTACATCAAAAATTATCTCACTGCAATGTTGATTTGCCTGTTGTTTCATTTGATTTTGTGACAAATTTAGGTTATCCTTTAAGAGTTGGAGAACTTCTTGTTGATGCTTGACGTGATATTCCACTGCTTGAACCTTAGAATTTTCTCTTAAAGAATATGTGATGTGTTGGGGTCCTGTGTTTTGATAGATTGGCTTATCAAAAGACAAGGCAACATACAAACCAAACTTTAGAGCTCTAGGACCTAGCCCTCCTAGTCTCAGAGAGGGATCTCTCTTATGTTTATAAAGATGTGTCTTGAAAGGTTTAGAAATTGATTTTAGGCTAGTTATCAGGTTCAAGGTTGTTTTTTTTTGTTTGGTTGGACAAATATGTTTCATGTGGTATAGATAGAGCATGGGAATCTACAAGCCATTGGGCAATGGAGTCATGTGAAGTCCAAATAGTTTTGATTAAGAAGGAAGGGAAGCCAAAGGGCGAATCTAACTTGGTCGAGGATCTGTTGAATAATATAGGTGAAATGGGATGGACATTAAGGACTAAGAGTGAACAAAAAACTAAAACCTTTCACAATGACTTAAAGGATTCGAGGAGCGCCCTATTTCCTCCTATAAGCTCAATGCTTTGGAATTAATCAATATAAACACTCAAAGAAAGGAGAAATGCAGATGAAACCTTCTAAATGAATTATAGGATTCGGGGAACACCCTATTTCCTCCTACAAGTTCACCTTTGAGAGTTTACCCAACAAAAATATACAATTGCATTCAAAGAAGAGGGAACACCTTAGACATCTAGGAATACAATTATAGGGGCCTTCAACACAATGATAACAATAAGGAACAAAGGGTATGATTGAGACAAAACCTCACTGTCAAACTTCCAGCATTAATAATCAAAGGTAGACTCCAGATACAATATTCAATGGTAAAGAAAGAGGGAATGCCTAAACAGTCTCTAACACAAACGAATTAACCATTTCTGAAGTAAAACAAACTGAATTTAAAGAGAGCTATTAGACTACCCTGTCACATTCAGTAGCAGAAAACATATAAACAATGAAGGATAAACAAGTCATAGGTGCTTCTAAGATACATTTCTCTGCCTAAAATTTTTATCCTACTGTAAGCAAAGCATAATGGAACAAAGTGAAAACACAGGAAATAACATTAACAATAAGAAGTACTTCACCAAAACTAGGCTCAGGGATCCGATGGTCTAGCCTCCTTCATCAACAGAAAAACATAGATCTTCACACTCTTTCAGAACACCAAAGCTTCTTCAAAGCAGAAATATGTATTACTTTAGAAATCACAAAATGCCAACCTTTTACAATGAGACTTCAAAGAGTCTTTATAGAGAAAATGAAAAAATTAGGCGAGGAAAGTTTTAATGATAATCAGTGATAGGAGGAGGTATTTCGAATCCTCCATTCTATGCCTTAAACATTTCATTGAATTCCAGACAGGATCAATAAATTTGTGGCTTGTTTGAGGCCATTTTGATATGACAGAAATCACCCACAGGGTGTCCTTGAGAAGAAAATCATCCAGAGAGGTACTATTATCTTCTCGATGTGAGTTAAGTGAGGAATGGGCTATGAGGACTCCCATACTTCTAAATAACTACCTCTGAAAATTTGTAGTAGCTTCCCTGGTGCAATAACTACTTGGTAGACTTGCGTGCATGAGTAAAGGTCAGGTTTGTGTCAGTCATCATTCTGCATCACTAGTTGCTCTATCTCTTTTGTTCTTAAACCTGCATTAGCTCTGTTTATGCTTTGACTTCGCTGATCGCTCAAACTTCTTTTAGCACTGATGTCTTCAAAGGCTGTGTTAATCTCTCAATATTATGCCTTTCAACCCTTTAATATTTTCCTGATACACTTTAAACTTCTGCAGACCTGCTTGTGTGAATACACAGGCTAAAAAGGGCGCTGGAGGATTCATGTCGGGATCAATAACCCCGATCTTCAATAAAAAGAAAAATGCTTTTAAACCTGCAAAACAAGAGAAACCTGTTATGAAATCCTGCGTGGGGCTTAAAGCTACTTCAGAAAGGTTTTGGCAGAGGTGAAGGAGCGATTGCAGAGGAAACGTGCGCAGCGGAGAAGGGTTACATGGCACAACACCATGAAACCGAGGTTTAGACATGAATTAGCGTGGGAAAATACTTTTAGTGTTAAAACATAAAAGTTTAATGTTTGGGCGAATACAAAGGAAATGGGAAAATGAAATGGAAAACATATGAAATGGACCTTAGGTGGTGGGACTCGGTCATGGCGGAGGGCGATTAAATGTGGGCTGTTGGATCTGGGTTGAATGGACGGTCACGATTGGATCGGCGGATCGCAATCAGGGGAGGCAGCGGGGTTGACACATTGTAAAATTCTGATTGGTGAATATGTGATTGAGCACCAGCCATCCGATCCAGGTCAAGATCGACGACAAAGATTGAATCGGTGGGGAGGAAGACTGGAGAAATGGGAGGGGAGCGATGAGATCTGGGGCATCGGATCTCGAGAGATCAACAACCATGATCAGATCGGAGGATCGCGATCGGGGAAGACAGAAAGAGGGGATGCATGGGCTGGTGCAATGCAATTAGCGCTAGGCCGTCAGATCTATATAGATCAATGGATTTGATCGCAACAGGGTGGATAGAACAGTAGCACTATCGCATTGGAGGTTTTTGGTTTAACAAAGAAACGCTCCCGTATGAATGTTTCGATTGCGATTAGCTCCACAGGCCTTAAGCGCTCAGTTCTGGGTGCGGGGAATATGGGAGAAGTGGTTAAGGGGGCTGTCCGAAAGGAGCGTAAGGCCTTAGTGTAGAAATCATTTTTTAGGCCAAAAATGAGGATTTTTAGGGATTTTCTTGGCTTTCGGTAAAGGGGAAAAGTTTGTTTAAACCTGTAAAAAGGGATTTTTAGAGGTTCAAAGGGATTTTGAAGGCTTTCTAGGAGGAAATGGGGGTCTTAAAGAGGAAATGGAGGCTTTATGAAAATGAGGGGAAATGAGTCAAAATGGGCTTTGGAAAATAGTTCCTTTCATAAATCTGGCAGGGTTTTTGGCATGCCCTTGTAGAAACAACAGTGGAGATTAATCAAAAGGGACAAAGAATCATCACAAGACTTCAGAGATGATGGATTTTCAGGGGAAAATAAATCTCTTGAAGGATTGAAAATAAAATTAGCCACCATTTGGTATATCAGAATTTATGGGCGGCTAACAGTGGCTCCACTTGGAGAGGACAACTTTCCTTTTAGGTGTCCAGAACCTCATTAATCTCTGTATTCAGCAGACTAGTGCCTTTCCATTGGGCAACAATTTTTCTTTTGATCTGATAACCTTTGTAGCAACCTGAAAAAAAATGTCATTCTTCAAAACAACATTTATTCCTGCCCATTCCTACTGTCCTATCATTTTTTCTTCCTTTGAGTGCACTTGGATTGGCAAACTATTTTCCAACATTTTATTTTGCAAACAAAAAAATAAACCTATCTAATGCTACCCTTATTTATCCAAGAGCCCAGATTAAACAATTGGACTCTTAATTCTCTACCTAATCTAATACCTGTCAGGATTAAACAGTCTGGCAGGTTTTCATTCTCTATATTCTACGACAGAAATTGAAAATACAGTCAAACCAGGATTAGATTGTTTAGTTTTCTATGGGTCCATGGCATAAAAACAGCTGCACATGAACTGAAAATAGAATAAATTAAACAAAACTTGGAAGGATTAAAGATCTGGAAATCAAACACATTCTTCCTTCTTGCTGTGACTCAGATTTTGAGCTTTTCAGAGTCGCCTTTCTTTCTTCACTTCAGCTCTGGTTTGGATCCTGTTAGAGCTTTTCTCTTTTCTTCTATCCCAATCTATTCTATTGATAAGCCAAGATTAAATAGTTTGGCAGATATTCTTCGCTATCCTATCAGCAGTAAATTGAAATCTGCCCAATCATGATTAGGCTGTATGATTGGACAGTAGTGCTTCTTAACGTAGTGGCATTTGAGCTTGCACACTTTTAGATTTTCTTTCTTTTTGGTATGGGGCTATACCTTTCTTGTTTTATTTCTACCCTCTTTTCCTTTTTTTTTTTTTGATGCAAACGGTATGTACAATGGATGAAAATATCTGAAACTTAAGACTCTTGACAGAAGTAGTGTTTAAGCATCTTGCCATTAATAGGACCTCCTAACACTTCTTCACCATTCAGTCCTTGCAATAAAATTGCATTATGCCCTCTTAAGGAATGAATAATATAGGGCCCTTTCCACAGATTTTAAAAATTACCATGTTTTCCTTTCTCTTCCCTTCTTGAATCCCATTTGAGAACCACATTCCCGACTTGGAAGTCATTTGCTTTAGTCTTTTTTTCAAACTGCCTTTTGATGTTTTCTTGGACTGCTTGAGTTCTCTGGTAAACTTCCTCTCTGGTCTTCTGCAAGTGGATGGTCTGATTGATCCTTATCTGCATATCATTTTCTTCAACTTGAACTTCCTGAAGGAGTTTCATGACTGGAACTCCCAAGGATGTTAGGAAAACAACATCCATGCCATAGACCAGTTGATAGGGGGATATGTTGATTGAATTTTTGGTGGTTAACCTATCAGCCCACAAAGCATGAACAAGCTTACCATGCCATCATTTTTTATTCTGCTCCAGCAAATTTTTGATGATGTTGATTAGGCTCTTGTTGGAAGATTCAACAAGTCCATTTCCTTGGGGGTAATATGCAGTAGAGTGGCCCAAGGTGATTCGATATTTATGGCAGAAATCAACCATCTTTTTGGATTTAAATGCAGCAGTATTGTCTGTGATTATTTTCCTAGGACAACCAAATTTGGAAAATATGTTGGTCTCAAGGAATTTAATAATGACAGATTCAATAGAATTCCTAGTGGGTATGGCCTCTATCCATTTGGTAAAATAATCTGTGGCTGTGAGGATCCATTTATGTTGGGCTGAGGAAGGTGGATGAATTTCCCCTATAAAGTCCAAACCCCACTGTTGGAAGGGTGTTTCAACACTAATAGGCTTCAAGGGTAAGGGCAAGAGCTTTCTCCTACCATCGAAAATCTGACATTTGTGGCAAGACATTACTAGTTTGTGGGTGTCTGGAAAAAGGGTGGGTCAATAATAACCTGATCTAAGGATTTTGTTTGCTGTGGTCTTCCAATTTAAGTGCCCTCCACATTCTCCTTCATGCATTTCATGCATGATTTTTCCTGCATCATTCTCAAGTAAAAATTTTAGTAGTATCCCAATAGCATTCTTCCAATATAAAACTCCATCTATCATGCAATATTTTAAAGCCTTCTGTTTCACAAATCTAGCTTTTGTTTTCGACAAAGAAGGAGGAGCAATCAAGTAAATCAGCACATAAATAATATTAGCATACCATGGAGAGTTCATGAATGTTTCTTTAGTAAATGGTGCTGGGAACTCTTCTATCTCTTCTAAGGCATCAACCATATTCATATCTAGAACCTTGAAATTAGACTCAGCCATGAGTTTTGCTAATCCTTGTCCCTTGATGAGCTTGGTAGGCCTGATTTCTAAGTCGTATTCTAGAATAGTGGAAATCCACTTTCCCCTTTTACCATCGGGGTCCTGACCTAGAATATCTTTGACTACGTTGTGTGGCACAAAGGCAATGATTTGTGAATGTAAGATGTACACCCTGAAATCCTTTAATGCTTTAACCAGTGCCAAGGCTTGCTTTTCCATGATGTATTTGAGTGGGGCATCTCTTAAGGCTTTGCTGAAGAAGGATATAGGTTGTTCTTGCCCCAAGTTATTCTTCTGCAACAATACTGCAGCTATTGTCTTTTCCGATGCAAATGAAAAAATATAAAAATCTTTGGTGAAATCAGGACCGATGAGGACTAGTGCTTGAGTAAGGGGTTTCTTCATCAGTTCGAATGACTGTTTAGCTTGCATTGTCCATTTTACACCTACTTATTTGCTAAGCATGTTAGTGATGTTTTTCAATAGCTTAGTAAGGTTGGGGATGAATCTCCTCAAAAAATTAATCTTTCCAATGAAAGACTGTAATTCTTTGAGATTCCTAGGGTGATTGATATTCAATATGCCCTCAATTCTTTTAGGATCTATCTTGATCCCTTCTTTAGAGATTATATGACCAAGAAGCTTTCATTCTTGGAGGCCAAAGAGTGTCTTTTTGGGATTTAAAGACAAGCCAAATATTCTGCATTTCTCAAAAACCTTCCTTCAATGTTCCAAATGTTCTTCATCAGTTTTGGAGAAAACGGTAATGTCATCAAGGTAAATGATTATAAAATAACCTATGTCTTTCGAGAAGGATATATCCATGGCCCTCTGGAAGGTGGCTTCTATATTCATCAAACCAAATGGCATTTTGACATACATGAATGTCCCCCAAGGTGTGGTAAAGGTTGTCTTATGCTGATCACAGGGGAGGACTAACACTTGGTTGTAATTGTTAGGGTCCCATGATTTGGCTGATTGGTAAGCCAAATGACAGTGTAACATCAAACTAGTCTTTGGAGCCCAAGGACCTAGCCTTCCTAGACTCAGAGAGGGCTCTCTCTATTTGTGTAAGGGATATCTGTGTGTTTGCTTACTGTGTTCTGATTTTAGGCTAGTTATGAAGTAGGTTTTTGGTTTTGGTTTCTAGGTTGTGAGGGATGAAACTGATTAAAGATATAAGATAGGTAAAAATATGTCAGATCAACTGGGCTATGGGGTCGAAAAAGTCAAGAAAGCTTTCAGATGGTGATACAAGATTGTTGAAGGGTCGATTTGATTCGAGGTAAAATGGATCTTAGGGCAAAATGGAGTGAAATGGACATCAAGTTTGTGAATAGCAAAGGATTTCAAGAATAACTAGTTTAATAGCTTACATAAACATGGTAGGGCAAACCATTAATCATGAGAAATGTAACTATAAGTTGATCAATGCATAGAAATAAACATTCAAACCATGCATAGAGATATATGACTCTCTAACTTTAGGAAATGGATACCAGACTTTGGGGAAATACATTTAAGACAAACAAACAACTCAAATCACTATGCCGGAATGCCTAAACATAGTACTTCAAGCTATTGGGCACTTTGAAAAAAATATTTCATAGTTTTAGGTAAAGGGAAAGATCAGTACAAGATCTCCTTGGTTCAACAAATGACAATCTAATCAATCAATGAGAATTTTCATAGGTGGAGCTATGGCTAGCCATGAGTAAGCAGAGCATACTGTAAATCATACTTAGCATGCATAAAACCACAAATAAAACAAACAAACAATATTCTTCAGTTATTAAAGAGCAATCAAGGATTCTTTAATACGACTAAGAATGAAGAAAACATGGAAACTATAAAGAAACAGGAAATTTGAGGTGCCTCCAAGGGCATGTCTCAAATTTTTTCTCTACTATCTTATAGCAAGCAAGAACATGGATTTATGAATGAAAAATAGGAAACAAAACAGAGAGAGATACACTATACCATTCTACCAAGTCATGGAATCCAACAACAATCCTCTTTCATCATCCAAGAAAATCCAAGAAACTATCCAAAAGCATGAGACAAGTATTTCTTCCAAAGCTTATATGACCATATATTGCTTCTATTCATCAAGTTCAGCCTTGTTTACAATGAAATCCTTTGGAATATATAGGCCAAAGTGAGGAAAACCTCTTGGTTCAACTTGCAATCTCATTGGCCTATCCAAAATATTTGATTTTGTCCTTGAGGCTTTGCAAAGCCCAAGGCACAAAATATCTAATAAAATATCTCAAAAATGCTAAAAAAGGGAAATATATTGACTTTTCATAACTTATCATGTACAAAAATAGCTAAACGCACATGAAGAAAAGTCACTTTTGAAAGGTTCAATTTTTACAAAAATACTCAAAAAATACATCAGCAAAAGGTCCCCTGACTTGCCGGCAACTTTTGGAGGCCTTCCCGATGTTGAAACGAGGCTCATGATGGCTCGTTGGAAAGATATGAGTTTCTACCTTCTGAAAATGGTTATATTTCTCCCAAATAACCAATGGATGTCCTCAAAAAATAGACCTGTGTGTAAAAAAACCAGAAAATAGGCCTTGCTGATAAATGGGGTAGAGTGTAGAAAAAGCGAGTGTTTTTTGCCATTTTGGGGGAGCAAATGATCTTCAATTGTTCTGAAAATTGCTGAGTATATGACCTTGAAAATATGGCATCCAATGATACCATTTTCATCCTTTGGTGATGCCCCAAACTGAAATGGCGATGCCCATGAGTTTTGGCCAAAAACCCAAAAATGACAAAAAACCAAAACATGTCAAATTTCGCCCATACTTGGCGAGCATGACCCTCAAGGGTTTTAAAAAACATGTTGTGAAGCAGAGGCCAAAATTTGGAGCCTTGAGGTGTACTTCCTCAATTTTGGTGTCGGGCGCTTCCCTTTAGCCTCCTTGAGTTTTTCCTAAGCAGCCTTAATTTCTGCCGGGCAAACTGATTGAGCTTTTTATAATTCCTGGTCATCCTCGGTTGAAGGTCCAAGTCCCTATTTTCCTTCTCCAATTTCTTATGCAAGTGATCATTAAATCTCTCAAGCCATGCTTCCCGATTGTTCTCTATCTCTTGTTCGAACAATGTAGTGAGAGGGGTAGATTGGAGAAGGGCATCTTCTTCTTCCTTTTGTTTCTCAAGGGCCTTTTTTAGCCCTATGGTTCTTGGCCTCTTTCGCCTGGGCTGATCTTCGCCTTCGCTTTCATCGAACTCACCCATGAGTTCTTCCAATCTCACTTGTGCTTTGGAGGCCTCCTTTTTGTATTTTATGGCCCGTGTCTCATATACAGCCATATGGACACTCATCTGCTTGTTTTGAACTTGTAAAAAGTGATTGAAGTTCCTAGCCCAATCAAGATCAGTCCTCAAAGCATCAATTTGGCTTTCTCTGTGGATCAAGAGATTTTCTAGGATCCGGGCTTCATTATCACTATCATCACTTTGGATTTGGATGATGTCGAATTCCCTTTCCTGTTCATGACTACTTTCTTCCTTGTCCTTCCCTTTGCTTTGGGTGGCTCTTTTAGTCTTCTTCCTCTTGGGCAATTCGACCATGGGCTTCTTGGGCAATTTTCCCTTGCTTCGGAGTGCCCTAGTCACATTTGGAGTTACAACTCTAGACACCCTTTTCCTTGATGTCCGGGGCTTGGCCACTTTCGGAGAAGAGAGCATGGCCCCTTGCCTAGGAGAGGCAACTAGCACATGCTCCATGGGTTCTTTACCCTTGTCACTTTGCTCGTCATTTTTGCCACTGTCTTGGACTTCTTCATGGATGCCTTGGCTGTCCTTTTGAATTTCCTTTTGAGGGTTTTCCTCCTCACTGTGTTGCACCTGTTTATCATGCTGCCCCTCTTCTTCATGAGGTTGATGTTCCTTATCATGAGGATGTTGTTCCTCATCATGTAGCTGTCTCTATTCATCATCATGAGGTTGTTGTTCATCATGTTGTGGCTGCCTCTGTTCATCATTTTCATGATACTGCTCACCTTCACTGTGTTCCTTTTCATCATGCCCAGGAGTCTGTTGTCCTGCCTCACTATGATGCTGCTCATCATCATGCCCTTCTTCCCCTTACTGTTCTTCCTCACTGTGATGCTACTCATCATCATCTTCCTCATCATCATGCTACCCTGTTTCATCATGCTACTGCTCATCATCACTTCCCTCTTCTTTCTCATGCTCTTCTTCCTCATCATGCTCTTTTGTTTGTTCTATGGTAAACTTGAGCTTCTCGAGAATAGGTTTGCTGGAAGAAGGCGAAGGATGGTGAGTAGGAGGTGTAGGAGATGTATGAACTGGAGGGACAGTGGAGAAATCTAGATGGGTGATGAAAGTATCCCAAGATACCTCCCTCCTCTCAAGCTGATGAAGAATGATGACTTTGATGAGGGAGTGATGGAAGAGGCAGGATGTTTGCTGAGAAGGAGGCTTTTTCTGAATAGTGGAGGCCATTTTCTCAATGCTTCTATGTAGGAAGAAAGGGAGATTTAGCAATTTGGCCCTTCTTGAAATGCATGAGCAATCAAATTTGATAGGCATAGACTCGAGAGAATATTCCCTCACAAGTGAAGTATTTCATGATAATCTTCATGAGGGGGGCGTAGCTAGTCAAAAGATATGAGAAGGGGAAAATGGATGGACATGAATCTTTGTGCTCAGGCTTCAGAAAGGGCTTGTATTCTTCTGAGTCCAGGTGGCTTTGTTTAAACCACTTCTCCCCGACATAAGGGATTTTAGTGGCCTTGGAGATGGACCTTGGAGAGAATTTGAAATCTAGGCCTGCCAGCTGAAAATGCTTCTCTCGAAACCTCAAAGCACAAAGATGTGTCAAAGGGGAAAAGCTCTTCAACTCTTGCACTCTTTGACAAAAATCTAAACACACCTCTGTCCTGTTTGTTAGTCATTGTTTGACCAAGACAACTGCTTCAAATTCTTTGTGAAATATTCTCCCAACACCAACCTTCTGCTCCTTACAAATCACTGTTTTGTCTCTTTTTATGCCAATCCATAAATAGTTATCAAAATACAAAAGCACACACAGTCAAATGATTAATGTGCTTGGGTAAGGTCACAAGGATCCTTTGTGTTATGGTATAAACAAGACATCCTTTTATTTAGACAAATACAAAACATCCCCCCCAATCAAAAACACTCTTCTTGTATTCATTGTTTCTCATACACAGGTAGACAAAAACACCTTCAAATTGAGTAAAACGATCATTCACCATAGTCTGTTTTATGGGACAAAGGAGGCAGCACTAGTTTGCTATTTCATAATATAGAGGAGGCATTTTATAATGGTCAAAATTTCACCTTATAAAATTGTGTTCACCTTAGGACTACTACCTCTTCACTGTTTTTAGCTTAGGATCACTATTTTCCCTTCACAAACACTGTTTTCACCACTGCTGGACACCAATGTTTTTTGAAGGAAGTTAGGGTCTTTTTAGATGGTTTTAAACATCCACCCAACAATGTAAAAAGGTGTAACAATCATAGCAACATAAATCTTGGATTTTTCTCTGAAATACTGCCCTCTAATGAATCTCTCTCTCTTGGCATTTATAGTAGTAGCACCTTTTAATTTTGGACCAAAATCCTCACCCTTTAAACACTGTTTTGACCTTATACTTTGCTGACAGAGGTTAGTTTTGGTCTTATCACCATCAAGACACCTTCAACCATTTGAAAACCTATAACACTGTGTTTTCTATCTAGTCACTAGCATGTGTTTGATTACTCAGTTTTGAAAATAGTTTAGGCCTTTTGAAACCAATGTAAACACTCCACTAGCCCCCCACTGTAACAATCTTTGTAAATATCGTAACAACCACCTTGCTTTTATACTAAGACCTTATCTATTCAATCACTGTTTAGTCTTGCAAAGCACAGCATCAATCACCCCTTCAGAAAATTGAATGCACCAAGGAGAAAAGTAAAAATACCTTGAGGATGGTTTGTGGCCTTTGCTTAAAGAGTTGAGCAGCTTTCAAGACCCTTTGGAGGCATTTTGATGGTTCAAAAAGGTGCGGCACGTTCAAAAGGATAAGCGTCATGCAATAACACAGGTGTCGAGCTGACCTTCGAGCAGTCGTGACTGGCGCCTATAGGCGCGCCGCGTGTCGCTACAGGCGTGCCTGCAGTAGTGCAACCTCTATGTACTCTTGCTCCTAAACGCGCTGCGTGCTTTTACAGGTGCGTCGCGTGGGTTGAAAAGCTTCAAACTCTGCAAATTTTGCTCGAATTCTCTCTTTTCATCAATGGGCGACTAGGAGAGTGATGGTTAATGCTTGTTTGCGTTTTTGAAACCTGCAAATGGGCTTACAACAGTCCTTTTAAACTCTTAGAGTTGAAAAAGCCGATTACCCTTGAGGTTGCTTTGTGAGTTTTTTTGAGGTCCTTTTAAAAAGGATTTCTTGGTCATAACTACACATAAAGCAAATGTTCCTTTTAAAACATAACAGAGACTCATATTATCTCAAATAAATGACACAGTGGCATGAACAACTTCTTTTACAGGCATGACTTCTTTTTTGAAGTAAAGAGGCCTTTTTAAGAGTAAAAAAATTTCCACTGTTTCTCATTAAGGAATGAAACTTTGTTTCCTTTGTTGATATCTGTTTTGTAGAGGAAAACTCTGCTCCGAGCCATGTGAATGACTGCAGATGTGCCTTTTGAATGACACTGCTTTTTTGACTGGGGAAAACTTAGCTGCATTTTCCTTGGCTTTACCATCATTTGTCTATCAAAAGAAACTTCTTTTAAAACCTCTCCTTTACTCATAATGCAACAACAAGGTACGTTTTACATATTTTCATAAGGAATAGGCCTTTATTTTTAATAGTGGCATGCTTCATTTGCTTTGAGTGTTGTTCCTAAACTTGAAACACATGCCATATCCCTTCTTACACATTGACGAACCTATGTGTCTATTTGCAAAGCCTCCTTCATATTTTCAGGCTTAGGTTACCTTCTTGTCCAATGTGATGAGTTTTTGAAAATAAATCTTCATGAACAGGAATAACATAACTTTCTTTGAATAGCAATCATCACTCTTTGGCCTATTTTTAACCCATATTTTCAACTTACAAACCTTGAATGAATTTCTACTAATTTCAAACCCTATCTTTTGAAGGAAAACACTCGTTAGATTTCATGCCTGTTGATCAAGGAGGAAATTCTGGACACTTATAATGAAATCACATACCTCAGCAGGATTTGTTCATTTTGGATTTAGATTTCCTTTGAAGGAAAACTCTGGTAGCAGAAAGATCAACCTCTCGGATTATCACAGTACCATTGCTTTGCCTCTGCTTTTAACCCTATTTTCTATCCAAAAGCCTTCAATTTTCTCCTACTGGTCTTCAAATTTTCCTTTCAGTCAGTGAAAACCCTAAAATCAAACTCTGTCCCTGGCCCTCTGCTTATTAGATGAAGGAGGCCATCATCACAGTGCCAAACCCTTTGCTTGTAAAATGAAGGAGGTTTTCTCATTATTCCAACCCTCTGCTCATGTATGGAGGAGGTTTTCTCAGTGATGCAATTTCATCAGCTTTTAAACAGTGTTATCTTTCCTTTCACTGCCTATTCATGCTTGAGCAAATGAAGATGAGAAATTGATAATAAGTCAAGATGGGCACTTCTCTGAGACATGTAATTCTACTTTTAAAATACCTTTGTGCCTCTTTTAGACATCACAAACAATTTGGCTAGTATCTACAAAGAATTTCTTTTCATTTATGATTCACTAACCTATGCCTGTGATTGCATGAGCTTGATGAAATAAATCTCTACCCTGTAGTTGCATCCCAGGCTCAAAACCACATGAGAAGCAGTTGTCTTCTCATGTTGAGTTTAATACTGTCTTCTGGAATACTAGTACACTTCTGCTCTTGAAATATCCATTGAAACACTGTAAAACCAACTAATATCATCTTGACCTATGGCATATGCATTGCTGAGACTTCAGGGTTTGTTAGTGGCGTGACTTAAGGGTGTAACCAACTTTATTTGCAGAATAGGAAGGTTTGTTAGGACTGTTTGATAATAGATAGAGGTTCTTTGGCTTTAGGATAGTTTTCCAAGGGAGAAATGCCTAAAGCACCACTACCTAACTTAGGGGAGACTTCTTGGACAGATTCATATTTTTTTCCTTGGAGCTGATGGACAAGCAATTATGGCTGAGGCTAGATAGAGATGAGGTTTTATCTCATCATGGGCCGATTGAAAAGGTTGGAGGGAAAAAATGTTTATGGGTGTTTTCCAGCTGGAAAATTCGAAAAATTTGAGATTAGCTACTAGAAAACTCAGCTAGGAATCTAGTCATCAACAACAAGTGAAAAATACTGATGACTAACAGTGGCTCCATTTGGGGAGGGCAGCTCCGTTTCAGGAGGTGTCCAAAATTGCACATCTTTGGCTTATGAAGACCAGTGCCTGATCCATTGGCGCAAATTTCATTCTTCCTTGATGCTATTTCTGAAAATTGACAGCATGATTAGCATCAATTATATTTCTACCTACCCCACTATCTTTCCTAACACTTTTTCTTCCTTTGGGTGCATTTGGACTAGCAACCTTTTGACAATATATTTTTTTAAAAAATGAACCTATATAATTCTACACTTATATCTGCCGAGAGTTCAGATTAAGCTGATGAAATCCTTTGTTTCTCTACCTATGCTAGATCGAATATCAAGGTTAAGCTGTTTGAAAAGATTATATTCTCTAATATACAACATGAAATTGAAAAATGACCAAGTCAGGATTAGACAATCTTATTTGTCATGTACTTGTGGCACGAAAGACAAGTTCCACACAAATATTATTTTGCATAAAATGAAATCTAGAAAAGCAAGGCTAGGATACACAATTTTTTTTTCACCCCTGATTTCCTCTTTGGCTCTGTTTTGAGCATGTGGAACCAGTATCTTTTCCTAATCTACTCTCTTTGATAAGTCAAGCTTACACAATGCTGACCATCTTTCCCACGCACTAACTTATCAGCAAATAAATTTAAAATATGTTTAGTTATGATTATGCTGGATAACTGAACAAGAAATTTGAGCACTAGTAGCGGCATTTAGACTTGCGCTCTTTCTGAATGACTTTTTTTTTTTAACATGGGGCTTCCTTTCTATTTTTAAAACTACCCTCTTTTTCTATTTTTCTATTGTTTTTGAATTTTCTGTTTTCGATTTATTTTTCAAACAATGGTATATACAATGATTGAATTTTTTTTTAAAATTGAAGCTCTTGACAAAAATAATGCTTTAATGTCCTGCCATTCACAGGACCTCCAAAAGTTTCAGTCCCATCAAGTTCTTGCAAGAAAAAGGCATTGTTTCTGCTAACTGAGATGATGATGAAAGGACCCTTCCATAAGTTTTCAAACTTTCCATGTTTACCTTTGTCTTCCCTTCTAGAATCCCATTTTAGCACTTTGTCCCTAATCTGAAAATCATTTTCCTTGCTCCTTCTGTCAAAAATCTGCTTTATTTTGTCTTGCGCTATCTGAGCCTTTTGGTAAACTTCTTCTCTTGCTTGCTGTAAATGGATAGTCTGATTTACTCTCCTTTGAATGTCATTTTATTGTATTTGGACTTCCTGCAATAGCTTCATTACTGGAACTCATAAAGATGTTGGGAAAATGGCATCTATGCCATAAACTAGTTGATGGGGAGACATACCTATTGATTTCTTGATGGTTAGTCTATCAGCCCATGGTGCGTGTATTATTTTCCATGCCATGCTTTTTGATTTTGTTCCAGAAGTTTTTTTATGATGTTGACTAGGCTTTTGTTAGAGGACTCGGCTAAACCATTACCTTGAGGATAATAAGTTGTGGAATGCCCTAATGAAATGTGATATTTGTAACAGAAGTCAACCATTATTTTGGAGGAAAAGGCAGTAGCGTTATCCGTAATGATCTTTCTAGGACAGCCAAATCTAGATAGGATGTTGGTTTCTAGGAACTTAATGATGAATGAATAGGTATCGTTACTAGAGGGTATGGCTTCTATCCATTTGGTAAAGTAATCAGTGGCTGTAAGGATCCATTTATGTTGAGCAGACGAAGAAGGGTGAATTTCCCCGATAAAATCTAGACCCCATTGCTGGAAGGGTCCTTCAACTATGATGGGGTGTAAGGGTAAAGGTAAAAGCTTTTTCTTGCCATCAAAAATTTGGCACTTATGGCATGTCATAACTAGTTTGTGAGTGTCAGGAAATAAGGTAGGCCAATAATAACCAGCTCTGAGGATTTTGTTCGCTGTGGTTTTCCAGTAGAGATGACCTCCACATTCTCCTTCATGCATTTCATGCATAATTTTGTCTACATTAGACTCAAGAAAACATTTAAGCAGCATACCAGTGGGATTTTTCCAATACAAAACTCCATCTATAATGCAAAACTTTAAAGACTTTTGTTTAAGAAATCCTGCTTTTGTCTTTGATAAAGTTGGAGGATCATTTAGGTAAAATAATACATAAAGAATATCTGCATACCAAGGTGAATTTAAAAACACTTGTTCAACATGAGGCGCTGTGCATTCTTCCTGTTCTTCTAAGGCATCAGCAAAATTTATATCTAAAGCTTGGAGGTTGGTTTCAACCATTAGTCTTGCAAGTCCTTGACCTTTAACTAGTTTGGTGGGTCGGATTTCTAAGTCATATTCTAAGATGATAGCGATTCATTTTCCCCTTTTACCATCGGGATCTTGGTTTAATATGTCTTTGACGACGGAATTAGGAACAAAAGCAATGATATGAGAATGCAAGATGTAAACTCGGAAATATTTCAGTGCTTTTACCAATGAGAATGCCTATTTTTCCATGATTTTATATTTTAAGGGAGCATCTCTTAGGGATTTGCTAAAAAAGGAAATGGGCTGTTCTTGCCTTGCTGCGTTCTTTTGTAACAACACAACAGCTATCGTGTGTTCTGAGGCGAATGAAAAAATGTAAAAATATTTGGTGAAATTAGGACTTATAAATACTGGTGTTTCAGTTAGGGCCTTTTTAACTAGTTCAAAATATTTTTTGGCTTCTGTAGTCCATTTAATCCCGACCTCCTTTTTCAACATATTTTTGATATCTCTTAGAAGTTCGACAAGATTTGGGATGAATCTTCTCAAAAAATTAATCTTTCCGATAAAGGATTGCAGCTCCTTTATGTTTCTGGGGTGACTTATTTGTAATATGCCTTTGATTCTCTGGGGGTCTATTTTTATTCCCTCTTCCGAAATGATGTGACCTAGGAGTTTTCCTTCTTCTAGACCGAAAAGTGTTTTCTTGGGGTTTAGGGATAAACCATATTTTCTACATTTGTTAAAAACCTTTCTTAAGTGAACCAGGTGCTCTTCGTCTGATTTGGAATATACCGTGATATCGTCGAGGTATATGAATATGAAATAACCTATGTCTTCTGAGAAGGCTATGTCCATGGCTCTTTTAAATGTGGCGTCAGCATTCATCAATCCAAAAGGCATTTTAACGTACATGAAAGTGCCCCAAGGTGTGGTGAAAGCTGTTTTGTGTTGATCAGTGGGGTAAACCAGCACTTGGTTGTAACCAGAAAAAACATCAAGTAATGAGATCCTCTTAGCACCTACTACCTTTTGAAGTATGTGGTCCATTTTGGGCAACAAATAGTTGTCTTTTAAACAGGCTCTATTCAGGTTTCGGAAATCGATGCAAAGTCTGATCTCACCAGTTTTTTTCCTAACTGATACTAGATTTGAAACCCACTCAGAGTACTTGAGGGACACTATTATCATAGCATCATACATCTTTTTGATTTTATTTTCAACCAAAGGTAGTAACACTGGGTTTATTCTTCTTAACTTTTGTTTGAAAGGCTTTTGGTTTTCTTTGAGGGGAATCTTATGTTGAATGATGCTGGTTTGGTATGATTTCAAATCTTGGTATCCCCATGCGAACACATCTTTAAATTCTTTAAAAAACTTGATGTACCACTGCTTTATGTGAGGAGGGAGGGTTTTGGATAGTTTTATGTTTCTTGGTTCTTCCGGGCTTCCTATGTTATATTCTTCTATGTCGACCTCGATAGATTCCATTTTTGGCTTTTTGGCCACATCGTTAAAATCAAACAATTCTTCTAAAGGTGCAAGCCCTCTGGGTATGGTGTCATTTTCACAGTGTAGGACTTCAAGTTCCCTTTGGTCTATGTCCTCTCCTATCTCAGTTTCATATGAATGATTGACCAAGTTTACATCTGTCCAAGAAGGTAAATTTGGCTCTTGATATTGATTTTTTCCAGGTTTCTTTTCTTCATTTTCTAAGTCTGTTTTGGTTACTTCAAATTCATTCTTAGATTGTAAGAAATCATCAATTTCCAATGGTCAATATTATCTGGTACTGTAGGGCAATGTTTGACCTGAATACTGTATTGCTTGCTTAGACATGGTATTTGGCCATTGCTTGCAGCAAAGGCGAGCTCATTTGCTAGGCTATTTTGAGCCCTAGGAATATAAGTGAGTTCATATTTTTCGAAGGTTTTGAGGATGTATAAAGCTGCATTCCTATATTCTCTTAGTCTTGGGTTTTTTTCCAAATATTCACCTTTGATTTTCCTAATTACAAGTTCTGAATCTCCCTGGGCTGATATTTTCTTGGCGCCTAAGTCCTTAAGTATGTGCAGACCAAGGAGAAGGGCCTCATATTTTGCAATTTTATTAGTACATTGGAATTCTAATCTAAAAGAATGACCTTCATTAGTATTTTGTATCCAGATTCCGACCCCCGAACCAGTTTTTCCACAAGAACCGTCAAAGCTTATACTCCAAGAGCTTCTTTTTCATAGACGACACTAAGCTGTTTTTCAGGTTTCTTGGGGCTTTGATCATCAGTTTCTTCATTTAGTAATGGGAAATGTGGTTTTGATGGTTTGAAATCCTCTTCATTTTCTTTTATATGCTTGTTTATATCACTTTCATTGTACAAGGTAAAATAATCTAAATTGGAATGAATGGAATAAATGGGAGTGTTGTTTGGCTTATCCTAGTTGCTAACCATGTATTTCATGTGAGTTTCTCGGTATAATCTCCTAGTCTGGTTGAAAACTGGGATGGTAGCGAATGACATGTCCATTTGAAGGTTACCTTGTATTTTGGCAGCCCATGCCCTCGATAGTAGCATTCCATACTTAGGGGGAATATCGGCCACTAGTACATCCATGACTAGGTTTTTTGCCAGTAGATGTGTTAAAGAAAACACAGGTTCTTTATTAGACCTAAGCATTTGAACCGACTTGAATCAAAGGAATACAGGTCTTTGTAAGGTTGAGTTACCTCTAGACCTAGATTTTCCATGATTTCTTTAGGCATGAGGTTATGGGAGGCACCAGAATCTAAGATGGCATTATGTAATATCTTGTCCTGTATATTCAAACTTACATAGAAAGGAGAGACAGTTCCTTCTTGGTATTCACCTTCTATTTTGGGGCCGAACAAGAGCTCGGGTTTGTCATCAGTTATATTTAAATTATCTGCCTCATTTCCTATATCAAAAACTTTGAATATTTGAGATCTATACCTATCTACAGTTATTAGCTCAGTAAGGGGTACGGTTATTTTTATTTTGGAAATTTCCCCTTCGAAACTAAAAGGAGTTTGTAGTTTGGACATATTTGTTTCAGCTTTTTCGAACATGATTTTCTCTATGTTCTTAATTTGCTGACTCTGGTTCAAGACTTTGTTTGACACAACCACCTCGGGAATCTTTTTGGAGGTACTAGGAGCATCTAAGCCAAGACTTGTTTGAATAGCTTTATCTTTGTTTTGGTCATTTCTCTTGACCATGATTTTGTTGCTATCCACTGCATTTTTAAAGATGGTATCAGGGGTTTTAGCAGTGTCAGGGCTACCTTTCTTGGAGTTGTCTTGGTTTTTTATATTTTTAAGATCATACTGCCTGTGCGCTTCTATTATGGCATTCTGAAAATCTATGGCAGGATCTTCGGGATCTTCATAGTTGGTTTCATCTTGATTCAGAGAGAAGAATTTTTGTTATTCTTTTGTGAGGTAAACCTCACTCTCGTTATCATATTCTAATAGGTTCAAATGAATTTCATCAATGGGTTCAGTATCCCTCTCATCCTCATCAACATAATTTTCATTAAAGGGTGGTCTAATTTGTTGATCATTTTCCCTTAGTTTGTTAGTTTGTTTTGATGCGGTTCCCTCCTAAAATTTTGGTTCTGGTTTCTGTTTGGAGGGTTTGGCTGGTTGTCCCTAAGAGGTGATTTTTCACTCATTTTTTCCCAAATCTTTGTCATGGATTCTAGGATTTAAGGAATATACTGAAGGGGCAACTTCGTCCTGGTATGTGACTTTCCTTTCTGATCTGGTCCTCGCCCTTTTTTCTACTAAGTTGGCTTCTGCACTTATGGCCACCTTTTGCATTTCCTCTAGGGTAGGGGGATCCTTGTTTCTTAGTTGATAAGTCATGTTTGGGTTAAAGCCTTCAGGAAATTTTGCTAAGACTGAGCCAAGTGGAGGTTTGAAGTGAGGTGGGAGGGCGTTATACACACTGTTGAACCTAGTGCAATATCCTTGGACACTTTCCCCATTTTCCCGTTTTAGATTTTTATACTCTGACAGGATTTGAATGGGGTTCTTTCAGATTTCCCACTTGTTTATGAAGGTTTGGTAGAGTTCTGGGAGATTGTGGATGTTGTTTGGAGTTAATCTCTTAAACAATTTTTTGGGTTCTTCGCCCAGGCTTTGGGCGAACATCCTCATTCTGATGGTCTCGTCTTCTATTTCCATGTATTCAAAGGCATCGCTAATCCTATCTACATGTTGTTGAGCTGTGGTAGTCTCAACTCCGGTAAAGTGTGGGATTTTGGCTTGATAGTCATTTTGTAAGGGAGCCAAAGGCTGTGGCAACACCAAGGGTGCATACCAAGCTGCCATGACGGGAGCTAATGGATGATGTACACAATGAGGGCTTGCGGGATGACCTGAGGTGGTTTGAACATTAATGGTTTGGATGGGGGTGGCAGATGTACTTGGACTAGTAATCTGATGTTGAGCAGATCTGGGATGCTAGGAGCCAAAGTGATGGAGAAGCTGAAAGTCGGGAGGTGTGGTAGGTGAGGCTTCTCTACTAGGACTCTGTGGCAGATCTAGTGGCTCAAGATCGTCAAAGTCTATCTTATTTTGTGACTTGATTCTAAAAATGGTTTTTGCTGTTTTTAAGTCAAAGGGGGAATCCTACAAGGCTGTGAGATGTTCAGGTACTGATCTTGCTTTACGGATGGACCTATTAGTAGCTAAATTGCCAGTTTTGAAAGCTTGCCACAAAATCTTCTCTAGGTCATCTACTATGATAGGGGGATTTGGGCCTGGATGAGATCTGGTGTTGATTCTTCATGAAGCCAGATTTCGGGTCTAGAGTTTAGAGAGGATGGTATTTGTGATTGTTTTGAATGGATGGCCTCTCTAGGGTTCTACTAATGTGAAGGATGGTAAAAAAAAAATATGGAATAGTGGAGTCGCCAGGTGGATTTCTATGGGACGTATGGTCCACCACCAACACTATCAAAGATGCTTTCGGGAAAAAATTTTATAGCAAACTTTGAGATGGAAACTTGCAAAGAAGAGTGATTCACTTGGTTTCAACAGTTTTCTAGGCTGTATGGACAAGCTAATGGTTCTCTTGGCAAGAAGGCTTCTGCTTATCTCCTATGTTTAGGTGAGGTTTTCTGAATCGCTAAGTTATACTTAGTTTGTCACTGATTACAAAGTTTCCACCCTAAGTTTAAGTTTTTGGAAGGATGAGTTAGCAGAAAGGTATGGTTTATGAATTTTTTGGTCTTTTATGGAGTTTTTAGGCCTACTGGAGGCTAGTGGAGTCGCCAGGTGGAACTTGGTTGTTTTTGTAAAGACGTAGCTATGGTCCACCACCAGTAACTAGGGAAAATCCAATCTGGGAATGTTTTGGGGTTTTTCTTAGTTTTATGTGCAACTTATGGTTTATTAAAGTATTCTAAACATGTTTCATCACTTTTCTAGGGTGGTGAAAACAAAAAAAGTTTACTTTAAATGATTCTATGGACTTCTTGCCTGTTTAGCTGTTTAAAGACTAATGAATCTACAAGAGTTTGCTAGACTATTATGTACTCAGTTATTCCCACCGAGATTTCCATTATGTTAGTGTGGCGTTGAGGTGGCTCAATCGGATAGTAGCCTAGAGTTTAGTAAAGTAGTAAGGCCTACTGGAGGCTAGTGGAGTCGCCAGGTGGATTTTTAGTTGTTTTGAGGTATATGTGTATGGTCCACCACCAATACTGTCAAAAACCAATCTAAGGAATTTTTTGGGGTTTTCTGAGTTTTTATGTGAAACCTAGTTTGTAAGAGTGTTCTAAACCCGATTCATCACTTTTCTAAGATGGTGAAACAAAGAGTTTACTCTAAATGATTCTATAGGCTAATGGTATGAGCTTAATGTTGAAGGACTAAAGAGTCTATAAGAGTTCGCTAGACTGTCATGTACTCAGAGTCCCACCGTGATCACCATTATGTTAGGGTCCCATGATTTGGCTGATTGGCAAGCCAAATGGCAGTGTAACATCAAACCAATCTTTGGAGCCCAAGGACCTAGCCTTCCTGGACTCAGAGAGGGCTCTCTCTATTTGTGTAAGGGATATCTGTGTGTTTGCTTATTGTGTTATGATTTTAGGCTAGTTATGAAGTAGGTTTTTGTTTTGGTTTTTAGGTTTTGAGGGATGAACTGATAAAAGACATAAAATATGTAAAAATATGTTAGATCAACTGGGCTATGGGGTCGAAAAGGTCAAGAAAGATTTCAAATGGTGATACAAGGTTACTGAAGGGCCAATTTGATTCGAGGTAAAATGGATCTTTGGGAAAAATGGAGTGAGATGGACATTAAACTTATGAATAAAAAAGGATTTCAAGCATAAATAGTTTAATAGCTAACATAACATGGTAGGGAAAACCATTAATCATGAGAAATGTAACTATAAGCTGATCAATGCATAGAAATAAACATTAAAGCCATGCATAGAGATATATGACTCTCTAACTTTAGGAAATGGCTATCAGACTTTGGGGAAATACATTTAAGACAGACAAACAAGTCAAATCACTATGTAGGAACGCCTAAACATAGTACTTAAAGCTATTGGGAACTTTGAAAACAATATTGCATACTTTTAGGCAAAGGGAAAGATCAGAACAAGACCTCCTTTGTCAACAAATGACAATCTAATCAATCAAAGAGAAGTTTCATAGGTGGAGCTATGGCTAGCCACGAGTAAGCAGGGCATACCGTAAATCATACTTAGCATGCATAAAACCACAAATATAACAAGCAAACAATATTCTTTAGTTATTAAAGAGAAATCAATGATTCTTTAATATCACTAAGAATGAAGAAAACATGGAAACTATAAAGAAACGGGAAATTTGAGGTGCCTCCAAGGCATGTCTCAAATTTGTTCTCTACTGTCTTATAGCAAGCAAGAACATGGATTTATGAATGAAAAATAGGAAACAAAACAGAGAGAGAGACACTATACCATTCTACCAAGTCATGGAATCCAACAACAATCCTCTTTCATCATCCAAGAACATCTAAGAAACTATCCAAAAGCATGAGACAAGTATTTCTTCCAAAGCTTATATGACCATATATTGCTTCTATTCATCAATTTCAGCCTCTTTTTACAATGAAAGCCTTTGGAATATATAGGCCAAAGTGAGGAAAACCTCTTAGTTCAACTTGCAATCTCATTGGCCTATCCAAAATATCTGATTTTGTCCTTGAGGCTTTGCAAAGCCCAAGGCACAAAATATCTAATAAAATATCTAAAAAATGCTAAAAAGGAGAAATATATTGACTTTTCATAACTTATCATGTACAAAAATAGCTAAACGCACATGAAGAAAAGTCACTTTTGAAAGGTTCAATTTTTACAAAAATACTCAAAAAATACATCAGCAAAAGGTCCCCTGACTTGCCAACAACTTTTGGAGGCCTTCTCGATGTTGAAACGAGGCTCATGATGGCTCGTTGGAAATATCTGAGTGTCTAATTTCTGAAAATGTTTATTTTTCTCCCAAATGACCACTGGAAGTCCTCCAAAAATAGACCTGTGTGTAAAAAACCAAAAAATAGGCCTTGCTAATAAACGGGGCAGAGTGTAGAAAAAGCGAGTGTGTTTTGCCATTTTGGAGAAGAAAATTATCTTCAATTGATCTGAAAATCGCTGAGTATGTGCCCCTAAAATTATGGCATCCAATGATACCATTTTCATCCTTTGAGGATTCCCCAAACTGAAATGGCGATGCCCATGAGTTTTTGCCAAAAACCAAAAAATGACAAAAAACCAAAATTTGTCGAATTTCGCCCAAACTTGGCGAGCATGACCCTCAAGGGTTTTCAGAAACATGTTGTGAAGATGAGGCAAAAATTTGGAGCCTTGAGGTGTCTTTCCTCAATTTTTGTGCCGGGCACTTCCCTTTAGCCTCCTTGAGTTTTTCCTGAGCAGCCTTCAACTTCCGCTGGGAAAACTGATTGAGCTTTTTATAATGCCTAATCTTCCTCCGTTGAAGGTCCAAGTCTCTATTTTCCTTCTCCAATTTCTTCTACAGATGATCATTAAATCTCTTAAGCCATGCTTCATGATTGTTCTCTATCTCTTGTTCGAACAATGCAGTGAAAGGGGTATATTGGAGAAGGGCATCCTCTTCTTCCTTTTGTTTCTCAAGGGCCTTTTTGAGCCCCATGGTTCTTGGCCTCTTTCGCCTGGGTTGATCTTCGCCTTCGCTCTCATCGAACTCACCCATGAGTTCTTCCAATCTCACTTGTGCTTTGGAGGCATATTTTTTGTATTTGATGGCTTATGTCTCATATACAGCCATATGGACACTCATCTACTTGTTTTGAACTTGCAAAAAGTGATTGAAGTTCCTAGCCCTATCAAGATCATTCGTTAAAGCATCAATTTGGTTTACTCTATGGATCAAGAGATTTTCTAGGATCCGGGCTTCATTATCACTATCATCACTTTGGATTTGGATGATGTCGAATTCACTTTCCTGTTCATGATTGCTTTCTTCCTTGTCCTTCCCTTTGCTTTGGGTGGCTCTTTTAGTCTTCTTCCTCTTGGGCAATTAGACCATGGGCTTCTTGGGAAATTTTCAAGTGCTTTGAAGTGCCCTAGTCACATTTGGAGTTACAACTCTAGGCACCCTTTTCCTTGATGTCTGGGGCTTGGCCAATTTCGGAGAAGAGAGCATGGCCCCTTGCCTAGGAGAGGCAGCTAGCACATGCTCCATGGGCTCTTTACCCTTGTCACTTTGCTCCTCATTTTTGCCACTATATTGGATATCTTCATGGATGCCTTGGATGTCCTTTTGCATTTCCTTTTGAGGGTTGTCCTCCTCACCGTGTTGCACCTGTTTATCATGCTACCCCTCTTCTTCATGAGGCTGTTGTTCCTTATCATGAGGCTGTTGTTCCTCATACTGTAGCTTCCTCTGTTCATCATCATGAGGCTGCTGTTCATCATGTTGTAGCTGCCTCTGTTCATCATTTTCATGATACTGCTCACCTTCACTGTGTTCCTTTTCATCATGCCCAGGAGTCTACTGTCCTGCCTAACTATGATGCTGCTCATCATCATGCCCTTCTTCCCCTTGTTGTTCTTTTTCACTGTGATGCTGCTCATCATCATCTTCCTCATCATCATACCACCCTGTTTCATCATGCTGCTGCTCATCATCACTTCCCTCTTCTTTCTCATGCTCTTCTTCCCCATCATGCTCTTTTGTTTGTTCTATGGTAAACTTGAGCTTCTTGGGAATAGGTTTGCTAGAAGAAGGCGAAGGATGGTGAGTAGGATGTGTAGGAGATGTATGAACTGGAGGGACAGTGGAGAAATCCGAATGGGTGATGAAAGTATCCCAAGAGACCTCCCTCTTCTCAAGCTGATGAAGAATGATGACTTTGATGAGGGAGTGATGGAAGAGGCAGGCTATTTGCTTAGAAGGAGGCTTTTTCTGAACAGTGGAAGCCATTTTCTCAATGCTTCTATGTAGGAAGAAAGGGAGATTTAGCAATTTGGCCCTCATGAAATGCATGAGCAGTCAAATGTGATAGGCATAAACTCAGGATAATCTTCCCTCACAAGTGAAGTATTTCATGATAATCTTCATGAGGGGGGCATAGCTAGTCAAAAGATATGAGAAGGGGAAAATGGATGGATATGATTCTCTGTGCTCAAGCTTTAGAAAGGGCTTGTATTCTTCTGAGTCTAGGTGGCTTTTTTTAAACCACTTCTCCCCGACATAAGGGATTTTAGTGGCCTTGGAGATGGACCTTGGAGAGAATTTGAAATCTAGGCCTGCCAGCTGAAAATTCTTCTCTCGAAACCTCAAAGCGCAAAGATGTGTCAAAGGGGAAAAGCTCTTCACCTCTTGCACTCTTTGAAAAAAATATAAACACCCAACCTCATGGAAATTGAACAAGACTGATGGGTGGGCATTCACTTCTTCAGTGTAAACAGACTCAAATATCTTATGCAGGCCACTCCTACTGTCTTGCCTGGGAGGAATCTTGTTTTGAATTCTCTCTGCAACACCAAGCTGCCTCAAATGGCCTTTGGAAAGTTTTTCTCAAGCACACACCTTTGTCCTATTTGTTAGTCACTTTTTGACCAAGACAACTGCTTCAAATGCTTTGTGAAATATTCTCCCAACACCAACCTTCTGCTCCTTACAAATCACTGTCTTGTCTCTTTTTATGCCAATCCATAAATAGTTATCAAAATACAAAAGCACACAAAGTCAAATGATTACTGTGTTTGGGTAAGGTCACAAGGATCCTTTGTGTTTTGGTATAAATAATAAATCCTTGTATTTAGAAAAAGACAAAACACCACCTCCAATAAAAAACACTCTTCTTGTATTCACTGTTTCTCATACACATGTAGACAAAAACACCTTCAAATTGAGTAAAAAGATATTTCACCACAGTCTGCTTTATGGGACAAAGGAGGCAGCACTAGTTTGCTATTTCATAATACAGAGGAGGCATTTTATAATAGTCAAACTTTCACCTTATAAAACTATGTTCACCTTAGGACTACTGCCTCACTATTTTTACCTTAGGATCACTATTTTCCCTTCACAAAAACTTTTTTCACCACTGCTAGGACACCAATGATTTTTGAAGGAATTTAGGGTCTTTTTAGATGGTTTTAAACATCCACCCAACAATTTAAAAAGGTGTCACAATCATAGAAACATAAAGCTCTGAGTTTGCTCAGAAATACTGCCCTCTAATCAATCTCTCTCTCTTGGAATTTATAGTAGTAGCACCTTTTAATTTTGGACCAAAATCCTCACCCTTTAAACACTATTTTGACCTTATATTTTGCTGACAGAGGTTAATTTTTGTCTTATCACTGTCAAGACACCTTCAACCATTTGAAAACCTATAACATTGTGTTTTCTATCTAGTCACTAGAATGTGTTTGATTACTCTATGTTGAAAACAGTTTAGGCCTTTTGAAACCAATATAAACACTCCACTAGCCTCCCACTGTAACAATATTTGTCAATATCGTAACAACCACCTTTATTTTATACTAATACCTTCTCTATTCAAACACTGTTTAGTCTTGCAAAAAACGGCATCAATCACCCTTTTAGAAAATTGAATGCACTAAGGAGGCAAGTAAAATACCTTGAGGATGGTTTGTGGCCTTTTCTTGAAGAGTTCAGTAGCTTTCAAGACCCTTTGGAGGCATTTTGATGGTTCAAACAGGCGCTACATGTTCAAAAGGATAAGTGCCGTGCAATAACACAGGTGTCGGGTCGGCCTTCGAGCATTCGTGACAGGCACCTACAGGTGCGCTGCACAGTAGTGCAACCTCCATGTATTCTTGCTCCTGAATGCGCCACGTGCTTTTCCAGGTGCACCGCGCGGGTTTAAAAGCTTCAAACTCTACAAATTTTGCTCAAATTCTCTCTTTTCTTCAATGGGTGGCTAGGAGAGTGATGGTGAGTGCTTGTTTGCGTTTTTGAAACCTGCAAATGGGCTTGCAACAGTCCTTTTAACCTCTTAGAGTTGGAAAAGCCGATTACCCTTGAGGGTTGCTTTGTGAGGTTTTTGGAGGTCCTTTTAAAAAGGCTTTCTCAGTCATAACTACACATAAAGCAAATGTTCCTTTTAAAACATAACAGAGACTCATATTTGCTCAAATAAATGACACAGTGGCATGAACAACTTCTTTTACAGGCATGACTTCTTTTTTGAAGTAAATAAGCCTTTTAAAGAGTCAAAAAATTTCCACTGTTTCTCATTAAGGAATGAAACTTTGTTTCCTTTGTTGATATCTGTTTTGTAGAGGAAAACTCTGCTCTGAGCCATGTGAATGACTGCAGATGTACCTTTTGAATGACATTATTTTTTTGACTGGGGGAAACTTAGCTGCATTTTCCTTGGCTTTACCATCATCTATCTATCAAAAGGAACTTCTTTTAAAAACCTCTCCTTTACTCAAAATGCAATAGCAAGGTACTTTTTACATATTTTCATAAGGAACAGGCCTTTATTTGTAACAATGGCATGCTTCATTTGCTTTGAGTGTTGTTCTTGAACTTGAAACACATGCCATATCCATTCTTACACATTGATGAACCTATGTGTCTATTTGCAAAGCCTCCTTCATATTTTCAGGCTTAGGTTACCTTCTTGTCCATTGTGATGAGTTTTTGAAAAAAAAGCTTCATGAACATGAAAAGCAGAAATTTTTTTGAATAGCAATCATCACTCTTTGGCCTATTTTTAACCCAAATTTTCAACTTACAAACCTTGAATGAATTTCTACTAATTTCAAACCCTATCTTTTGAGGGAAAACACTCGCTAGATTTCATGCCTGTTGATCAAGGAGGAAATTTCTGGGCACTTTTAATGAAATCACATACCTCAGCAGGATTTTTTCATTTTGGATTCAGATTGCCTTTGAAGGAAAACTCTGGTAGCAGAAAGATCAACCTCTCGGATTATCACAGTACCACTGCTTTGCCTCTACTTTTAACCCTATTTTATATCCAGAAGCCCTCAATTGTCTCCTACTAGTCTTCAAATTTTCCTTTCAGTCAGTGAAAACCCTAAAATGAAACTTTGTCCCTGGCCCTCTTCTTATTAGATGAAGGAGGCCATCATCACAGTGCCAAACCCTCTTCTTGTAAAATGAAGGAGGTTTTCTCAGTCTTCCAACCCTCTGTTCATGTATGGAGGAGGTTTTCTCAGTGATGCCATTTCATCAGCTTTTAAACAATGTTATCTTTCCTTTCACTGCCTATTCATGCTTGAGCAAATGAAGATGACAAATTGATAATAAGTCAAGATGGGCACTTCTCTGAGACATGTAATTCTGCTTTTCAAATACCTTTGTGCCTCTTTTAGACATCACAAGCAATTTGGCTAGTATTTTCAAAGCATTTCTTGTCATTTATGATTCACTAACCTTTGACTGTGATTGCAGGAGCTTGATGAAATAACTCTCTGCCCTGTAGCTGCATCCCAGGCTCAAAACCACATGAGAAGCAGATGTCTTCTCATGTTGAGTTTAATACTGTCTTCTGGAATACTAGTACACTTCTGCTCTTGAAATATTCATTGAAACACTGTAAAACCACCTAATATCAGTTTGACCTATGGCATATGCATTGTTGAGACTTTAGGGTTTGTTAGTGGCGCGAATTAAGGGTGTAACCAACTTTATTTTCAGAATAGGAAGGTTTGTTAGGACTGGTTGATAATAGATATAGGTTCTTTAGCTTTAGGATAGTTTTCCAAGGGAGAAATGCCTAAAGCGCCACTACCTAACTTAGGGGAGACTTCTTGGATAGATTTAGATTGTTATCCTTGAAGCTAATGGACAAGCTAGTATGGCTGAGACTAGATAGGGCTTGAAAATGAGGTTTTATCTCGTCATGGGCTGATTGAAAAGATTAGAGGGAAAAAATGTTTATGGGTGTTTTCCAGCTGGAAAAATTGAAAAATTTGAGAACAGCTACTAGAAAACTCAGCTAGGAATCTAGTCATCAACAACAGGTGAAAAATACTGATGGCTAACAGTAACCTGAGAACCCATCCAGTAAAGATATCCTTTTTGACCCTACTACCCTCTAAAGAATGTGGTCCATCTTTGGAAAAGGATAGTTATCTTTCATAGAGGCTCTATTAAGATGTCTAAAGTCTATACACAGCCTAATATCCCCTGTCTTCTTCCTGACAGATACCAGATTGGAGACCCATTATTAGTATCTGACAAGAACAATGATACCTGTATCATACATCTTCTTAATTTATTTTTCTACTGTAGGCAATAAGACAGGTTTTATCCTCCTCAATTTATGTTTGAAATGTTTCTTATTTTCCTTTAGAGGGATGTTGTACTGAATGATGCTAGTGTCATATGATTTCAAATCTTTATACTTCCATGAAAAAACATCTATAAACTCTTTGAAGAGTGCTATGTATTGTTGTTTGATGTGGGCAGGCAGGGTGCTAGATACTTAATCATTTTAGGCTCAGTTGGGCTGCCTATATTGTGCTCTTCCACATTAGTTTCCATGGGTTCTATCTTTGGTTCTTTAGCCACATCGTTGAAATCAAAGAGCTGTTCTAGCGGTGCAAGGCCTTTGGGTATGGTATCACCTTTGCACTCTAGAACTTCAAGGTCCTTTTGGCCCGGGTCATCAGATAAATTTGCTTTGAAAATATGATCAAAATGATTTATATCAGTAGGGGAGGGGGGCTCTGTTTCAGGAATTTTTTCCCCATCTGAACATTATTTTTCATGGCTGCAACTTGGTGATGCTATGGCAAACTCATCCTTTGATTGCAGGAAATCCTCTATATGTTTGTTATTGTTAAAAACTTGACAATGATCTTCATTATTAGGCATTGCTGGCCTATTCTTTACCTTTATAATGAGTTGTTCCTCAATTTGTGGTATCTGGCAGTTATTAGCAGCAAAAGCAAGTTCATTTTCCAAGTGGTTTTGGGCTCTTGGTATGAACACCAGTTCATATTTTTTGAAAGTTTTCAGGAGGTCTAAAACAATGTTCCTATATTCTTTGAGTCTGGGGTTTTTGGTTGCGTATTCCCCTTTGATTTGTTTGATGATCAACTCAGAATCTCCTTGTACTGATATCTTTTTGGCCTTTAAATCTTTAAGTATATGCAGGCCAAGGAGAGGGCTTCATACTCTGCGATGTTGTTAGCGCATGGAAATTCTAATTTGCAGGCATATCCTTTATTTGAGTTGTGTATCCATATCCTTTAGTGCAAGAGCCATCAAAAATTATTTTCCAAAGTGTTTCTGTTTCATTTTAATTTTTTTTGTGTTGCTCACGGCTGCCAGGGGTTGAGGTATCTAGAGGTTTAGAGGAAGACAAATCTGAATGTTCTGGTGAACTAATGTCTTGCTCGATTTCTATCTCTGTTTAGGTGACCTCATCTTTGCTGTATAAAATGAAGGAATCTAAATTTGAATGGGTGGAATAAATAGGGGTGTTGTGAGGTTTGTCCTTGCTGCTCACCATGTATTTCATAAGGGTTTACCTATACAATCTTCTGGTTTGACCAAACACCGGTATGGTGGCATATGTCATATCCATTTGAAGGCTGCCCTGGATCTTAGCTCCCCATGATATAGATAAAAGCATACCATATTTTGGGGGAATGTCAGCTACCACTACATCCATTACAAGGTTCTTAGCAGGAATTTGGGATAAGTTAACACACAAATATTTAATTAATCCCAAGCATTTGACCTTTCTTGAATCAAAGGAGTACAAGTCTTTGTAGGGCCTAGTGATCTCTAAGCCTAAGCTTTCCATTACTGCTTTAGGAATAAGGTTGTGTGATGCTCCTGAATCGAGCATGGAAATGTGCAAAACTTTGTCATGTATGTTTAGATTAACATAGAAGGGAGGGACATCCCCTTCTTGATATTTTCCTTCAATTTTAGGACCAAACAACAACTTTGGCTTATCATATGTTAAGTTCAAAGTAGCAGTGTCAACGTGTATATTCAAAGCTTTTAGGACCTGGTCTCTATACACTTCCTGGGTCACTAATTCAGCCAGAGGTATGTAAATTTTAATCTTTGCAATTTCTCCCTCAAGGCTGAAAGGAACTATCGCTTTGGTTGTATTTACATCTGTTTTCTCACTTGCGTTTCTTACAACAATTTTGACTTGCTGGGTTTTATTAGGACTGTCAATCTGAGTTGTTTTATTAGGGCCACTAGCAAAAGTAATAGGGAAACTATGTTCAACATTTGGCTAGCTGCCTTTTTCTTTGTTTGAATCAGCCCTCTTGGCTATTGTGATAGTTTTGTTAGCTATCTTTTTAATCTGATTTTCTGTACTTTTCCTAACAACAAAGCTAGTGTATTTTTCATTTGGACTATCTATGTTCCCTTTGATTCTTAGATCATAATGTCTGTTCAGCTCCATGATTGCATTTTCAAACCCCAATCTATAATCTTCAGACTCCTCATGTGTATCTTCCTTTGGTTCTGAAGAGAGTGTTACACTAAAAATTGTCATCCTAAAATTCTGCTAGGAGTATGAGCTCATTATAACTCATACTTCCCCCTTTTGCAAGTCTAACATATCAGTTCTTCATGTCAAGCCTTGAAAATCAGAGAAAAGTTCCTAAAAATCTCCTAAACTTTGGTATCGCACTTTCTCTATACATTGCCTGCGGTCCCACACCTAATGTTCAGCGCTCCTGCGGACCAAAACCGCACTTTCTATGTGTTATAGGTGCGGACTCCTGTAAAACTCAAAAAATCGAGAAAGTAAAGTTAAAAAGTTGATTTGAGATTAATTCTAGAAGATTCTAGATGAGAATTTTCGGGGATGAGTACGCTTTGATAAGGTGCATGTATCCCTTACCTTATGGAGCTAACCCCCTGATGTGAGGAGCTTATACCTTTGAAGGATGATTTTATCCCTTCATATTTGGAACATAAAAACCTCCTCTTTTCCACTATAAAAAGAGGCATTGGGTAGCCTCAAAGGGGGTTCAAGCTTTAGAATATTTGAGGATAAGTGCTGTTGAGATTCAGACTCAGTTAAACAAGAATTTTGTGAGGAGAGATTACATACCTCTATTTGTCTTGGTTGAAAGACTGTAGATATTTTCGAAGTAGAGGAGACTCCTGCTTCGGACCCCGGGAAGACCTGTGCAACATCAAGGCTCATGTTGTAAGGTTTTCTTTCTTTTGAAATTAATACAAATATACTCATTTTTCTCAATAAGTTGTCTATTAATGGTTTATTTCATAAATTCCTTGATCACTATGATAAGCATGGTTTATGATGATGTCTATACAGGTGCTATGTAATATTTTGCTTGTTTGTGACTACAGGTTTACGAGGAAAACTCCTTCAAGTGCACAAGGGACAACAACGACTTCAAACAAGCGCTGGACATAAGGTAGGTCTTTTAAACCTCTATAGAACTATTTGTAAATTATATATGCTTAGAGAAAGATTAGTTTATTTGGCTGTTTGTTGCTAGATACTTTTAGTACTAGGGAGATTGGTCTTGTCCGCAAGACGGATTAATCTGCCAACAAATTGGCGACTCTACTGGGGAAGAACTTGTTGTTTTTTGGTTCTCTTTTATTTTGATTTGAGGAAACATTTTTCTTGTGTTTTTTATTGATATATATCTGCCTTGGTAGTTTAGGTTTTCTCTGTTTTAGAAAATTTTCAAATCTTTTGTGTTTT
Source organism: Pinus albicaulis (assembly GCA_034641835.2). Classification (NCBI taxonomy): domain Eukaryota; kingdom Viridiplantae; phylum Streptophyta; class Pinopsida; order Pinales; family Pinaceae; genus Pinus; species Pinus albicaulis. Next base: position 1,586,637 of record MU968317.1, read on the forward strand.
TCTCTAATTTTTCCGGGGACTGCACTCTGTCTTCTTTTGATAGTGCAGGCAGTTTCGCATCTTCTTTAAGTAAGCAGTGCGGTACCGCACCTGTTACTTCTGGAAGCCTGCGGACCCTGTTTAAATTTTAGAAAAACTCTAGATTTCTTTCTTTAGTTTATCTTTATTTTGATTTAGTATTTTTGATTTCTTCCCAGATTGATTATTGTTTCTGTCAAAAACTTTCTATGAATGAATTCCAGCAGTATTGATGTTTTGATGATTTTCTAGAAGATTTCGCATTTTCGATTGCTTTTCACTTGGTCTTTGTAGTGATTCGAAGCATTGACGATTTGAAGTACCTCAGATTACATTGGTTTTCTTGTCTTTTTGCTTAATCTGACCTTATTGTGAAATAATCCTTTATTGAGAAATAGAGCTACTTGTTTCTTGGCAAATCTTCGAAAAAAAAACTTTGTTATAGTTTTTTGAATTTCGTTTTTGTAAAAAACATATTTGAGTGTTTTTTATCTGTTTGTTATTTTGGATGAATAGATCCTTAGTTTGCTGAACAAATAAGTAAAACATTCTTCAAAAAATCTTAAAGCTTTTATTCTTTTAGATTGTTAAAAATTAGTTAGACCTCAAGATTAGTTTTGTAGTTTTGAGTGTTTTTTAGATTTGTAGATTTCTTTTGAAGGAAAATTGTTTTTGTAGCTTCAAGTTTTTGAAAGGAAAAGGATTTTCTTCTGAGCTTTAATAATTTATCTCATTTTGAGTTATTATTGAAAAGACAAATATTTTCTTTCAATTATTCTTTATGTTTAAAGAATGAATTGTTTATTAAAGGAATTGCATTCTCCAACTCTTTCTTTAGCTAAAAGTTCATTGAAAGAAAACGAATTGATTATCATTCTTAGGTGCATTTTAGTGTTTTTTGGAAGTTGAGTCTTCACACCACCAAAGTTTCATTTCCGCACCCATTGACTTAAGAAACAGCTCATAAAAGTAACGCTTAATTAAAATTCATCTAGTAATCTTTTTATTTCTAGGACTCTTATCACCAACATAGCTTAGGCTAGTATCTTGGAGTAGGAAGTAATTAACTCTCCAAGATAGTAAAAACAAACAAGTAGACAAATCTTGCGATAGGAAAAATTCCAATTGTTGCATCTATGCTCTGGGAAGCTCCTCCTAAAGGAGTTAAGCACGAGATCATATCTGAACCAGTGAGGTAATCAATCCTTCCTCATTGGGAACGATAGAAGATATACACGTATTAACAACGGTAAACCTCGGATAGACCATTGTCAAGGAGCCAGGGGTCACTTGTCGGTAAATCTTGGATTATTTCAAGGAGCCTTCAAGGGAATTGAGCTTTGTTACTCTGCCCTTACGTGTGTGTCGGATCATAGACTGTTCCCCCAGGTATATTTGTTTCAGTTGGTAACCTTAGTGGCCATAATCTATAGGATTCTTTCCTAAGGTGACGGTGGAGGGAAGATCCCACTGTACCTGGAACAGACGTCGGCTAGACTCACTTGGACTCTCCGGAGGGTTATCTTCACTCGAGATGGTATAGTGGAGAAACTTGCACCGGTCTGTTTCATTAAGCAGGTTGTCGGGGTAACTGTTCCAACCACCCTTTTCGTATTAAATTTCTACTAAGTTGGATTTCATCACCAACTAGTGTTTTTAGTACGCGAATTTACTGTTTGTGTGTGATTTGAACTCTTAGATTATTTTAAGCGTGTGATTCAACTCTTTGTTTCTTTAAGGACTTTAGGTGTTTTTCATTGAAATTTTCTTTGTTTGCGTGTGATTAGTTAATTTTTTAATCGTGGCGGACTTGCCGAGACAATCCCGGAGACTACAAGGGAAACCCCCTGAATATACACCAATTCAACTTGAAGGGCTTCGTGCTCTGGTATCATCTAGCAGCGGTAGAATTAAATCAACAGAAATTGGAAGTTCATCTATAGTTATTCATCCTGATCATCAAATACCCACAACAGAATACATTCAAGAACCGATTTCAGTTTCTGAAGTTACTGGTAGTATTTATTCATCCAGTGAACTAGCTGACGAACCTGAAATCTCTGAACCTGAAACTGAACCTTATGTTTTGGAAACATCCTCGGGATTTATTACACCAACTTCTAGCGATCCTGGTTCACCTAGGGTAAGAAATATCGTCACTGACGATCTTCCACCTGGTATTATTTCTATTGAAGAACTTACTAATCCAGACGAAGATATATCTCTTCCCGACTCCCCTCAATCTTTAAATCTTAGGGGGCGTGAATCTATTTTCTACAGCCCTATTCGAACTAGTGCTTGGTATCTATCCTTAACAAATTTTTTAGAGAATCCGGGTCTTGCTTTTCATCCACCTCGAGTTCCATTTCATCCTACACCCAGAGGTTACTATCCGCCATCCATTATGGCAGGAGAGTCATCCATGTTTTCCCAGACTCCAGAATCATTTTTACACGGTGGTCCTTCTGTTCCTTCGGGATACCAGGCTCTATCTAGTACTTTCTCGAGAGCAGCTCCTCAACCCATTGAAAACGTGTTATCATCTGGTCTTAATGGTCTTAAAATTGAAACGTCGAACGCAGAGAAAATTTTTATGATGTCTGGTAATGTTCCCAATCCTCAACCACAAGGTAGTCAGTTACCGCCTGGGAGGCAACCTCAAGGAAATCCGTTACCGCCTGGGGGGAAACCTTCAAGTAGTTAGTTACCACCTGGAGGGCAACCTCAAGGTAGTCAGTTACCACCCAAGGCACAACCTCAAGGTAGCTTTTTCCCAGGACAAACTGTGGAATCATATTATTTTGGGGGACAACCCCAAGGACAGTACATACCTCAAGGGTATCAACCTTCAGGACAGTACATACCTCAAGGTCAACCCCAAACTCAATATGCTCCTCAGGGTCCTTACCAACCCCAGCCTCAGTACGCGCCTCAAGGTTATCAACCTCAAGGTCAGTACCAAATTCAAGGTTACCAACAGCCTTCTGGTCAACCATCTATTCAAGGAGCCGGAAATTTACCTCTTAATTATCAACCCTACGTTCAACCAGGTTATGGTCCTTATGTTCAACCTTCTGCGGGACAATACCTCGGAATGATGGTGTGGGATCTGTCCCAATATCAACGGGCTATGCAGCCTAATGTGCAGATGCCTTATCAACCTGGACAGCCATTAGTTTCTGGTCCAACCCAGCAACCTGTCCAGCCAACTATTCAAACTCCTGCACCTAGTACTGTTCAGCAGGCTGGGCCTAGTTCACCTCAGACTCCGCCTCAAACTGCTACAACAACTGCAACAATTGTCCAACCTACAACACCTGTTTCTGGAGTATCTGTAACCCCAAGTTCGGTTATCCCTATATCTGTGAAAATCCCTCAAGTCTTTGTACCTCAGTCAGGACCTTCAGTTCAGACTTCGGTTCAGATACCTGCAGGACAAACCGGTACAAGTACAGTTGTCACAAGTCAACCGCAATTCACATATCAACCGTACCAGGGACAACCGCAATTCGGTCCCTATACACAAAATCCAAACTATCAGTATCAACCGTACCCTGGCTATACTTATCAACAGCCTCAACAACCCCAGTTTGGTACGATTAATCCTGGTTATCCGGGAGGTTACACAATTCCTAATGCAAATCCGATTCCCAGCTATCCTGGGTATCCACCTCCTGGAACTGCTTTGGCTACTCAAGGTTTTCGTGATCCTAACCATCAATTACCATTTATAGCAACTTTAGATTTACCTGACTTGACACGCCTTACGAATGATCCAATTTTTTATTATCAGAACTGGCCGCCAATGCCACATAAGTTGCCCAGTGATATACCAAAATTCGAAGGTAAGTCAGGAGAGGATCCATCAAATCACGTCATGACTTATCACCTCTAGTGTGCGTCTAATTCAATCATTGATGATTCGATTCGCTTACGTCTTTTCCAAAGAACTCTTATTGGTCTTGCAGCCAAATGGTACATTGAGTTACCACGAGGCTCATTTCATAACTTCAGTCAGTTAGCAACTGCCTTCTTGACTCATTTTCAGTTGCCAGTCAGATACGACAATGGCACGGAATTATTAACTTCGCTGAAACAATCCACGTCTACGTATATTTCTGATCATATTCATGAATGGCGACGTAGGAGACGTTTGGTGAAAGTTTATATTCCAGATCAAATTTTGGCGGAATGGTTTGTTAAATCATTGTTACCCAAGATTACTGAAGATGTAGCTAAGGCTGGTGTTGTTACTGAAGAGCAAGTAATTTCTCAAGCTCAGTACCTTGACCTCGTTTATACGCAGTCAGGTACTTTACATGAAAAAATCCCAGACCTTCCAAAACAAGGTCAAATAGCTGCTGCTCCTTCAGGGTCTCATGCCACTGATGGTATGATTGGTACAGTCAATTCTAAAAGTAAGAAGAAATCTTCAAATAATTCTTCTCCTATTATAACTTTACCTGATTCCCCGAAAGGAGAATCTTCCCCCGAAGTTTCTGCCGATATTCACGTCGTAGAGACATCTACGACCAAATCTAAATCTGGTGGTAAAAAGAAAGGGAAGAATAAAAACAAAAAGAATTCGAAAGAGAAAACTGATAAAAATGAATCCAATGACGAAAAACGTAAACCTCGCTATCCTTGTTTCATTTGTGAAGAGGATCATTTCACGAAAGAATGTCCATATCGAGCCGAAGTTACGAAATTCGTTAAAGGATCGCAACAACCTGCTGTCTTGAAGGATCCTTTTCCAACTCAAGATAGTAAAATGATTGGTTCTACCTCGACAACTTTTGAAGAACCTATTATGATGATGTCTCATGTAAGGATTGCGACGCGATTGCAAGATTACGGTAGTAAGAATCCTGTTGATGGTAAAGAAGCAGAATCTTCTAATGCAAACGCATCAACTACACCTCCTCCTATTTCTGGTCCGCTACAGATCGAGAAACAAAATCCAGACTTAATAATCAAACCGCCTGCTAAAGGTGTTCTTCGTAAATCAACTTTCAATCCACATGCGAGAGCTGCTCAAAATTACAACATTGTTGAAGACTTAGCTATTTCTCCTTCAGCAATGTCGGCTTTGGAAGTGCTGCAATCATGCCCAGCACGGCGTAAATTGCTTTTGTCTACTATAGGAGTTGTTGATATTCAGAATTCTAACCTTATAATCTTCGACTTAGAGAATAGCACACCTCATCTACCTCACCAAATGGCTTTCCAGATTCCAGTGTTAGTCAAAAACAGACCAATCTTTCGGACTGTGATTGATGAGGGAGCTTCAACGTGTATTATGTCGATTCAGTGTTGGAAATCACTTGGTTCTCCTACACTTAACCAATCTCCGATGATTCTTAAGGCTTTTGATGGTCGAGGTTTTCAACCTTTTGGTATTTTGCAGGATTTACCCATAGGGGTCGAAGGTAAAATAGTAAATCTAGATGTGGAAGTGGTTGATGCCCCTCTAGATTACAACCTTCTCCTAGGTCGTAGTTGGTCTTATGCTATGACTGCTGTTGTTTCTTCGGTCTTTCGACTCATAAAATTTCCATATCAAGGAAATATCGTTACAATAGATCAGTTAACTTATTTTTCTTCCGACCCAGCCTCTACAGAAACAATCCAGCATGTTGGAAAAACAACTATTCCTTACAAGGATGTTGGAGTAGGTTTGATTAAAGATTCTGGTTTACTAGGAACTTTTTCATTTCCTCCTCCTAACGTATCGCCTTCTATTGCAAATATTCACATGATTTCGTCAGACACTGTTATGTTTGATGATCCTTGGATCGTACCTTCCAACTCCGAGTTAGATTCATTTGATGGCATGATGCCTTTGAGTCCATTTGAAATTGCGTATCAGGCTGTACAGTCACTTTCCAACTCATCTGCAACCGAAACTGATCCAATGAATGGGATCCATGAGGAATCACTTTCTATATCTAGTTCAGTCACAACGACATTTCCTGAACTTTTTCATACTGATGAGAAAATTTGTGAATTTTTGTTTGTTGACGATTTACCATGGGAAGATCTACATCACCGATCTTCGTTTTTACCTGAGCTAGATCATTTTGAAGATGATTTCGCTTCAATTTTTACTGCTGAATATGTTAAAGAACCACAGAATCCTTTGCAAAATCCTAATTCTGAGTTAAATTTGGAAAATATATCTCGAACGGTTCCCATTGACATTTCAGTAAAACCAGGAATAATTGAAAACATTCATATAGGTGCTTGCTGTACGGAAGATGAAATTCAAACTTATAAAGCCCTATTTCAAGAATTCCGTGATGTGTTTGCCTGGTCCTATGAAGAAATTCCAGGAATCGATCCGTCAATCGTCATACATGAAATCAAGACTTACTCGGATGCTAAACCTGTTCGTCAACGTTTACGTCAAATTCATCCTAGAAAAGCTGCTGCTATCAAAGCAGAAGTTGAAAAATTACTTCGTGCAAGATTCATTTATCCAATCCCCTTAACGGATTGGGTATCGAATATTGTTCCTGTGACTAAAAAACAAGGAACAATAAGAGTATGTATCGATTATAGGGATATTAATCGAGCTTGTCCTAAGGACAATTATCCAACCCCCTATATCGATCAAATAATCGATGATTGTGCTGGCAGCGAAATGTTTTCCTTTATGGATGGATTTTCTGGTTACAATCAAATAAACATACTCCCTGCTGATCAACCGAAAACAACTTTTATTTGTCCGTGGGGTACGTTTGCTTATTGTAAACTACCTTTTGGATTAAAGAACGTTGGAGCAACTTTTCAACGGGCAATGTCTTACGCATTTCATGACATTAAGCACATTGTGCAGCCTTATCTCGATGATTTACCTGCTCATTCATCGCGTAGGGCCGATCATCTCACTCACTTACGAGCTATCTTTATGAGATGTAGGCATTATCGAATTAGGCTGAATCCACACAAATGTGTTTTCTGTGTAGAATCGGGTCTCTTACTGGGTTTTATTGTCTCGAAAGCAGGCATTCGCGTCGATCCATCAAAGGTCGAAGCTATTGTCAATCTATCTCCTCCTTCGAATTTACGCCAACTCCAAAGTTTGCAGGGGAAAGCAAACTTTTTACGTCGATTCATTCCTAACTATGCCGAGCTTACAAAGGGTTTTACCCGATTGTTGAAACAGAACATTCCATTCTTTTGGGATGAGATCGCTGATCGATCTTTTGATGCACTTAAACACGCGTTGACCCATGCACCGTTATTGCATCCTCCCAACTACAATCAGGATTACTTTTTGTACCTCGCCGCTTCTCATTCCACCATTGGGATGGTGTTAGCTCAGGAAGATGAATCTCATAATGAACATGTGATTTACTATCTTAGTCAAAATTTTCATCCGACTGAGATCAAATACACACATGTGGAGAAATTGGCCTTGGCAGCTGTCCAAGCTGTCCAAATATTTAGACATTACATTTTGTTACGCAAGACTACGGTAATTTCTGATTGCAACCCTATGATGTACATTTTGACCAAAAAATTGCTAGGGGGCAAGTATTCCAAATGGATAGTAATCCTGCAGGAATTTGACTTGGAATTTGAAAAATCCAAGGCAAAGAAATATTTGGTCTTTGCGGAACTGATGTGTGATTTCCCCTCAACTGGTACTGAAACAGTGGCAGAAGAGTCCATTGCGGACGAATCTTTGTTTCTTATCAGTACTATTGATCCATGGTATGGAGATATTATTTTTTATCTCCAAACCCAATCTTTTCGGCCTGAAATCTCGCGATCTCAGCGACGGAAAATACGCTTCCAATCCCAACTTTATCGTCGTGGAGCGGATTCTGTTTTCCGACGCTGTCTTACTCATGATGAAGCTGAAAAGGTTTTAAATGACTGTCATTCTGGAGCATGTGGCGGTCATATGTCCAGGTACGCCACATCCCAAAAGATATTGTGCGCTGGTTATTTCTGGCCGTCGTTATTCCAAGATTGTATTTATGCAGTCTGGAAATGCCACAATTGTCAACTTTTTGATCGTAAAATGCGCGTGCCACCCGCTCCTCTTCACCCTATAATTGCTGTTGGTCCATTCGCAAAGTGGGGTATTTACTTTATTACATGTAACCCTCACTCGGCCAGGGGGCATGCATATATTATCTTAGTAGTAGATTATTTTACTAAGTGGGCCGAGGCGATGCCTACATTTTCGGCTGACGGCAAGACTGCTGCAAATTTCATATTTAATCACATAATTGATAGGTTCGGTGTTCCTCAAGCCATTATTCCAGATCATGGAAGTCATTTTCGGAATGTTATGATGACTGAACTAACAGATCAACTTGGCCTGCGCCACGATAGTTCCACTCCGTATTATCCGCAAGCCAATGGTCTGGTTGAAGTCATCAATAAAATTTTAGTCACCGTGATCAAACGAATTATTGGTATTCATAAGATGAATTGGCAATCCATGTTATTTTCAACACTTTGGGCATATCGAACCTCGGTAAAAACATCAACAGGTTTCACTCCCTTTCAACTCGTTTACAGTTTGGAAGTTGTGTTGCCAATTGAATGCGAAATTCCATCCCTAAAATTAGCCATAGAATTACTCCCAGCTACGTCTGAAGAGGAGAAACGTTTCTTGTACTTGGCTCAGCTAGATGAGAATCGACGAAATGCTGCAATAGAAAACGAGGCTCATGTTAAACGAATTAAAGCTCAGTATGATAGAAGTGTGACCCCTCAAAAAATTTCAGAAGGAGACCTAGTCTTACTTTATGATCAAGCCAACGATAAGTTAGGAGCTGGGAAATTCGTGCCTATGTGGCATGGTCCTTTCATTGTTAAACGAAAACTAGCAAAAGGGGCCTATGAGTTGATAGATTTTGACGGTGTCCCTTTGGATAAACCCAGAAATGGGCTTTATCTAAAGCGATATTATGCTTAAACTTGGTGTGGAGATTTTTTAGGTTAGATTTCTTTACTGCTGGTGTGTTTTAGATTAGAAAAGTGTGCCTAGTTTAGAAGTGTGTTTTTATCACTATTCCTGCTTATCTGAGTTTTACTCTTGATATTGCAGATGTCGACGTCTCTTCAAACCTACATTGGTTTTGTTGATGGTGCTTGTCGTAGTACACGGAACATTTCTTCCACAGCTTGGGTTATCTATTCACCCTCTGACGAGTTAGTATCCATGCATGGGGTAAGCCTTGGTCAAACAACAAATAACATTGCCAAGTATAGTGCAGTGATTGAGTTATTATCTGAGTCCATATCATTTGGAATTCGGAGTTTGATTGTAAGGTTGGATTTTGAACTTGTTGTATTACAGCTTAACAGGGTTTATACCATTAGAAATCCAGTGTTATTACGGTTATTTTTAAGAGTTCGTCTCTTGGAACGTGAATTTGATTACATTGAATATCAACATATTCCAAGACATTTAAATACATTAGCAGATGCAGTTGCTTCTAGTATGATAAATCGACATTTGCAATAATCAAAACAGTAAAACAAACAGCATCCATAACATGCACACAGATAGCCGGTAAATAGTGATATATCATAATATAGGAGTGTTTTCCAAAAATATACATCGTCTTCGATCATAGGTTGGAAACACCTTATGATCGGCAAAATGATAACACAAAAAGTCAAAATATGAGTCTATAACACGATCATCCCATCACTGATGGTGATCACGATAAGAGACCACTGCTCGAGCCACCCTACACGGGAACCTCCTAAAAGGTCCTGGAACACCAATCACGTATCTCTGTAATCTGAGTGGAATCTCATCTATGTCTGTCTCTGGAATATCTAGAGTCAGACGCTCTAGATGATGCTCTAAATCAGACAAGATTTCCACTGATTGGCCTCCTGGAGCCGGGGCTGGTACAGCTGCAGCTGGTTGTCTTCTTTCATAAGGTTGGAGATGGGCTGGTCGCCGTGGGCCCACATCTGCATTCAAAACTTTTGGTTATTAGCTTCAAAGACGATCAAAAAATAAAAAAAATAGAACTTAGAAATTGTTGAAAATGATTTTACCTGATTCATCCCACTGTTCCCCTGCTGGGAGAGTCATCTCTCGGTCGCCGCGAAAGTATATCCCGGCATATGGAAAGTCCTCTATGATAAAAATTTGGCGATCCAGCCAACAAAAATATGAAGAAGGAAATCGAACAATCTCAGAGCCCTCAATACTGTGACGGGCCATCAGTGCGACCCAACGAGTCATCCTAGGTTCTCAAAGTCGACCGGCGTCAACAGAAATACTCTGCGGAGCTAGCATGGGGATCCTCTCTAGAGCAAAGGTGATGAAAATGGATCCATATCCAAATTTATTTAGTTTTCCATTCTTCGCTCTAGTCAGTTGGCCTTTTATATTGGCTAACACAGCTTCGCACCAGTTGAAAATGGTGCCGCGAAAACAGTCCACAGCAATACGCATCTGGGAACCGGTAGCCACATGCAGTGCAGCACTCCCACACAGTCTGGTAACAGTAAATGAAATAACTTTCAGCTCGGGACGGATTATATTTTTTATATCAATCCGTTTGTCCCTAGGGTTTGCCTGATCATTACAGAATTCTAGTTGAATACTAGCGACAGACTGGCCACCTAGCCTAGTCCCAAACAGAGAAACTTGTTCACCCCTTTTGGACAAACCAGTTAGAAAATAAATATCCTCCAGCTCAATTTCGAGCCGGTTGCCACCAATAATGAAACACTGGTCCTGCACGTTCCACCTGTTTACCAGCCATGTCAAGAGGTCTACCTGCGCCCTCATGCCTTGGATGGCCCAGAATTTATATAAACCACATGCTCTTAATGCTTGCATTGTGGGAAGATGGAGCATTGCGGTGTCATCCATGTCCTCATGTTCACGTTCTCTCCAAATCAACATCTTGTTAATCCTACAATGCATAAAAAGATAAGTTAGAACAATCTAATTTAGAAATTTTTGGGCGGCAAAAGAGAAATTTGAGTTTTAAATTTAAACGCGCGAGGACCGCACTTAATTTTTATATACAGTGCGTAGGAACGCACGCGCACTGTGTGATACGTGTGGACCCACAACTTTTTTCTTTATAGAAAAAAGTCGGGGTCCGCAGGTCCCATGTGTGGCACCTGCGGACCCCCGCGAGCAAATTTTTAAACCATATTTTTCCTTAAAAATAAAATTTAAAGCCTAAAAACGAATTGTAAACGGATGAAATGCAAGATTAGGAGGTCGTGGATTACCTCGGACTGACGGTTCTCGATTTCGCCGGACAGATTTTCCAGAATCTTCACAGGAACTTTCTTACCCAAAAGATTCTACTTTTCACTCTGAACTTGAACGGTAAAAATGAAATTGAAAAAGTCCTTTTTATAAGTTTTTTCGAATAGATGAATTTTTAATTTGTTTATTTTTCACTTTAAAAAGGGTATTTTTGAAGCATTTTTACTCATCTTAAACAGGTATGTGTAATGTTTCAAGTTTTTGTGCAGAAATTGGATTTTTCAGGAGAGTTGATCATTTTTCAACAAAGAGCATACTTTTATCACTTTTTCAGACTCTTTCAAAAATTCACGAAAAAGCGAAACATTGGAGTCCTCTTTTAAGCCCTTTTCAGACTCTCTAAATATGAAAATATCGCCGAGTACTTGATTGTTCGAACTCGTTAAAGTAAATGAATAATCGTCCCTTCAGTATAAGTTTACCCCTTTTACGGACTGAAATGGACTATTTACGAAAAAGGTATACGTTGACTAATTACGGTCAATAGAGTTCTCTCTCGCATTATTTTATCCTTTTTCGGGCTCGAGAGACTAAATTTACGAAAAAGTACACCCATGGAGTTTTCTTAATTTTTTTCTTATGACTCCCTAAAATTGAAAAACACCGAGTTTCTCCTATACTGGACTCATCAAAATTTAACAGTAAAGGACCTGTTCAATTTTTAACAGGAACGAACCACTCCTTCTTAGGGTTCAAATTTTAAACTAATTTGGACTCATCCGAAGGATGAGCTTATAAACAAGCAAATGTTATCCTCCTCAAGCTTGTCAAAAATAAAGAGGTACTTGCCAGAAATGGTGGGGGAAAAGAGAGGAAAATGGGCATGTTTGTTGTATTTTGATTTTTCAGAAATTCAGTCAACCACTCTTGAACACGACACTTTCAATCACCTGGGTTGGGAAATCCTTTGCCTAACAGTTAATCGAACCTCATTTGAAAGTCTTCATCTGGTTTCTGGGTATTAGCTTTGGGTCAACTGCTACCAAGCCATCTGCAGTGTCGTTATGTGTTCAAGAGGACAGTTCAAATAAACCATTCATCTGCAAAATATCTGTCATCCATTTTGACCATCCCTGAGTTAGTCCTTGCCAATATATTTTCAAAACTTGATCTATGATTTCGTGTTGTGGGCTTGCCTACGACGGATCACTTTCTATCGACGACAGCTCATTATCTAGGAAGTTGATCCAGAAATCTTCAGTACCTTGAAATCTGCATGCCTCAATGGCAGGTTTCTCGCCTTCGACGACAGGTTGCATCATTGACCTTCGATCGAATGATTTCGTGAGATGTTCGACTTCAGCTCATTCATTCACATTTCATGGATTGTACTGAGTACTTTGAGAGCCATTGACATTATTGGTGGTTTCTCTCACACTTGTTAACAGTTTACATCATTGACTGGTAATCAAGTGGTTTCTACCATGTTTGACTTCAACACATTTATTCACATGGATAGAATCGTACTAGTTCGAGATGCGGAAATCAAGACCCTGGATCTAGTTTCTACCATCCAGGCTGCGAGGAATTTTGTTATCATTCATACAGTAGACTATTTATAAATAGATGGCTGCGTCCATACTGTGTCTACACATGTCTATATTGTGATGTATTCAAAATCATTCCTGTATCAGAACAATTTAAGTTAGTTCTAGTTAGTTTTGATCTGAGTATGGGAATTCCTACCTCAGCAATGATATGTATACATATATATTTTGCATTGAATTTTTTTATAGGTTCCGACTGGAGTGTCCACAGGATGATCCTTGAAATGATAAAGTACTACACTCTTCATATATGACAGACTTTAGTTTCATCTATTCCAGACTCTGCACTTTAGGGGGCAATCTGTTACACTAAAAATTGTCATCTTGAAATTCTGCTATGGGTATGAGCTCATTATAACTCATACTTCCTCCTTTTGCAAGTCTAACATATCAGTTCTTCATATCAAGCCTTGAAAATCAGAGAAAAGTTCCTAAAAATCTCCTAAACTTTGGTATCGCACTTTCTCTATACATTGTCTGCATGCCCGCACCTAATGTTCAGCTATCCTGTGGATCAGAACCGCACTTTCTATGTGTTATAGGTGCGGACTCCTGTAAAACTAAAAAAGGCGAGAAAGTAAAGTTAAAAAGTTGATTTGAGATTAATTCTAGAAGATTATAGACGAGAATTTTTGGGAATAGGTACGCTTTGATAAGGTACATGTATCCCTTACCTTATGGAGCTAACCGCTTGATGTGAGGAGCTTATCCCTTTGAAGGAGGATTCTATCCCTTCATATTTGGAACAGAAAAACCTCCTCTTTTCCACTATAAAAAGAGGCATTGGGTAGCCTCAAAGGGAGTTGAAGCTTTAGAATATTTGAGGATAAGTGCTGTTGAGATTCAGACTCAGTTAAACAAGACTTTTGTGAGGAGAGATTACATACCTCTATTTGTCTTGGTTGAAAGAGTGTAGAGCTTGTCAAAGTAGAGGAGACTCCTGCTTCGGACCCCGGGAAGGCTTGTGCAACATCAAGGCTCAGGTTGTAAGGTTTTCCTTCTTTTGAAATTAATACAAATATACTCATTTTTCTCAATAAGCTGTCTATTAATGGTTTATTTCATAGATTCCTTGATCACTATGATAAGCATGGTTTATGATGATGTCTATACAGGTGCTATGTAATATTTTGCTTGTTTGTGACTGCAGGTTTACGAGGAAAACTCCTTCAAGTGCATGAGGGACAACAACGACTTCAAACAAGCGCTGGACATAAAGTAGGTATTTTACACCTCTATAGAACTATTTGTAAATCATATATGCTTAGAGAAAGATTAGTTTATTTGGCTGTTTGTTGCTAGATACTTTTAGTACTAGGGAGATCGGTCTTAATGCAGAAGAATATCTGTCAGCAAGAAGAAACCTTGTTCTTCTTCAGTGAGGAAAACATCATCCTCACTGTCTGATCCAATCAGGTTCACATGGTTTTATCCCAAATTTATCTCCCTTTCTTCCTCTTGATCTACATAGTTTTTTTGGAAGGAAGCTCTAATTTGTTGGTCATGATCTCGTTGTATATCTTGATTGTTATCTCTTCTAAATTTCTGGTTTCTATTTCGATTTTGGAGGTTGTTTTTGTTTTCTCTTGGTGGTTCTCTCTCAAGTAAACTTATCCTTTTCATCATCTCTTCCATCATCCTTTCCATTTTTGAGCTAGATGTGGAGGGTTCAGTGCCATCTTTATAAGTTACCCTCTTCTCTGATCTTAGCCTAGCTCTTTTCTCAATTAAGTTCGCTTCTACACTCACAGCTCCTATCTGCATGTCTTTTAGAGTTAAATAATATCTTTACCTTAGCTGATAAGCCATATCTGCATCAAACCCTTTGGGATATTTTACTAGGGCCATGCCTTGGGGAGGCTTCATGTGAGGAGGAAGGGTGTTGTAGACACTGTTAAACCTGGTGGAGTAATCATGGACACTCTCTCCCTGATTTCATTTAAGGCTCTGATACTCTGCTAGTATCTAGAGAGGGTTGCTTTTGGATTCCCATTTGTTTATGAATGCTTGATGTAATGAGGGAAGGTCATGGATGCTATTAGGAGTTAAGCCTTTAAACCACTTCTTTACTTCTCCTCCTAAACTTTGAGCAAGGATTCTCATTTTAATGGTCTCATCATCTATCTCCATGTAATAAAATGCATCTACCATTTCGTCTCCATGTTGTTGAGTTGTGGTAGATTCTTTTCCAGTGAAATGGGGAATTTTAGATTGATAGTCATTTGGTAAGGGAACCAAAGGTTGTGGTAACACTAGTGGGGCATACCATGCTGCCATGGCAATGTTTTTTGAAGGTAAAGGATTAGCTTGAGCAGCAGGAATATCGATGGCTGAACTACTTGGTCTCGCAACAAACTGTTGAGAAGATTTAGGGTGAGAGAGACCCAAGTTATGAATGAAGTGAATATCAGGGGGTGTTGATGGAGGGGTTTCTCTGTCAATAATATGTTGACCACTATGTGGTGGTGATCTTGGAGGCTCAAATTCTATTCGCTTTGTACCAATGAATGACTTAGATCTAGGTAAATTGCTTGGTGAGTCTAAATCAGCCTGAGTATTTGATAGAGCTGCAGGGTTTTCAGGTGCTGAGTTAGCTCTATAAATGGGTCTGACAATTGTTGGATCCCTAGATGTGAGAGGCTTCCGAAGGATGCTTTCTAGATTGTCAACTCTTTCGGGAGGATTTGGATCCAGATAAGCTCTGGTATGGATTTTTCTTGGAGCCAGTATGTAAGTCTCGAATCCACTAAAGGGGAAAGCTAGCCAGATATGAAAATCTTTAAGAGGCAAACTATCCTTAAACAAAGAAACCTAATCCTCAAATTTTCCTTAAGTATGGATGATGTGGTGATGAAACTGATCTCCCAGTGGAGTCTTTTGGTCTTTTAGGAACCGTGGAGTCACTAGGTGGAAAATATTTAGCTTTTTCTGAAGGTAAACTGTATTATGGTTCCACCGCCATGTTTATTGTGAAGCCAATCTAATTTTTTTTTTTTTTGAGTTTATATGGTTATTTAAGTACTTACTGAGTCTAAAAGAGTTTGCTAGACTATCATATACTCAATACCATCCCACCTTGATCGCCATTATGTTGGGGTCCTGTGTTTTGATAGATTGGCTTAACAAAAGACAAGGAAACATACAAACCAAACTTTACAGCTCTAGGATCTAGCCCTCCTAGTCTCAGAAAGGGATCTCTCAATATGTTTATAAAGATGTGTCTTGAAAGGTTTAGAAATTGATTTTAGGCTAGTTATGATATTCAAGGTTGTTTGTTTTTGTTTGGTTGGAAAAATATGTTTCATGTGGTATAGATAGAGCATGGGAATCTACAAGCCATTGGGCAATGGAGTCATGTGAGGTCCAAATAGTTCTGACTAAGAAGGAAGGGGAACCAAAGGGAAAATCTAACTTGGTCGAGGATCTATTGAATAATATAGGTGAAATGGGATGGACATTAAGGACCAAGAGTGAACAACAAACTATACCCTTTCACAATGACTTAAAGGATTCTGGGAACACCCTATTTCCTCCTACAAGTTCACCTTTGAGAGTTTAACCAACAAAAACATACAATTGCATTCAAAGAAGAGGGAATGCCTTAGAAATCTAGGACTAAAATTATAGGGGCCTTCAACACAATGATAACAATAAGGAACAGAGGGTATGATTGAGACAAAACCTCACTATCAAACTTCTAGCATTAATAATCAAAGGTAGACTCCAGATACAATATTCAGTGGTAAAGAAAGAGGAAACACCTAAACAGTCTTTAACACAACCGAATTAACCATTTCTGAAGTAAAACAAACTAAATATAAAGAGAGCTATTAGACTACCCTGTCACATTTAGTAGCAGAAAACATATAAACAGTGAAGGATAAACAGGCCAGAGGTGCTTCTAAGATACATTTTTCTGCCTAAAATTTTTATCCTACTGTAGGCAAAGCATGATGGAACAAAGTGGAAACATAGGAAATAACAATGACTATAAGAAGTACTTCACCAAACCAGGCTCAGGGATCCGATGGTCCTGCCTTCCTTCATCAACAGAAAAACACAGATCTTCACACACTTTTAGAATGCCAAAGCTTCTTCAAAGCAGCAATATGTATTACTTTAGAAATCACAAAATGCCAACCTTTTACAATGAGACTTCGAAGAGACTTTATAGAGAAAACGAGAAAAGTAGGTGAGGAGAGTTTTAATGATCATCAGTGATGGGAGGAGGTATTTCGAATGCTCCATTATGTGCCTTAAAAATTTCATTGAATTCTAGACAGGATCAATAACTTTGTGGCTTGTTTGAGGCCATTTTGATCTAACAAAAATCACCCACAGGGTGTCCTTGAGAAGAAAATCATCCGGAGAGGTACTATTATCTTCTCGATGTGAGTTAAGTGAGGAATGGACTATAAGGACTCCCATACTTCTAAATAACTGCCTTTGACAATTTGTAGTAGCTTCCCTGGTGCAATAACTGCTTGGCAGACATGTGTGCATGGGTAAAGGTCAGGTCTGTGTCAGTCATCGTTCTGCATCACTAGCTGCTCTGTCTCTTTTGTACTTAAACCTGAAATAGCTCTGTTTATGCTTTGACTTCACTGATCGCTCAAACTGCTTTTAGCACTGATATCTTCAAAGGCTGTGTTAATCTTTCAATATTATGCCTTTCAACTCTTTAATATTTTCTTGATACACTTTAAAATTCTCCAGACCTGTTTGTGTGAATACACATGCTAAAAAAAATGCGTTGGAGGATTCATGTCGGGGTAAATAACCCTGATCTTCAATAAAAAACAAAATGCTTTTAAACCTGAAAAACACGAGAAACCTATTATGAAATCCTGTGCAAGGCTTAAAACTGCTTCAAAAAGGTTTTGGTAGAGGTGGAGGAGCGATTGCAGAGGAAACGTGCACGGCGGAGAAGGGTTACATGGCGCAACAAACATGAAACCGAGGTTTAGACATGAATCAGCGTGGGAAAAGACTTTCAGTGTTAAAACATTAAAGTTTAATGTTTGGGCGAATACAAAGGAAATGGGAAAATGTAATGGAAAACATATGAACTGGACCTTAGGTGGTGGAACCCGGTCATGGAGGAGGGCAATTAAACGTGAGCCATTGGATCTTGGTTGAATGGACGGTCACGATTGGATCGGCGGATCGCAATCGGGGGAGGCAGCGAGGTTGAAACATTGTAAACTTCCGATTGGTGACGGTGCGATTGAGTGCCAGCCGTCTGATCCGGGTCAAGATCGACGGCAGAGATTGAATTGGCAAGGAGGAAGACTGGAGCGATGGGAGGGGAGCGATGAGATCGGGGGCGTCGGATCTCGAGATATCAACGGCCATGATCGGATCGGAGGATCGCGATTGGGGAAGATAGAAGGAGGGGATGCATGGGCTGGTGCGATGCGATTAGCGTTGGGCCATCGGATCTATATAGATCAACGGCTCGGATCGCAGCGGGGCGGATAGAACAGTAACACTATCGCATCGGAGGTTTTTGGCTTAACAAAGAAACACGCCCATATGAATGTTCCGATTGCGATTAGTGCCACAGGCCTTAAGCGCTCGGTTCTAGGCACGGGGCATATGGGGGAAGTGGTTAAGGGGGCTGTCCAAAAGGGGCTTAAGGCCTTAGTGAAGAAATGAGTTTTTAAGCCAAAAAACGGGGATTTTTAGGGATTTTCTTGGCTTTCAGTAAAGGGAAAAAGTTTGTTTAAACCTGTAAAAAAGGGATTTTTAGAGGTTCAAAGGGATTTTTAAGGTTTTCAAGAGGAAATGGGGGTCTTAAAGAGGAAAAGGAGGCTTTATGAACACAAGGGGAAATGAGTCAAAATGGGCAGTTTCAAAGGCCTTTAGAAAATAGTTTCTTTCATAAATCTGGCGGGGTTTTGGGCATGCCCTTGTAGAAACAACAGTGGAGATTAATCCAAAGGGACAAAGAATCAGCATAAGAATTCAAAGATGATGGATTTTCAGGGGAAAATAAATCTCTTGAAGGCTTGAAAACAAACTTAGCCACCATTTGGTATATCATAATTTATGGGTGGCTAACATCCCCCATGTCAAAGCTCACATTATTAGGGAATTATGTTGGAGCTCTTCAGGATCAGGGATGTCTTGTGTAGTGTGCGCCACAAGATCAAGCTTCAATATACATCTGACACACAGTCCGTGACATGGGAATAGCTACCTATCTAGCCAATAGGTGTAGTGAGACTTATGTGTGTGACTTGTCTAGGATGTAGGTGTTCCACCACTTGACATTTAATGAGACTTGGATGTGCAAGATCCTTGCCATATGTTGACAATTATATCCCCACAAGTAGTGATAATCCTTGGATGTGGGTGTTTAGCCAATTTTATGTCTCAGATTTCTATCATAAATTATCAACCGAGGTTAGTAATCTGATGAAGTGTGGTGCACTATATATGCTTAGTTAACCTTCTTATTACTTCGTTGTGTATGTTTTTATATTGTTTTGGGGGGTTTTGTTTCTTTATGTCTAAAAGAGTTAATCTTAAGAAATAAAAGCTATGAAATTGATCAACGAAATCTAATGAAGTTTAATGTTTAAAACTAGTTTTGAAAGAAGGAAGAAAATGAAATGTTTTTAACTATTCTAATTTACATAAAAATGAATCAAGCTTTTAAATGGTTAGAATCTGATCTAAAAACAAAGTAAATGACTTTGATATTTTTGGAATTAAAGCTAATTCTATTCTATCTTAATCTAACTCTAGTCCATGGATTGAAAGCATAAATCCTATGATTAAGAATTGAAATGACAATGTTGATCTAAATGAAAAGCAAATTCAAAGAAATTGAAAGGCAACTATTGTATGACCAACTACTCAAATATCATTCAATTTTGGAAGAATGACAAATTCATATTCTTGATATGGTTTAATAAGCAATTGATTATACATTTAATTCAAATATTTAATCTAAGAAAGAAATTAAAAAGCATGTAAAGGAAACTGAACTACTGTATGACCAAGTACTCAAATACCATTCAATTTTGGAAGAATGACAAAGTCAGCGTCTTGTTTTTAGGTTTTATTTATTTGCCGGATCTATACCCTCTTCTCTGTGTACTCTTTGCTCTGCACTGTGTGTGATCTCAGAAAATTAGAAACAGGAAGAAGGGATTTTTTTCTACGTATGCTCTTTCCCCGCGTCTTTGTGCGATCTCAGGAAATCAGAAATAGTGAAAACATTCATTATTGCCGATAAGGCTAACCGAAAATCTAACATTTTGCCGTAAGGCTTGCATTTTTTTTTTTATTTTTTTTTTTTGTGTGCTGGAAAATGCACGCACACCGAAGAAAAAGAAGAAGAAAAAAAAAAACCCGTCCTCCTTTCAAACAATTACAGAATCCTTTTACTATCTCACTTGGTGAGAAGTTAGTTTATGAGAATAGAGGTCTTGGGTTCAAGTCTCTTTCTAAAGCTTCTTTTGTAAAAAGTTTTTTGTTAAAGGGGTGAGATTTTTTTTTAAAGTTGAACTTCATCATCAAAATCCAAACCGTTCCCGTAACTATTCAGCATCAAGCCATTTTTTTTTAATCAGCCTAAATTTTTGAGATATTTCCATTAGAGCTATTAGTTTCAGTTTTTTTCAGCTTCAGGTTTTAAAAAAATGGAAAGTGCATGCCCGATTATTCTTAACAGCACTAATTATTTCCAATGGCTACCTCACATGGTAGATATACTTAGAAGTAAAGGGATTTATAGAATATCCACAGGACAAGAAAATAAACCTTCCGATGATGATAAAGTATCTAAATGGGAAAATAAACAAGATCAAGCACGAGGTTTGATAGGAATGTCCATTTCTCAAGATCTTCGATTTCATATCCTTGACATTGGCACCCCTCATGAAGCCCTGGAAAAGTTAAATACTGTCTTTGGCATTCAAAATCAATTCAGTGCTCACCAGCTTGAAAATGATTTTCTTACTTTGGACCCCAATAATTTCTCCTCTATTGAAGATTTTTTGTCCAAATTCAAGACCCTTAGACTTCTTTTAGAAGGTTGTAAGGTAAAAAAGGAAGATGGTAGCCTCATCTATTGCATTCTTGCTAAGATTGGCCTTGCATACTCTATATTTATTTCCACCTTCCATTCCACTAGAGAAGCCATCATTTCTTCAGCAACCACCTACAAGAACCCTTCTTTTGATTCCTTTTGCAATTCTTTGATAAGAGAACAATAAAAAGTCTTACACCTTGGTCTTATCACTTCTGGAAATGCTTTTAAGAAAGCCTTAGCACCCCAACAACAATCATGTCAAAAGAATCCCAAGAAGAAGTATCCTAAAATGTATGGTCCAAAACCAAACAAGGGTCCTAAGCAATTTCAGCCACAAACTGAAAAAGCAACTCACCAAAATGATAAGACAAATAAAAACAAAGGGAAGAAGACAGATAGACATTGCAACTTTTGTAATCGGGGTGTCCATATAGAGTCCAAATGTTTTAAAAATATGGAAGCCTTAAAAGCAGCAATGAAGAAGCACAACATCAATTTGGAGCACTCTTCCCCTTCATCTTCAGGAATACCACTTTCTGCTTGTGGTTGTCAAGCATCAAGATCTGGTTATGCATTAAATGTATCTTCTTCTTCTCATTCTCATGAGTGGCTCATTGATTCTGGAGCTTCTTACCACATGGCCAAAAATAAAGCCATGTTTTCTTCTTTAAATTATTGTAACACCAAACATATTTATGTTGGAGATGATAGATATCTTAGTGTTGTAGGATCTGGAACCATTCATCTAGATAATGATCAGTTTAATGATGTACTATGTGTTCCTACCTTGTCATGCAACCTTCTCTCTGTTTATCAGATAAATCATTCAAGTGAAGGGAAAATAGTAGAATTCTCACCTTATGATGTTGTAATCAAGGACCTCAAAGATCCTATATGTATTTTAGTTACTGGCATTGTTGATGATTCCAAAAGGTTGTATAATTTTGACAACTTTGGGTCATCATGTCTTCCCTCCGTTTTTGTTGCTCATAATGATGAAGTGAGAAAACATTGGCATGAGCGATTTGGTCACTTAAACTATCACTCTCTTCAAACCCTATGTAAAGAAAATATGGTGACAGATCTTCCTATGGTATCTTGCCGAGATGGTGTTTTCTCCTAATGTGTACTTAGAAAACATCATCGAGATAGTTTTGACAAACATGCCTCTTGGCATGCTTCAACCCCTTTGCAGCTTGTGCACAATGATTTATGTGTTTCACTTCCTGTTGTTTCTTTCTCTAGTTTCAAGTACTTCTTAACTTTCATTGATGATTTTTCTAGACGCACTTGGGTATACTTCTTAAATCTCAAGAGTGAATTTTTTAACATGTTCTTGGCCTTTAAGGCCTTTGTTGAGAAACAATCTAGACATCAAATTCTTAAGGTAAGATCAGACAATGGAGGAGAATATGTTAACAACAAATTTATAAACTTCTGCACTGAGCATGTCATTCAATTGCAACATACCGTTCCATATACTCCACAAAAAAATGGTGTAGCTGAAAGAAATAATTTCACCTTAAAAGAAATGATTAATTATATGCTTCAATCTAAAGGAATTGGTCTCAATTTTTGGGCAGAAACCATTAACTATGAAAATTACATAGTAAATCACACTCCTACTAAGGTTTCAAATAATATAACTCCAGAAGAAGCCTAGAGCTCAATCAAACCAGATGTAAGTTACTTTCGTATTTTTGGAGGTGATGCTTGGGCCCATATTCCAGATGAGAAACATAAGGCCTTAGAACCTAAGAGTCAAACATTCATTTCTCTTGGATATTCTGAAGATGTCAAAGGATATATACTTCTTCAACCAAAATCCAAAAATATAGTCATTAGAAGAGATGTAAAATTTGATGAAAATATATCGGCCTGCGAGCCTAGTTCAGTGGGTATGCCACCTTTGGCCTGTGAACCTGATTCGGCATATGTGCCACCTCTCTCTCTCTCTTCTATTTTTAATAGCATTCCTTCTAGTTCAGATGATGATAGTGAGGATGAAAATCATCCTCCACCTCTTGAAGTTATTACTTTTACTCCATAGCTTCCAAGATGGGTCTGCTCTACTCGGGATGCAGTAGGTTCTCTTGCAGGTGACCCTGCCAATCCAAGATGTACATGTTCTCAATTTAAAAGAGCCTCTTCCTTATTGGCTCAAGTTCCAGAAAATCCTAATCCAGAAACCTTTGAAGAAGCCTCCGGTCATCCCGATTGGGATGAAGCTATGAATGAATAATATCATTCCTTATTGGCGAACGATACTTGGGCTCTTGTTCCTCTTCCAAAGGGAAGAAAACTTTTTAGATGTAAATGGGCTTACAAAACCAAGTTTGGACCAGATGGAAAAGTGGATAGACATAAATATCGTCTTGTCGGTAAATGATTTTCACAAGTTGAAGGCATTGACTATACTGAAACCTTCTCCCCTATTTCCAAAATCAATTATATCTGCCTGTTTCTTTCCCTTGCTGCCTCCTTTAAATGAGAAGTTCATTAGATGGATGTTAAATCCACCTTCTTACATGGAGATTTGCATGAATAAATCTACATGGAACAACCCCCTGGCTTTATCCAAAATGACTCTAGCCTTGTTTGTCACCTTAGAAAGTCTCTCTATGGTCTCAAACAAGTTTCTCGGGCTTGGTATGTCAAAATGGATAGATTTATATTAGACAATGGCTTTTCTAGGTGTCATTCTAACAAAAATGTCTACACCAAGAAAGTGGGTAAGTCCTTCACCATCCTTGTTCTTTATGTTGATGATCTTAGACTTACTAGTAGTGATCCCAACCATATAAACCATGTGAAGTCTAGCCTCAAAAATAATTTTGAAATGACATACTTAGGACACCTACATTATTTCCTTGGTCTTCAAGTCTTGCAATCTGAAGAAGATATTACCCTCTCTCAGTCCAAGTATGGTTGTGATCTTCTACACCACTTTAAAATGGAAGACTGTAAGCTAGCCCCTTCTCCCTTTCAGTCTGAAGTCAAGCTTTCAGTCACTTGTACTACCCCTGAAGTTGATGCTACCTTATACCGTCAACTTGTTGGTAAACTTTTGTATCTAACCCATACCTGTCCTCACCTTTCCTTTTCCGTTGGTCTTGTTGCTTGGTTTATGAACCAACCTCATGAAATTCACTTGAAAGTAGCTAAAGGAATACTTAAATATATTTTAGGTACAGTTCAGTTTGGGATTCATTACAGTGCAGGAGCATCTCCATTGTTGATTGGTTTCACTGATTTTGATTGGGTTGGTGACCCTGATGATCGAAAGTCTACTGCATGATATGTATTCACTGTTGGTTTAGGACCTATTACATGGTCTTGTAAGAAACAAAGTGTCATATCTCCTTCTTCAGCAGAAGCAAAGTATCGTGGTGTGGTTGAAGGTAGCAAGGAAGCCATATGGCTTCGTCGGATCCTGTCTAAATTTGGTCTTCATCAGCAGCATCCAACTACACTTTGGTGTGATAATCATAGTGCCATTTAGCTATGTAAAGATCCAGTTAAGCATTAGCATATGAAACACATTGAGCTCCATATACACTTAATTAGAAAGCTCATTCATGATCGTGTTCTTGAATTGCAATATTGTTGAACCAATGATGAAGTAGCCAATATCTTTACAAAGGCTCTCACAGAAGCGAAGTTTACCAAACTTTGATCCATGCTTGGAGTTCAGGAAAGTTATCATTAATGGGGGATAGGCTTTAATGCCTCCTTCCTTATCCTATTTTGTCACCTTTGTTAATCCTTCAATCCTATCCCAATTTGTTCTTAAGGGGGGATGTTAGGATATTTTGACACATAGGAAATAGGCTTCTTTTGTGTCACCTTTATGAATCCTTCAATTCTATCCCAAGTTGTTCTTAAGGGGGGATGTTAGGACATTTTGACACATAGGAAATAGTTAAGAATAACTTAGTCTAGTGTAGAGGTATAATGTGTTTCTTTACTATGTAAATTTATAACTTATAATCCGATGGTCACGATTTGTAGTGATCTAACGGTTCTCTCTCTCCTCAGTATCAATGACATTTGATCCATGGTTTAACACCTGATTGGTCCATGATCTCTATTTAAAGAGAGGGTCATTTGTCCGGTTAACTGTTTTATGAGAGAAACATACGTAACTTTTCTTTTTATATTAATAAATTGCTTAAAGTGGTTGCGTTGGCGCAGATCGTGGATTGTTTCCCTCTTACAGTTTTTTAACCACTTGATAGTACTGGTGTACATATTTGTGATCTATTTGTGAGTGGTGACCTTTGGTTTTTGATCTAAGGAATTTACCCTGTAAATTCCTAAACTCTTATCAGAAAAGTGTCCACCACAGGGTTCATTGTCACATGTCTTGAGAATCTCAGGCATTTCATCTTCTCTAACACACCTTCTGATGATGAAATCTAGACCCGTTTTATACAATTCATCATTAACCCATGAGTACAATGCACTTGTTTGAATAATTTTTCTTTTCTCTCTAGGAAACAAGTATGCAAGTAACTTTCTTGTAGCTAAATAATTAGAAATATTTGCAAACCAAGGAGACTTAGTAGATATTGCAAAGAGATATTCATCAGGAAAACTATCTGCTATTGGAGTATCATTTTTATCATTTTGAATTCTAGACAAGAAATCAGCAACTATGTTTTGTTTTCCAAGTTGGTCTAGAATGGTGATATTGAATTATTGTAGGAGTAATAACCATATTGTAATTCTGATATTAGTAATAGATTTATTCATTAAATATCTAATTACAGAATGATCTGTATGAATAAATGTTTCATAGCCGGTAATTTAATGCCTAAATTTGTTGATAGCATGAACAACAAATAGAAATTATTTTTCAGTTACAGTGTAATTTAACTCAACAGGAGCCAAATTTTTGCTTGTGTAATATATGGCATAGGGGATCAAATATTTTTGTCCTAATACAGCTCCCAGAGTTGTATCTGAAGCATCTATTGAAATGTGAAAAGGTAGTTTCTAATTTGGACCTGTTAAGATGGGTGCTTCAAAAAATTTTGTTTTTAAAGTTTCAAATGCCAATTAGAAATCAGGATTCCAACTGAATTCAAAATCTTTGGTAAGAAATTTGAAGAGCGGGGATGATATTTTAGTGAAGTTTTCTATAAATATTCTATAATACCCTGTGAATCCTAGAAAACTTCTAATATCCTTTTGACAACTTGGAATTGATAATTTGGAGATGACTTCAACCTTATATGAATCAACTTTAATTCCATGTCCTAAAATGTGATGTCCTAAAACAATTCCTTTAGTAAACATCGTAAAAAAAAATTCATGACTTATTGAAAGATTTTCTTCTTTACAGATTTTAAGAACCTTTTCCAAATTTCCTAAAACTTCTTCAAATTAATCTCCATAAACTATAAAATCATCCATATATACTTCCACACAATCATGTATTATATCAGAAAAAATTCCTAATACTGCCCTTTGAAATGTTGCTGGTGCATTGTACAAACCAAAAGGAACTACTCTGTGGGCATAGGTTCTCCATGGACAGGTAAATTTAGATTTATATTGATCTTCAAGTGCTACCTGAATTTGATTGTAACCACTAAAACCATCCAATATTGAGAAATACTTCTTTCTTGCTAATGTATCCAATACTTGATCTATGAAAGGTAATGGAAAATGATATTCTAGAGTAGCTTTATTCAACTCTCGATAGTCAATGAATACCCTCCATTTACCATTTTTTTTAGGTACAATCACCAAGGGAGACACCCACTGAATGTTTGAAATTGGATAGATGAAGTTTACATTCAACAATTTTTGCAATTATTCTTTCACAATTTCCCCAAGATTTGGATTCATCCTTCTTTGAGATTGTCTGATAGGCTTACAATTTTCCTCAATGTAGATATCATGTATACAAGTCTTAGGACTAATTCCTTTCATGTCAGTGTATTCCCATGCATATGCAGAAGAATGTTGTTTTAATGTTTTGATTAACTTTTCTTCTTGTAATTTTTCCAAGTTTTTGTTTATGTTCAAAGATTTTCCACAAAAAAATTCAACCGTAGAGTTACCAAATTCTTCCATAGAATATATAGACATCTGCCTAGATGACAAGTATTTAATATTGCATTGTTCTTGAAAATTATCATGTTCGTATTCTGAAGATGATTCAAAGTTTTCTATTGAATTTAAGATTTGACTATCTTCACTAATACAAGAAATAGTAAAGAGAGGTTCTATATCATTTTCATCATCAATGCATTCTTCATCTTCTATCTTTTTGATTGTTCTTGCTAGAGGATTTAAAGTGAATTCCTTTATTGAATTGCCATAAAAAAATTACATGTCACCAGATCTACAACTAATGAAAGCATCAGTTGTAGCCAACCAATGTCTTCCTAATATTAGTGGATGTCCTCCTAGATTGTTCTTTGGGGTTAAAACCATAAAATCGACTAGATACTCCCAAGAGTCTAAGGATATTGAAATGTCTTCTAATACACCATTTGGCTTGATTACTAATATGTCTGCTAGTTGCAGTAATGTAGGTGTATACTGAAGGTTTGGAAGCTTGAGTTGTTCCATGGTTTGTTTTCTTATGATGTTTATGGCTGCTCCTAAATAAATCAATGTATTTGGAATTTCAATACCATTGACATGTGTTTTTACAATTGGACTTCTTGGATCTAAATATTTTTGTATGGAAAATTTTCCCATCATAATGTCTACAATTTTTCCTACTAACTAAATTCTTTTTTTTTTCTTTTTTTTTTTCTCCTTGGTTTCTTCATGGTCCGCTCTCTTATTGTTTTGGCTAGAATTGGAATCTCTTTAATGGCCTGTAGCAAAGGAATTTTGATACAATTTTTTTTTAATTCATTGTTAGGTCCCTATAGTACTAGTATAGTCCTTTATTATTATTAGTGTAACCCCCTTATTGTTATTATTGTACCCTTGTAACCCCCATATTGTTATTATTGTGCCCTTAAATTATTATTGTTAGGTCAGCTAGGATTACATTGTGGCCCCACTAGGATTACATTCTAGCCCCATGGACTCCTATATATAGAAAGGAGGTTTTGTAATTTGAATCATCCAAGAATTGTTCATTCATGTAATGTATTGGAGGTTGCCCCCTCGAAGTGGCTTATTTCTAAGGTGTTGATATCTCTTTTCTTCTCTTTTTGGAGCTGGTTTCACAACATTTGGTATCATAGCTTTGAGATTCTAGGGTTTCGCTCCTCCAAACAGGTCAGCGTGGCATTTTTGGTATAATTTTTTTTCTACAAAGGTTTAGAATCTGAAATTTTTCGAGTGCGAAGCAAAAATCCTGAGGAACATTGTCGCAACATTTCAGATATTGGTTCACAATATTTTCAGAGATATGATCTGTGAAATTTAGGTCATTTTGCAGGCTCCTAAATTTAACCAAAACAGGTCATCGTGGTATTTTCTTAATAACGTTTGTTTTAAGAAGGTTCAAAAGCTGAAATTTTTATAGGGCGAAGATGAAATCCTGAGGAACATTTTCGTAAAATTTCATATATTGGTTCGCAATATTTTCGGCGATATGATCTGTGGAAGTTAGGGGTTTTTTAGGCTTCTGAATTTCATCTCAAAGAGGTGATCGTGGGAAAATCTTCATAGCTCTCTCTCTGAGAATCGGATTGGAATTATGTAAAAAGTGGCCACAATAACACGGACTTTAGTTTTCTATCTATCAATTTCAGAGCCAAAGGAGGAAATAGTGACACGTGGCAAGTCGTACAAGTTAGCTCTACTGAACCAGTTCAAAATTGGGTCATTGTGGGAGATTGGACATAACTTTGTCTTGACGAATCCAAATCAGATCAAACCTGTGGCATTTGAAAGAAACTTTAGAGGGCTACTACAGGGCTTAATTTCAAATATTAAATATCTGCAATTACAGAGATAATTCAATTTCAATATCGAGCTACTCAAAAGCAAGTAAAAGGTGTGTATTTTTTTTTTTGCCGAATTGCATAAGTCTTGTTTGAAGAATCAAGTTGAATTGATTCCAAGGGCATATTGTAGAATAGATATCAGTATTGGATTCTAAAATGGCCCCTAAAAAGAATTCAACACCCATTAAGCCTTTAGAAGGCTCTACTATGACTCATGAAGACGAAGAATGACAACATGACATATCAAAATTACAAGAGCAAGTGAAAAAAATTTCGCTCTCGCAAAGAATAACAAAAAATGAAATGGAAGTTTTGAAGAAAGGCATGGAAACTAAGATGGATGGTTTGAAGAAAGGCGTGGAAGCTAAGATGAATGGTTTGGAAGTTAAGATGGATGCATGGAAGTGGGCATGGAAGTAAGATGGATGACATGGAAGCTAAGATCGATGAAAAAATGAAAGACAACATGGAAGACATGAAGAAGTATCTAAAAGTAGACATTCGAAGGTTTGCAAATTTGATACAAGAAATGTTTCCTAATGGTGAAAAGATAGTAGAAGAAACTCATGATGAGAACAAAACAAATGTTAATCGTGATTTCATAAACTCTAATGTTGCCGGGAAGAACCACCATATTCCAAAAATGGAGATGAGGAATTCTGATGGAAAGGATCCTTTAACATGGATACTACAGATGGAGCAATATTTTGATCTCCTTAACATGCAAAACACACAAAAGGTATGCATTGCAACTTTACATTTAGAACAAAATACATTTGTATGGTATCGATGGCTTTGCTCCCGTAAAAAAATTGTCACTTGGTCAATTTTTACAGAGGAAATGATAGCACATTATGAGGATACAAAGAGCAACAACTTCTTTAGCCAATGGATAAATCTCAAACAAAAGGGTTTAGTGGGGGAGCACATTAAGGACTTCCAAAAATTGAATATAACGGTAACTGATATTCCATAGGAACACAGGATTGATCTCTTCATAGGCACTCTCAAGGATAACATCCAACATGAAGTTCGTGTTTTGGAACCTGATTCATTGGAGAAGGCATTCAGGTTGGCAAGAAAATTTGAATGTAAAATTATGGCGACAAGGAAGCCTACCACTCAATTCTATAAAGAAGGAAGTGTTGCTATGCCTAGATTTCCACAACCTACAAGGTTGACAGCACAACAATTGGAAGAAAAAAGATCAAAAGGGCTTTGCTACAGTTGTGATAGCAAATACACTAAAGGTCATAAGTGTGCCGAGAAGAAATTATTTTACATATATTGTGAAGAGGAAGAAGAAAATGAACAAGAAGAGGATATACACCAGGAACCAGCCCTAGAAGAGGAAGAAATGAGTCCAACCATATCATGTAATGCATTGGCAAGAATTACCACTCCTCAAACTCTCAAGATAGAAGGACATATCAAGAAGAAAAAGGTAATAGTGTTGATTGATTTGTGTAGTACCCATAATTTTATTCATTGTAAGGTAGCCAAGGAATTGAATTGTTTCCTATACCCAACACCAGAATGTCAAGTGATGGTTGCAAATGGAGGAACTATAAATTTCTCTGGAAAATTCCATAATATCAAGCTATCCATGGGGGAATATGTATTGAATATTCCAATGTTTTCCATCCCAATGGGAGGTGTTGATGTTGTACTAGGAGTGCAATGGTTACAATCTTTGGGGACGATAGCTTTTAATTTTCAAGAAGTTTTCTTGAAATTTTTTTCGGAAGGAAAGGAAATCGAATTATGGGGTATCACAGGGAAGCCAGGAAAGATAATAAGCTCTAATGTCATGACAAATCTTCTGAAGAAAGAACAACAGGCGTAATTACACAATTACTCTCACTATAAGTTCCAACATCAAAATCATTTATTTCTCCAGATCTCCAAAGAGTCTTGGACAATAATTCCAAGGTGTTTGATACTCCCAAAGGACTCCCACCTACTCGTGATCATGATCATGCTATTCATTTGATTCTAGGAAGTGTTCCTCCAAACATCCGACCTTACAGATATCCTTATGTCCAAAAGAGTGAAATTGAACGTATGATTGCAGAAATGTTAGAGGCTGGTATAATTCAACCTAGTCAAAGTTCCTTCTCTGCTCCTGTAGTATTGGTACACAATAAGGATGGATCATGGTGCATGTGTCCCGATTATAGGGAGCTCAATAAGCTCCCCATTAAAGATAAATTTCCCATTCATGTGATTGATGAATTATTGGATGAATTACATGGAGAAATTTATTTTACCAAATTGGATCTTCGTCAGTGTATCATCAAATTAGAATGAAGATCGAAGATATTCTGAAAACAACATTTCAACTTGTTAGCTTCCTGTAATTTCAGCATATTGGTGAGACTGAAGCTACTGGGAGAACACTTGAACCGCTTTTGGATTTTAGGATCTAGCCCTCCTGTATCCAGAGAGGGATCTCTCTTATAAGTGCAAAGATTGATTTATATTTAAGGATTTTATTTGTGATATTAGGCTAGTTATTAAGAACAAGGGTTTTTGTTTGGTTTTGGATGGTTGAGCATGATTTTTAGTTGAGTGGAAAGTCCTAAAATGAAATAGTTTCAAAGGTGTGAAGTTGCAAGCAATCAGAACAAGACTTGGATGATAGGATAGATATAACGTTGGTTTATAGTCCATTGGGCTATGGAGTCATAAAAGGGTTTAATTGTGCAACAATTTCAAGAGTGGTCCAAGGGGAAAGTCATCTATATCACAAGATCTCTTAGATAAAATGATGGAATGGAACAATAAAAGTGTTGAAGGGGTGGAAAAAGACAATAATTTCAACTAGGATTTATCAGTCCTTCCAAACAAGAAAAGCCTTTTAAGTAACTGTTTAAAACCAACCAAAGGATAGGGCTAACCATAGACTTCTTTGGACAAGCTTGTATTAAAGCTAACTCATCAGACAAACAATCTAGTAATCCACATAATTAATTTATAAGGGATGAAAACAGATAAGAAAAAAAGTGCAGCCTAAGATCAGATAAGATACTTTTAAACCTAAATTGCTTTCAGCATACTCTTAGGGAAACTTTCGGAATTACCTTTGGAGAAAGAAACTAGAAGACAGGGCAAACCATAAGCTTTTCTAGTTGAACCCTACTAAGAATATAATGAAAATATCATTCAAGAACTTCCTTTCAAGCTTTGCACATAAAGACAGGGGCAAACCAACATTCCTTGATAATGTTTACACTTAACTTAAGTCATTCTTAAATACACAATTTGGAGGAAAACATTGAGATAAAGCTTATCAGTCAGAGAAGGGTACTGTAAACAGTAAATCCTAACTCTATGCTTGTTGTTCTTTATCAGAGAATAAATGGACAAAATGGCATACATGAAAGGAAAACAATAACACAGAAAGAATCACTTCACCAATGATATAGACTAGGATCCCAAGAATCAGCTTGTGTATTGATGTAAATCCAGTTACATTCTTTAAGTCCAATGTTTCAGTACAAAAATCATCTTCTCTTCTCAGCCTAACTTATTTGATCACAAACAGAGATTCAAGAGCCTCTTGACACTATTTACATGTAGAAAGTTTCGAGCACAAGCATTACATCAAAGTTCTTCAACCAACCCTTTACAATGTGCTCCTCAAGAAGATTTTATAGGAAAATGAGGAGGTGGATGAGAGAAAAGATCTACATGTTCAATTAATATAGTTTAATGCTTCTCGGCCTTTGAGGGGCTCAATGGAGAAGATTACATATATTTCCTCTGTATTAATGGGTCTGTATTAAGTGTTCGATCTTCTTAGCAAATTTTGTTGACTTTAGAACTCTTTCTCATCTTTGTAATAACGTTGCTGACAGTTTACAATAAGTTCCTTTGGCTGAATTAACTGTTCAGTTGTATTGAGGCAAATATCACTGACTGAGGCAATAACTCTACCTCCTTTGAATGCTTTGAGGTTGCAGGTGTCTTTTGGCAGTCGAGAGGATTCAATTAGCCTCTGATGTGGCAGTGAAGGCTTTCTCAGACTGATAGATATTATTGTTTTTCTTTTAAACATTGTTAATTTGCTTTAATTATGTGTGTTAGGTGAAATTAGGACTAAATTATATCTTCTATTCTTCAAACCAGTTTTTATTGAGTGGATTAGGCTTTAGATAGTCGATTTAGGCCATATTCCCTCAAAACTGTGTAAACAATCTTCAATTCTTCATCTTTGCTATGGTTGGATCCTTTCACACTGATACTCTTTACTTGATTAAATTTTGTTGTGCCTTGTTGATATACAGGTGTGCAGAGGGTTTTAAAATGGCATCAGTGCTCATGAGGCACGGATGAAACATGGTGTTGAACCCTGTGGAATGATATTCTTTGATGAATAAAGGCCTGGGGGATTATCATCCCCGGCGTTCAATTTTCTTTTAAAACAGTTGAAAAACTATTAGAAGCTGCACAATCAAAGAAAAATTAGAAAAATCCTGTCGGATAAGGTTTAACTGCTTAAGATGGTTTAGGTTAGATCGTAGTTGTTGGATGAAAGCATCTAACGGCAAGGATTACTTTGCCGAAGTCAAAAGGAGAGTCGGTTGGATGAATGGTGCAAGAGATTAAGTCTGGGGCGTTGATCTATGTTGATCAACGGTCGAGATCAACCGAAGATCTAATAAGGTGGAGGGATCATATTTATAATGAAACGGGAGAATATACAAAGGAAACAGGTTTAAAACCTTTGGCAGAGAAAAAAGGTTAAAATGAAATTCAGGGTTTCCGAAAGGATTTTGGGTCGTCGGATGAGATCAGCCTCAGAGATCAACAGTGAAGGTAGATCAATGAAGTGCCTTAGAGGATGGCGGAGGGCAATGAACAAAAGCGAGATTGAATTTGGGCCGCTGATCTGCATAGATCAACGATGGAGATCTATTTCGAGAAAATGTAATGGGAACGGGAGGGGTGGTTTCGGATGAAGAAACCGCTGGTTTCGCATGAGAAAATGGAGGAAAGGAAGTTTTAAATTTTTGAGTGCGATATGTGTTACTGGCCGACACGTGGCCTTTTGAAACCACCTATATCGCGTAATTTTGGATCATTAACCTTTGGGCTAAAAATCACGCAAAACTGTGCGTCGTCCGTTAGATCTGGGGTCTTAGATCAGACGGTCGCGGAGAGAGTGCGATGGAGGATAGATGCTCGGGAAATAAGATGTGGGGCAGAGTTTAAGCGGTTTTGATCTGGACCATCAGATCAAGGAATGAATGGCGGAGATTGGATCTGGAGAAAGGTAGGACCCAAAAGAGTTGGGCCTGTCAGGTTGAATCTGGACCGTTGGATCTTCAATACGGTTGGTGGAGATTCAATCTTGGGGTCAAATGAATAAAATATGAGGTGAGGGCTCGGGCGGAGAAAGGGTCAATGTGGGCCATTGATCTGCAGAGATCAACGATGGAGATTCACTGAAAAAATTTATAAAGCGGGGTTTGTATGAATTTAACAAAGGTTGCGAGCTTCAATCTGGACCGTTGGATGGTATGCAATAGACGGCCCAGATCTCATCACTGCATTGCCAATCGGCGGAGGAGAGAGGAATGGTGCACAGAAAATATTCGATGCGATTGAACGAGGGTTGTTGATCTGAGGATCAGATCGATGGCGAAGAATGAATCTACGGAGGTCATAGGTGGAGGGATGGGCTTTAGGATGGAGCGATGTGGGCTGTTAGATCTGAGCCTGGCGGGGGAGATCAACGGTTGAGAAGCCATCGGGAGATCGTCAATCAGGAAGGGGCAATAAAATATTTGAACGCGACCAATGAAAATCTTCGATGCAAGATTCCAAAGGCCGTTGATTGGTTTTTAATCAACGGTTGGAATCCGCCCAACCAATGGACCGTTGGGTTTCATTATGATATGGAAAATGGGTTTTTAAATAAAACACAAAGGGAAGTTGGCTTCGAGGAGGGCTTATTTATACGTTTTAGCGCTCGATTGCGAGCTCCAGGTTATGTGAAGGAAGCAAGGGATTGGGGGTTATAAAAAGAGAGGGGCCAATCGCATCGGGGGATTTTTTTTAAATAATAAAAAGAAATGCGCTCGTCGGAAGTTCCGATTGCGATAAGCGCCTGGGACCTTAGTGCTTGGTCTCGGCACCTGCTTGTATGGTGGGGAAGTGGTTTAGGGCTTAGCCCAAAGGAGCTTAGGCCTATAATGAAAAAAATGGGTTTTTTATGATTTTTCAAAGCTTTTCAAAGGATTTGAAGGCTTCTGATAAGGTAAAAAAGGAGTTTTAAACCTTATCAAAGGGGTTTTTATGAAGGGAAGAAGGGAAATGAGGAAAAATAGAGGAATTTTATGAGGAAAAAGGGGATAAAAATGAAGGGATTTCTGAGTGAAAATGGGAGGTAAAATGAAGGGAAAAATGGATTTTCAGCAGTCTTTTTCTTCAGGAAAACAACCGATTTTCCGAATTGAGAGGGAAACAGTAGCGAAGATTAACTCAAGGATAAGTCATCTTCATAAGACTTCAAGAACTAACAATTTGGCAATAAAATTTTTTCTTGAAGGCTTCAAACAATGCTTTAGCCACCATTTGATATGACAAATTTTATAGGTGGCTAACAGTGGCTCCACATGGGGATGGCACCTTCTTGAAGGTGTTAAGAACTTCAGACTTGTATTCTCTGGGGGCTGATCAATGCCTCATCCATTGGGCTGTAACTTTCTTCACTTGGATGATCTTCTTCTATTTTGAAAATGTTAGTAGCCATGAAAAACAATGGAACTCTATCAAACAATCTTTCTACCTACCCAATCCTACTGATCTAACATTTTTTCTTCTTTGAGAGTGCATTTGGATTGGCAAAATCTTTTACAAGCATTTTATTCTTTTGAAAGCAAAAAAATAATCTAAGTCTACTTCTTTTTTCTCCATGAACTCATATTAACAGTTGAGTTCATAATCTTCTCTACCTAACTAATATCTGTTAGGATTAGACTATCTAATAGATTTTTATTCTCTAATTTCTGAAACAAGAAATTTAAAAGCATACAAGTCAGGATTGAACAGTCTAACTTGTTGCTGATCTATGGCATAAAAACAAGCTGCACATAGATGATTATTTGCAGAAAATTAAATCAAATGTTGAAGGCTTAAGATTTGAAAGTCTTAGGAACATCCTTCTCTTTTCCTCAGCTCTGTTTTTGAGTTTGTTTGAGCTGTTTTTTTTCTTTGCTATCTGGTTCAAGTTTTGGACTTATTAGAACCAGTTTACTTCTGTCTTTTGACTCAAGATTTTAAACAGATTAGATTCATTCTTCTTTTTGAAACCGAGGTTCAGATTTTGAGCTTGTTTGAACCTTTACTTTTCTATCCTAATCTACTTAATTGATAAGCCAAGATTAAGTTGTTTGGAAAATCTACTTCACTAACCTATCAGCAGTCAATTGAAAACTAATTAGTTATGATTATGCTGTATGATTAACTAGGAGTGTTTTTTTTAGGAGTGGCATTTGAACTTGCACACTTTCAGATTTTGTTTCTCTTTTTTGGTATGGGGCTGTACCTTTCTTGTTTTTACAATCTGCCCTTTTTTCTCTTTCTATTGTTTTTGTATTTTTTGATTTTTCTAACTTTGAATGCAATGATGGATGAAATATTTACAATGAGAAAAAAGATAAAAAATGCTTCCAAACATGATAGGATCAAGAGAAATAATGTTTGAGCATCCTTCCATTGATATGACCCCCAAACAGTTCAACTTCATTCAACTCCTGCAAGAAATAGGCATTGTTACCAGCAGTACAATGAATGAGATAAGGGCCAAGCCATAAGTTATCAAATTTCCCATGCTTTCCCTTGTCTTCTCTCCTTGAGTCCCACTTTAACACTTTGTTCCCAATGTTGAAATTGCTGGCCCTTGTTCTTCTATCAAAAAGCTTCTTGATGCTCTCTTGCTTTTGTAATGCTTTGTTATAAACCTCCTCTCTGGTTTGTTGAAGATGTATAGTCTGATTTATTCTTCTAATCATGTCATTGTCTTCAGACTTCACTTCTTGAATCAACTTCATAACTGGTACACCAAGGCTGGTTGGAAAAATTGCATCTATTCCATACACAAGCTGGTAGGGTGACATTCCAATAGATTTCTTAAGAGTCAATCTGTCAGCCCATAATGCATGTACTAGCTTTGTGTGCCAAGACTTCTTGTTGTCTTCCAGCAACTTCTTTATTATGTTTACCAAACTTTTGTTTGAGGATTCTGCTAGCCCATTACCTTGAGGGTAATATGCAGTAGAATGACCCAATGTTATCTGATATTTATGACAGAATTCAACCATATTCTTGGATCCAAATGCAGCTGCATTATCAGTGATGATATTCCTAGGACAGCCAAATCTAGAGAGGATATGAGTCTCAATGAATTTTATGACGACAGAGTCATTGGTTTGTCTAGAAGGGATGGCTTCTATCCATTCGGTAAAGTAGTCTGTTGCAGTTAGAATCCATCTATGTGGGGCAGATGAGGGTGGATGGATTTCTCCTACGAATTCAAGTCCCCACTGTTGAAAAGTAGCTTCAACAGTGATTGGATGCAAAGGTAAGGGAAGCAATTTTCTTTTGCCTTAAAAAATTTGGCATTTATGACAGGAAATTATCATCTTGTGTACATCTAGAAAGAGGGTGGGCCAATAGTAACCAGCTCTAAGGATTTTGTTGGCTTTTTTCTTCCAGTAGAGGTGGCCTCCACATTCTCCTTCATGGAACTCATGCTTAACCTTCTCTGCATCATTCTCAGGCAAACATTTAAGCAATAACCCACTTGCATTTTTCCAATAAAGACATTTATCTATAATGCAATAGTTTATAGCTTTTAACTTTAAGAACCTTGCCTTTGTTTTTGATAAACCAAGAGGTGTATTCAAATTAAGCAAAACATATAGAATATTAGCATACCCAGAGGAATTCATAAAATGGTCTTCAACAATGGGAGTTGACAGTTCCTCTTGTTCATCTAAAGCATTTATCATATTTATATCAAGAACTTCAAAATTTGATTCAGCCATTAATCTAGCTAGTCCTTGGCCTTTAATGAGTTTAGTGGGCTTGATTTCTAAATCATATTCAAGTATCACAGCTACCCACTTACCTCTCTTACCATTTGGGTCCTGTGTTAGAATGTATTTCACAACTGAATTTTGGACAAACGCAATGATATGGGAGTGCAAAACATAAACTCTGAAGTCTTTTAAGGCTTTGACTAAGGCAAAGGATTTTTTTTCCATAATGTTGTACTTCAGAGGAGCATCTATCTATGCCTTGATAAAGAATGCAATTGGCTGCTCTTGTCCTTGTGGATTTTTCTGCAATAGGACAACAACTATTGTATGTTCAGATGCAAATGAAAAAATGTAAAAATCTTTTGAAAAATCAGGACTTATTAGAACTGGTGTTTTGGTTAATGCTTGCTTTACCAACTCAAAAGATTTCTTTGCTTCTAAGGACCACTTAACTCCTTGTTCCTTTTTCAGCATGTTTGTAATGTTTCTAAGGAGTTCAGCTAAGTTGGGTATGAACCTTCTCAAGAAATTAATCTTTCCAATGAAAGATTGAAGTTCCTTGATGTTTCTAGGATGAGTGATTTGCAATATAGCCTCGATCCTCTTTGGGTCTATCTTTATCCCCTCTTCTGATATGATGTGCCCAAAAATTTTACCTTCTTGGAGACCAAATAGTGTTTTCTTTGGATTTAAAGATATCCCAAACTTCCTGCATTTCTCTAATACTTTTCTCAAGTGTTCGAAGTGCTCTTCATCTGTCTTGGAAAAAAACAGTGACATCATCAAGGTAAATAATGATAAAGTAGCCTAATTCTTTCGAGAATGCGATGTCTGTGGCTATCTGAAAATTAGCACTAGCATTAATTAAACCAAAGGGAATTTTCACATACATGAAAGTGGCCCAAGGTGTAGTAAAATTTGTCTTTAGTTGATCATCAGGATGTACTAATATCTGATTGTATCCTGAGTAGCCATCTAGCAAAGAAATTCTTTTAGAACCAACTACCCTTTGTAAAATATGATCCATCTTGGGTAAAGGGTAGTTTTCCTTCAATGAGGCTTTGTTTAAGTCTCTAAAGTCTATACAAAGCCTTATCTCTCATGTTTTCTTCCTAACTGACACTAGATTAGACACTCACTCTGAATATCTAGTAGGGACAATAATACCAGCTTCATACATTTTCTTGATTTCCTTCTCAACCAAAGGTAACTGAGTAGGGTTTATTCTGCGCAGTTTTTTTTAAATGGCTTTTGGTTTTCCTTGAGAGGTATATTGTGCTAAAGTATTTCAGTGTCATATGATTTTAGATCCTCATAAATCCATGCAAAAACATCAGAAAATTCCTTAAACAACTCTATGTATTTGAGTTTG
This sequence comes from Pinus albicaulis, assembly GCA_034641835.2. Classification (NCBI taxonomy): domain Eukaryota; kingdom Viridiplantae; phylum Streptophyta; class Pinopsida; order Pinales; family Pinaceae; genus Pinus; species Pinus albicaulis. The sequence goes on from MU968317.1 coordinate 1,625,868, forward strand.
ATGTGAGCTGGTAAAGTATTAGACAATTTGATCATATTTGGTTTTAGTTCACTGCCTATATTACACTCTTCAACTTCAGTTTCCACAGGCTCTAGAATTGGCTTCTTGGCCACATCATTGAAATCAAACAACTCTTATAAAGGGACCAGTCCCTTTGGAAAACTTTGATTGTTAGACTGCAGAGTTTCTAAGTCTTCTGTTTCTAACTCTGAACTAATTTCTATTGTGTTTTCAAGTTTGTTAGACAACAGATTTACATCAGCCATCTCAGGAGACTCTTCTTCTTCATCAAGAAAATTTTCTTCACTAGGACAGTCTATTTCATAATTTGAATCTGAACTTGGTAGTTCAAATTCATTTCTGTACTGCAAGAAGTCTTCAATTTGTTTGTCTCCATCAAAAACTTGCCAATATTTCTCGTTATCGGGGATAGCTGGTCTGAATTTAATCTGGGTGGTACACTGTTTGGTTTCAAATGGTGTTAAACATGTTCTAGCAGCAAAAGCTAAACTTTGGGCACACATATTCTTTTCTCTTAGGACAAAAATCAGTTGTGATTCCTCAAATGTTTTCAATAAATCCATGACATCGTTCCTATAGGCTCTAAGTCTGGGGTATTTAGTGTTGTATTCCACATTTACTTGCGTAATGATTAACTCTGAATCCCCATGCACTTTAATTCTCTTGGCTCCTAATTTCTTCAACAGGTGTAAGCCTAAAAGAAGGGATTCGTATTCCGCTATGTTATTCGAACACTGAAAATTTAATCTGTAGGAATGGCCTTTAGTGTGATTATTTTCGGTGTTATGTATCCAGACGCCTGCACCAGCATTGCTTCTAGTGCAAGACTTGTCAAATTTCATTCTCCAAAGAGGACTAGTTTCAGGTTCATCAGTTTGATTACTATCCTCTTCAACTAGTGTGCTTTCAGATTGTTCTTGAACATCAGCACTTCGTTGAATTTTTTTTAATTCCTCAGATTTTTCATTGTGTTGAGGACTGCTTTCTTGACTCTCAAGGTTTAAAAGCAATGGATGAATGATCTGTAGCTCTAGACCAGTATTTTGTTTACTATAGTTTTCGAGTTTAGAAAACTATTTTGAAAATTTTTTGTTGTATTCCTCCTCCTCTCTATCTGCCATTAATTCCATTAAGGTCACTTGTTCACTGAATGTTTCATCATTGAAAAGGATAAATGAGTCAAGGCCTGTGTTTACAGAATAAAGGGGAGAATTTTGCGGTCTCTCTTGGCTAGTAACCATGTATTGCATATGAGACTCCCTATAAAGTCTTCTAGTTTGATTGAAAATAGGGATGGTTGCATATGTCATATCCATCTGCATAGTTCCTTGTAACTTAGCTCCCCAAGATCTTGATAACAGCATACCATATTTTGGGGGTACATTAGCCACTACAATATCCATGACTAAACATTTGGCCGGAATTTGTGCTAAGTTAACACAAAGGTCTTTGATTAATCCTAAACATTTCACTTTGCTTGAGTCAAAGGAGTAAAAATCTTTGTAAGGTCTGGTGATTTCAAGGCCTAGGCTCTCCATTACAGCTTTGGGCATTAAATTGTGAGAGGCCCCTGAATCATGCATGGCATTGTGCAAAATTTTGTCATGAATATTTAAACTAACATAAAAAAGAGGAACTGGTCCCTCTTGATACCTACCCTCAATCTTAGGACCAAATATGAGCTCTGGTTGGTCATCGTTAAGATTGACAGTGTCATTATTATCTTCTATGTTAAAAGCCTTCAAAATTTGGGATCTATACACATTTTGGGTGGCTAATTTAGTAAGAGGAACATAGATCTTGATTCTGGAAATTTCCTGCTCCAAACTAAAAGGCATCTGATTCTTTGAAGTGCTTGTTTCGGCCTTATTAACTGCCACTCTATTAGCAAAATTAGTTTGATGATTTCCTCTATTTACATTTGTCAAAATTGTTTTAACATGAGCACTAGTTGAGGTGCTAACACTATTAAGGTCTGCACTCTGCTTTTCAATACTTTGAGTGCCTTTCTCCTTGTTTCTATCAGAATTTCCGGCCACTTTTTTATCTTTCTGTTTTGTAGTCTTGGGTTTATTCACAGGGCTGTTATTTGCAGAACTTTCAGAGGTCTTAGTTTTGGGAGTTTCTTGTTTTATTTTATTCCTAAGGTCATACTCTTTTTGAGTCTCTATGATGACATTTTCCATTTCTTGATAATAACTTTCATCCTCTACTCTTTTGTCATCATAGGGTGTGTATAGACCTTGTTTTCTATTGTAATGAACTTCAAAATCATCATTATCTACTCCCAACATGTTTATATCATCCTCATATGTTTGTTATAATGTTTCTTCAACCTCGCTCACAAAATTTTGATGAAAAGGAGGGGTGATCTGTTGATCATCCTCCCTTGGTCTATTTTGAGGCTGGTTTCTCCTAAAATTCTGATTTTGGTTTTGATTTCTGTTTTGAGGAGCTATTTGGTTTTGAATAGCTTTTGCTCTCTCAAGTATGCTCATCTTTTTCATCATCTCCTCCATCATTCTTTCCATCTTTGAGCTGGATGTGGAAGGTGTGGATTCCTCTCTAAAGGACACTTTCTTCTCATTCCTCATTCTTTCTCTTTTCTCCATTAAATTAACTTCCACAGCGAGAGCTCCTTTTTTCATATCTTCAAGAGTCAAAGGATCTCTCTCTCTCAGCTGATAGGCCATTTCAGGATCAAATCCTTCAGGAAAATTGTTTAAAGTTGAGCCTTGTGGAGGTTTTAGGTCTGGGGGAAGGGCATTATAAACATTGTTAAACCTAGTGCAATAGGCTTGAACACTTTCCCCAGCATTTCTTTTGAGATTCTTGTAATCAGAAAGTATTTGGAGAGGGTTTTTCCTCACTTCCCATTTGTTTAAGAATAACTGATGGAAGGCTTGGAGATCATTAATACTATGAGTGGTTAAACCTTTGAACCATTTTATTACTTCTCCCCCTAAACTCTGAGAAAATAGTCTAAGTTTGACAGTTTCATCATCAATTTCATTTCTGTCAAAGTAGTCATTCATCTTATCCACATGTTTTGAAGCAGTAGTAGCATTACTGGAATCATACAATGGTATCTTGGACTGATAGTGTTGTGGGAGATCGACTAATGGTAAAGGAAGGACTAGCGGAGCATACCATGTTGCCATGATAGGAGGTTGTGGAAAAAGTGGGGGGTTTACAAATGGTGGGTTGACAAGAGGGAAAGTGGGTTGGGATGTAGTGGTTTGGACAGTGGATGTATGAAGAACAGATGTGGATGGACCAACAATAGATTGTTGAGCTGATCTTGGATGAGAGACATCTAAATTGTGAAGGAAATGTAAATCAGGTGGTGTAGTTTCTCTACTATCAGGATGTTCACTTGTTTCTGGGGATGAAAGTGAAAAATCTGACTCTAGCTGATCTAAATCATGAAGCGACCTAGTTCTAAATGGATTTCTTAAGTCAACTTGTGATTGTTGTAGAGCTGCAAGGTTTTCATGAACAAAATTAGCTCTAAGGGGTGATCTGAAAACAGTTGAAGATTTAACCTCAGGAGACTTCCTAAGGATTCTTTCAGGGTTATCAACTATCTCAGGAGGGTTTGGGTCAGGGTAAGCTCTAGTATAAATCTTTCTAGGAGCCAATATGCTATGTTTTTTAGACCCAACTAAACAAGAAAAGTTTAACCACATATGACAATCTTTAAGAGGCTAACTGATCTTTTAAACAAGAAAACTTTAATCGTAAAGTCCTCTAACTGAGTTTATATGATTTTATGATGATAATGGGTCTTCTCAGTGAAGCCTTAAGGTCTATTTAGGATTGAGGAGTCACCAGGTGGAAATTTTTAGCTCTTTTGTAGGTAAAAGGTTTTATGGTCCACCACCATGTTTATTTTGAATACCAATTTTGAAATATTTTTGGGTTTTTCTGAGTTTATTTCAGTCCTGTGGGTTCTAAGAGGATCCTAAATGTGTTTCAACACTTAGCTATGGTGATGAGACAAAAAAAATTTACTCTTATGGCTAAGCTAGTTGATCCTTCAAGGTTTGATAAGCTCTTATAAGAATCCTAAGGTTTCCTTTGTTTGTCACTGATTCAAACAAGTTTGATCATGATTACCATTTGCTTGGTATTGCTTGAAAAGGGCTGCTTGTACTCAAGGGATTTTTATGAGATCTTAAGGGTACCTAAGATGAAATTTGACTCAGTTCCCCAGTGGAGTCGCCAAAAATGTTATGACTGGTGGCTCAACTGGCTAATATACCAAATGTTCTTGATTCAAGGGTAATCTGAGATCTTTAAAGGTATATCTAGGATGAAAAATACTCAAATTCCCCAGCGGAGTCGCCAGAAATGTTAGCTCCCTGTAATTTCAACAGATTGGTGAGACCGAAGATGTAGGGAGAACACTTGAACCACTTTCGGATTCTAGGATCTAGCCCTCCTGAATCCAGAGAGGTATCTCTCTATAAGTGCAAAGATTGATTTATCTTTTAAAGTTTTTATGTGTGATATTAGGCTAGTTATTAAGAGCAAGGGTTTTTGTTTGGTTTTGGATGGTTGAGCATGATTTTTAATTGAGTGGAAAGTCTAGAAATGAAAGAGTTTCAAAGGTATGAAGTTGCAAGCAATCAGAACAAGACTTGGCTGATATGATAGATATATTAGTCCATTGGGCTATGGAGTCATAAAAGGGTTTAATTGTGCAACAATTTCAAGAGTGGTCCAAGGGGAAAGTCATCTATATCAAAATATCTCTTAGATAAAATGATGGAATGGAACAATAAAAGTGTTGAAGGGGTGGAAAAAGACAATAATTTCAACTAGGATTTATCGGTATTTCCAAACAAGAAAATCCTTTTAAGCAACTGTTTAAAACCAACCAAAGGACAGGGCTAACCATAAACTTCTTTGGACAAGCTTGTATTAAAGCTAACTCATCAGACAAACAATCCAGTAATCCACATAATTACTTTCAAAAGGGATGAAAACAGATAAGAAAACAAAGTGCAGCCTAAGATCAAATAAGAAACTTTTAAACCTAAACTTCTTTCAGCATACTCTTAGGGAAACTTTCAGAATTACCTTTGGAGAAAGAAACTAGAAGGCAGGGAAAACCATAAACTTTTCTAGTCGAACTCTACTAAGAATATAATGAAAATATCATTCAAGAACTTCCTTTCAAGCTTTGCACATCAAGACATGGGAAAACCAACATTCCTTGATAATGTTTACACTTAAACTTAAGTCATTCTTAAACACACAATTTAGAGGAAAACATTGAGATAAAGCTTATCAGTCAGAGAAGGGTACTGTAAACAGTAAATCGTAACTCTATGCTTGCTTTTCTTTATCAGAGAATAAATGGACAAAATGGCATACATGAAAGGAAAACAATAACAAAGAAAGAAGCACTTCACCAGTGATATAGACCAGGATCCCAAGAATCAGCATGTATATTGATGTCAATCCAGTTACATTCTTTAAGTCCAATGTTTCAGTACAACAATCATCTTCTCTTCTCAGCCTAACTTATTTGATCACAAACAAAGCTTCAAGAGCCTCTGAACTATTTACATGTAGAAAGTTTCAAGAACAAGTATTACATCAAATTTCTGCAACCAACCCTTTACAATGTGCTCCTCAAGAAGATTTTATAGGAAAATGAGGAGGTGGATGAGAGAAAAGATCTACATGTTTAATTAATACAGTTTAATGCTTCTCGGCTTTTGAGGGGCTCAATGGAGAATATTACAGATATTTCCTCTGTATTAATGGGTTTGTATTAAGTGTTCGATCTTCTTAGCAGAGTTTGTTGACTTTAGAACTCTTTCTCATCTTTGTAATAACTCTGTTGACAATTTACAATAAGTTCCTTTGGCTGAATTAACTGTTCAGCTATATTGAGGCAAATATCACTGACTGAGGCAATAAATCTACCTCCTTTGAATGCTTTGAGGTTGCAGGTGTCTTTTGGCAGCTGAGAGGATTCAATTAGCCTTTGATGTGGCAGTGAAGGCTTTCTCGGACTGATAGATATTATTGTTTTTCTTTTAAACACTGTTAATTTGCTTTAATTCTGTGTGTTAGGAAAAATTAGGCCTAAATTCTGTCTTTTGTTCTTCAAACCATGTTTTATTGAGTGGATTAGGCTTTAGATAGTCGATTTAGGCCGTAATCCCTCAAAACTGTGTAAACAATCTTCAATTCTTCATCTCTGCTGTGGTTGGATCCTTTCACACTAATACTCTTTACTTGATTAAATTTTGCTGTGTCTTGTTGATATGCAGGTGCGCAGAGGGTTTTTAAATGGCATCAATGCTCATGAGGCACAGACGAAACATGGTGTTGAACCCTGTGGAATGATATTCTTTGATGAATAAAGGCCTGGGGGATCATCATCCCCGACCTTCAATTTTCTTTTAAAATAGTTGAAAAACTATTAGAACCTGCACAATCAAAGAAAAATTAGAAAAATCCTGCAAGATAAGGTTTAACTGCTTTAGATGGTTTAGGTTAGATCGCAACCGTTGGATGAAAGCATCCAATGGCGAGGATTACTTTGCCGAAGTCAAAAGGAGAGTCGGTTGGATGAATGGTGCAAGAGATTAAGTCCAAGCCGTTGATCTGTGTTGATCAACAGTCGAGATCAACCGAAGATCTTATAAGGCAGAGGGATCATATTTATAATGAAATGGGAGAATATACAAAGGAAAGGGGTTAAAAACCTTTGGCAGAGAAAAAAGGTTAAAACAAAATTCGGGGTTTCTGAAAGGATTCTGGGCCGTCGGATGAGATCGGCCTTAGAGATCAATGGCGGAGGTTGATCAATGAAGTCCCTTGAAGGATGGTGGAGGGAAATGAAAAAAAGCAAGATTGAATACGGGCCGTTGATCTACATAGATCAACAATGGAGATCTATTTCAGGAAAATGTAATGGGAATGGGAAGGGTGGTTTCGGCTGAAGAAACCACCGGTTTCACGCGAGAAAATGGAGGAAAGGCGGTTTTAAATTTTTGAACGCGATATGCATTACTGGCCGACACGTGGCCTTTTAAAACCGCCTATATCGCATAATTTTGGATCAGTAACCTTTGGGCTAAAAATCATGCGAAACTGCACGTCGGCCATCAGATCTAGGGTCTTAGATCAGACGGTCGTGGAGAAAGCGTGATGGAGGATAGATGCTCGGGTGATAAGATGTGGGGCAGAGTCTGAGCGGTTTTGATCTGGACCGTCAAATCAAGGAATGAACGGGGGATATTGGATCCGAAGAAAGGTAGGACCCAAAAGAGTTGGGCCTGTCGGGTTGAATCTGGATCGTTGGATCTTCAAAACGGATGGTGGAGATTCAATCTTGGGGTCAAATGAATAAAATATGAGGTGAGGGGTCGGGCAGAGAAAGGGTCAATGTGGGCCGTTGATCTGCAGAGATCAACGACGGAGATTGGCCGAAAAACTTTATAAAGTGGGGTTTGTATGAATTTAAAAAAGGTTGCAGGCTTTAATCTAGACTGTCAGATGGTATGCAATGGACGGCCCAGATCTCATTGCTAGATTTCTAATTGGTGAAGGAGAGAGGAATGGTGCACATAAAATCTCCGATGTGATTGAACGAGGTCCGTTGATATGAGGATTAGATCGACAGTGGAGAATGAATATGCAGAGGTCACAGGTGGAGGGATGGGCTTTGGGATGGAGCAATGTGGGCCGTCGGATCTGAGCCTGGCGGGGGAGATCAACAGCTGAGAAGCCATCGGGAGATCATAAATCAGGAAGGGGAAATAAAATATTTGAATGCAACCAATGAAAATCTCCGATGCGAGATTTTGAAGGTCGTTGATTGTTTTTGAATCAATGGTTGGAATCTGCCCAACCAATGGACCGTCAGGTTTCATTATTATATGGAAAATGGGTTTTTAAATAAAATACAAAGGGAAGTTGGCTTCGGGGAGGGTTTATTTATATGTTTTAGCGCCCGATTGCGGGCTCCGGGTTATGCAAAGGAAGCAAGGGATCGGGGGTTATAAAAAGAGAGGGGCCAATCGCATCGGGGGATTTTTTTTAAATAACAAAAAGAAATGCGCTCGTCAGAAGTTCCGATTGCGATAAGTGCCTGGGACCTTAGTGCTTGGTCTCGGCACATGGTTGTATGGTGGGGAAGTGGTTTAGGGCTTAGCCCAAAGGGGCTTAGGCCTATAATGAAAAAAATGGGGTTTTTATGATTTTTCAAAGTTTTTCAAAGGATTTGAAGGCTTCCGATAAGGTAAAAAAGGACTTTTAAACCTTATCAAAGGGGTTTTTATGAAGGGAAATGAGGAAAAATAAAGGAATTTTATGAGGAAAAAGGGGATAAAAATGAAGGGATTTCTGAGTGAAAAGGGGAGGTAAAATGAGGGGAAAAATGGATTTTCAGCAGTCTTTTTCTTCAGGAAAACAACAGATTTTCAGAATTGAGAGGGAAACAGCAGTGAATATTAACTCAAGGATAATTCATCTTAATAAGACTCAAGAAATAACAATTTGGCAATAAAAATTTTTCTTGAAGGCTTCAAAAAATGATTTAGCCACCATTTGATATGACAAATTTTATAGGTGGCTAACAGAACTCATGAAGGTCATTATGAATTTTTGGTCATGCCTTTTGGCCTTACCAGTGCACCTTCTAGATTTCAAGGGTTGATGAATTCCATTTTCAAACCCTTCCTTAGAAAATGTGTGATATTATTTTTTGATGATATACTAATCTATAGTAGGTCTTGGAAGGATCATGTTCAACATGTTGACACCATGCTCAAAATATTATAGGAGAAACAATTATATGCAAAAAAATCCAAATGTTTCTTTGGAGTACAAGAGGTGGAAAATCTGGGTCATATTGTATCTCATGAAGGTGTTAAGGTAGACCCTAACAAAATTAAAGCCATTAAGGAATGGAAAGTCCCCACAACCATAAAGCAGTTGCAAGGATTTCTTGGGTTAACAGGGTATTATCAAAAGTTTGTTAAGAATTATGGGAGAATAGCATCACCTCTAACACCATTATTGAAGAAAGATGCATTTTCATGGACTCCTAAAGCAAGTAAGGCCTTTGAACATCTTAAAGAGGCAATGTGCCTAGCACCAGTCTTAGCTACGCCAGACTTCACAAAAACCTTTATTGTGGAATGTGATGCCTCAGGAAATGGAATTGGTGTTGTTTTAATGCAAGAAAGAAGACCCATTGCTTTTGAAAGTCATCCAATCAAAGGAAAGTATTTACAGAAACCTATTTATGAGAAGGAAATGTTAGCAATACTGCATGCACTAAAGAAATGGAGAACTTACCTAATGGGAAGACACTTCAAGGTAAAAACTGATCATGATAGTGTTAAACACTTTTTGGAACAGAGACTATCTTCAGAAGAGCAGCAAAAATGGGTCACAAAGATGTTGGGCTATGAATTTGAAATAATCTACAAAAAAGGAAAGCTTAATGTTGTTGCAGATGCACTCTCAAGAAAGAATGAAGAGGTGGAAGCATTGCTTTGTGCCATTTCTATTATCCAACTAGATTGGATAACCGAAGCAAGAGATGAATGGAAGAAGGACGAAGACGTGTGGACACTCATTCAAAAGTTGCAGCAAGATCCTAGTACATCTGATACATTTAGTTGGAAAAATGATTCCTTATGGTACAAAGATCGCTTATGTCTTTGTAAGAATTCCCAACTAAAACAAAATATTCTTTGGAATTGCACACTTCTCCTTTAGGAGGACACTCAGGATTTTTAAAAACTTACCACAGGGTGAAGAAAGAATTTTTTTGGGATGGCCTTAAATCTGATATTCAAAATTTTGTGGCGGAATGTTTGGTTTTCCAGCATAATAAAGTTGAGACAATTAAGACCCCGGGACTTCTACAACCTTTATCCATTCCAAGTCAACGTTGGGAGGAGATTTCAATGGATTTTATCACAGGTTTACCTAAGTCCGAAGGAGAGAGTGTCATCATGGTGGTAGTTGATAGACTTACCAAGTATGCACACTTTTGTGCATTATCTCATCCATTTAAAGCAAGTACAATTGCTACTACATTTATGGACACAATTCAAAAGCTACATGGAAACCCAAGGGTTATTGTGAGCGACAGAGATCCCATTTTTACTGGAAATTTTTGGACGGAGTTATTTTCTTGTTTGGGTACTCAATTAGCTCATAGCTCATCTTATCATCCTCAATCCGATGGTCAAACTGAGATAGTAAATAAATATTTGGAAGGATATCTTCGTTGTTTTTTATCTGATAAACAAACACAATGGGTCAAGTGGTTACCTCTAGCTGAATGGTGGTATAACACTTCCTTCCATACTACAGCAAAAATGACCCAATTTATGACACTTTATGGATATCATCCACCATCCATCACATCATCTTTAAGAGAAAATTCGAAGGTTCAAGCAGTGAAAGATCACATCGATCATCAACAAGAATTTCTACAACTCTGAAAGGAAAACCTGAATTTGGCACAAAATCGAATGAAACAACAGGTAGATCAACATCGCAGTGAGAGAATTTTTGATGTAGGAGACTGGGTATTTTTACGGCTACAACCATACAAACAAATTTCCCTCAAGCAAGATATGAAGGATAATAAATTATCGCCAAAGTAATATGGTCCTTACAAGGTGTTGCAAAAGATTGGTACTATGGCATACAAATTGGAGCTTCATGCTTCTTCACGAGTGCATCCAATTTTCCATGTTTCATGCTTAAAGAAGGTTATAGGTGAAAATCTTCGAGTTCAAAAAATATTGCCAGAACTTGATGAGGAAGGAAAAATCATATTGGAACCTGAAGCGGTCATGGAAACAAGAAATCGATAGCTATGGAATCGATCAATTTCAGAGTATCTCATCAAGTGGAAGAACTTACCCACTGAAGATTCTACATGGGGGGATGAGAATTTTATACAAAATCACCCAGAGCTACTCAAGCGTTGAGGACAACACTTTTTTGAAGGAGAGGGGCATGTTAGGTCCCTATATTACAAGTATAGTCCCTTATTATTGTTAGTGTAACCCCCTTATTGTTATTATTGTACCCTTGTAACCCCCATATTGTTATTATTGTGCCCTTAAATTATTATTGTTAGGTCAGCTAGGATTACATTGTGGCCCCACTAGGATTACATTCTTGCCCCATGGACTCCTATATATAGAAAGGAGGTTTTGTAATTTGAATTATCCAAGAATTGTTCATTCATGTAATGTATTGGAGGTTTCCCCCTCGAAGTGGCATATTTATAAGGCGTTGATATCTCTTTTCTTCTATTTTTGGAGCTGGTTTCACAACATTCATCTATAAAATCATAATTGGGCAAAATTATTTCTTTTTCTACCCCTCTATCAACTTGTAATATTTCATGAAAAGGAGGGTTAGAAATAGATACTGATGGTTGTTGTATGATAGGAGTTGAGTTTATTGGTTTTTATTGTTTTTTATTTTCAGAATTCTGGTTTTGCTGCAGAGATGCCCCCTCTTCAGAACTTTTATTTTGCTGTAGAGAAATTTCTTCATCAAAATTATCTTGTTCTTGAATAACAACAGAAGGCTTTTTACTTTCTAATATTCTACCAGATCTAAGTTGAACATCATTAATATCTAGTGGAATAATCATGTAAGTTGGAAATTGTTGTCCTTCTATGGTGTAAGCATTTTGAGAATTTTTACTATTTGGGTTTGGAAATGGCTAGGTAGGTAGTTGGTTTGGTCTCTATGGAAACGGTAATGAAAGTTGGGGGTTTTGGTTTTGGAACTGGGGTTGTTGATTTTGTTGTGGAAATTTTTGGGGAGGATAGTTTGGATACGATGGAGGATATTGGTAGTATTGATAATATCTACCATATGGATTTTGCATTCCTTGTGTCCAAGGTTGCGGTTGGGACCAAGGTTGCTGCCAAGAATTCCAAATATTTGGAGGGGGATGAGTATACATTTGGTTATTAAAACCTTGAGTTTGTGGTCCCTACCATGGTCTTATAGAGACAAAGCAAAGAGGTTCTACTGGATTTGGAGTTACTTCTTCCTGAAAAACAACCTTAAGACTTGGAATTGAAGGGCAACTCTTAGTTTCATGATTTTTTGAGAAAATAACACATGTCTCTATGACTTTCACATCAAGAGGACATTCTCTTAAGGCATGCTTCTTTCTACATTTAGGACAGAAGACAACTAAGGCATCAATTTCAGCTTTCTACTTGTTTTGTAATTTAAGGGTGTATATTTGTTCACTAAGACTTCCTAAGATATCTATTTTAAATTCATCAAGCATATTTCCAATTTCTGCCCTACTTACTGTTCTAGTTGCATATTTATTCACTCTAGAGAGAGAAGGATCTCTTGCATTTTTCCCATTTCTTGATTTTCCTCTTGAGAGATGAATGCATAATTCTCCAATTTCAGGTAATGTGAGTTGAGATATGTCTCCCCTCCCCATCATGTTCAGAATTTCTATCCATTAATCTCTAATGGCTTTCAAAAAGAGATCTTTTAAAGTATATTGATCTAAGTTTTCCATTATAGCTCTTTTTATGTTGTAATTGAGTCTTTCAATTAGATCTTCTAGGTCCTCATCCTCTTTTTGCATCAGCTTGACTACTTCATCCTTCCGATTAAATGGTATGAAATAATCCAAATATCTTTGTAAAAATGAACTTTTCATATCATTCCATGTCCTAATAGATTGTGTGATTAAACCCATGAACCATTTTAAAGCTTCTCCTTTAAGTGTTGCAGGAAATAGCTTAAGTTTTTGAGAGTCTTGTAAGTAGTCATAAGATTTACAAAAAACTTAAAATTCAAACAACAAGGTTTCAGGATCTTCATTCTTTAATCCATGAAAAATTGGAAGAATGGAAGGTGAAATATTTTTCATTGTCGCATTTGTATCCTCATTAATTACAGGAAATCCAAAAGAATTATCATCTTCCCTATTTCTACTATTTTCTTCACCTCCTCCTCTGTTCCCTCTACCTTGTCCTCCTCCATTTCTTACATTTTCACCATTTATAATTTCTCCTTCTCCTTCTCCTACCATTGTATATTCCTCAGAGCTAATATAAGGTTCTAACTCTAAAGTTAATTGCTCTTCCTCTCGTTCTTCTATCAATGGGGTATTGAAGACATTTTCTTCTTCACTAGGAATCTCTAACTCTTCAGCTAGAATTTGTTCTCCTGTAGAGGTGAAAAAGGTTACTCATTTAGTTGGATATCTAGGATATTCTTCCTCTAAGACTGCCTTAGTGGATGAAGTAGGAGATCTTCCGGTTGCATTTCTGACCTTAAGACTTTAGGAATTCTATGTCTAGTGAAATATGGAATACTAGTTTGAGATGGTGGTGTAGCACTACATGGTCTAGGTGGGGTGAGTGGTGTTGTTGGAATAAAACTCCCGCCTCTATCTATGAATCTACCCCTAGAATCTCTTTCTCTACGCATATCAATTTTTATTTTTTTAGATGTAAGAAATAAGGCTACCTAATTACACTTCCCAGGCAACGACGCCAAAATTTTTAGCCAATTTGATGTCTCAAATTGCTATCATAAATTATCAACCAAGGTTAGTAATCTGATGAACTGTGGTGCACTATATATGTTTAGTTAAACTTCTTCTTACTTCGTTGTGTATGTTTTTATATTGTTTTGGTGGGTTTTGTTTCTTTATGCCTAAAAGAGTTAATATTAAGAAATAAACGCTATGAAATTAATCAACTAAATCTAATGAAGTTTAATGTTAAAAACTAGTTTTGAAAGAAGGAAGAAAAGGAAATGTTCTTTAACTATTCTAATTTACATAAAAATGAATCAAGATTTTAAATGGTTAGAATCTAATCTAAAAATAGAGAAAATGACTTTGATATTTTTGGAATTAAAGCTAATTCTATTCTATCTTAATATAACTCTACTCCATGGATTGAAATCATAAATCCTATGATTAAGAATTGAAATGACAATGTTGATTAAATGAAAAGAAAATTAAAATCAATTGAAAGGAAACTATTATATGACCAACTACTTAAATATCATTCAATTTTGGAAGAATGACAAAATCATCTTCTTGATATGATTTAACAAGAAATTAATTATTATACATTTAATTTAGAGATTTAATCTAAGAAAGCAATTAAAAAGCATTTAAAGGAAACTGAGCTACTGTATGACCAAGTACTCAAATACCATTCAATTTTGGAAGAATGACAAAGTCAACTTCTTGATATGATTTAGAAAGCATTTGATTATAAATTTAATTGAGAATTTAATCTAGGAAAGTAGTATAAAAACATGTAAAGGAAACTCAACTATTGTATGAACAAGTACTCAAATACCATTCAATTTTGGAAGAATGACAAAGTCAACTTCTTGATATGATTTAGAAAGCATTTGATTATACATTTAATTGGTAATTTAATCTAGGAAAGCAATATAAAAACATGTAAATGAAAACTAAGATAATTATATGCTCTAATTCTTCAAACACAATCCAATTTTGGAAAATAGAGGAACAACTTTCTTGAGATGCTTTGGTAAGCAAAATATTACACAGTTATTCTAAAACTAATTCTAAGAAAGCATTCATAAATTTAATCTATGAAATAGTAAGCAATTTAATCTAAGAATCAACTATAAAGCAATGTAAAATTAACTATGAATTGACAAAACAGAGCTAATAGAAATTAAACTAAAAACAACTAATGAAACCTCCTTTCTATGCAGGGGCCCTCTACAACAGAATGAATTGAAATCGTAGTAGACTATGCACGCATCAAGAACAATATGGAAGAAATGAACATGGTCTTCGTATTATCAAAACATAGTTTAAAGCATACACAGTAATCAAAATAATAAGACTGTCTTCCAGTTTCAAAACGATCAGTATTTAAACTAATTTAAATGTAACTGTCTTAAGGTATTTCCACCTACAGATGGAGATTATAACTGAAACATAGAAGAAAAATCTAAGTAGCTAACTCTCGATTTGCTACATTAGAGCAATCAAGAGTATTTCGTTCTCGAATCACGTCTTTTGACCGAACTTTGACCACAAGCATAGGAACCTTTTTCTGTCGAATTCAAATAGGTGGATAGGACGAGATCCATGTGTGGATCATTCCAAAGATGCCCGTGTGACTCAGTCATTCATTCACTCCTCTGAACCTATCAAACCATTAAAGTAGCTATGGAAACAACAATTAGCTGTAGAATATCATGAGCTCTGTAGCTGAGTTACAAAATTCATTATAAAATAGACACCATTCAAATTCATTCTCTGAGAAGAAATATGTCATTTATCATTGATTGGAGTTATGGATTTATGAAAAGGTAGGGAGAAGTGATGAAAAATGTTGTCAGAGAAAGAACAATTTTGAGGTTCAACAATGGGATATCCTTGTCATGTGATGATAAGTGGGTCCCCCTAAGAAGTGATGAGCCATGGATGTGTGAGATACTTTTCATGTGTTTACAAGTGGATCTCCCCCAAGCAGTGATGAGCCTTGGATGTGTGATATCCTTATCATGTGTTGAAAATTGGATCCCCCCAAGTAGAGATGATAATTGGTTGTGTTAGATCCTTGTCATGTGTGGACAAGTGGATCCCCCCAAGAAGTGATGAGCATTGGATGTGTGAGATCGTTTTCATGTGTTGACAAGTGGATACTCCCAAGCAGAGATGAGACTTGGTTGTGCGAGATCCTTGTCCTATGTTGGAAAATGGAATCCACCCAAAGTGAATATAGGTGATGCATGAATCTCCCCCATGATCATTCTTGTTCATTAGAGTGAGATTTCATTGTTCTAGATGATACAGAGTAGAGATGAACAGAGATGAAAAAAGATGAGCAAAGAAAGCAAAGTTTTTTTTTTTTTGCAGAAAGAAATTCCTCCCTACCTGAGAGGGAGTGTTGAAAATTGGTAGCTCAGGGATGAATTTATAAAAATAGAACTTCTAAAAATAAAAAGTCTAAAAATAGAATTTCTAAAAATAAAAATAAAAATCTAAAAAATAGAAAGTCTCAAGTATGAATTCCAAAAATAATAAATCACCTTGCATCAATTTTTAATCAAGAATTTTTGATGGAAAATCCCTTTTGATCATCAATCAATCCTAATAGTTCAATTTCTACTTAATCATCAATATTATCATTAATATTAATATTATTATTATTATTATTATTAGGATATTATTTATTATTATTAAAAATAATTTCAAGTCTCTTAATCATGAGACTCAATCATGTAATATGTTACTCTCTCTCTCTTAATGGATTCATTTCTCTCTCCATTTAATGTTCTTATGCACTAATTACACTATCTTACACATTTTAATGACTCATCATAAAAATATTCCTCTTACACCTCTTTAATGCATAAGTTACATTTCTCTCCTAAATTCATGTTACACTTTGCTTCTTTACAACATAAGTTACGATCCTATTTTGGCATATGTTACTCCTCCTCAAGGCATGTGTATTGCTCCTCCTTTATATTAATAACTCATTTCCCCTTGATCCAAACTTAAACAGGAATGCAATAAAATACAACTATAACCATAAATACGGATATGCAACAAAAATAACACTTTTCATTAATATCAAAGAACTAAAATATGCTTACATACAAAATGGAAATAAAATAGCTTGGGTGATGGTAGCTTATCTATGAGAAGAGATGTGGTGGCTACATGCCTCTGAACTGTGTTACAATGAGGCTAAACATTCTTTTTATTATTGAACAACAAGGGAAAACCCTAACCTCAGGAGATGGAACACCAAGATTTTTTGGGTCCCGTTGGGTTAGTTGCAAAACTAACTTCTCAGGGTCGTAACTTGGGTCATATTATCTCTATTTGGTGTGTACGATACCTAATTGGAAATATTTCTTTGAGTAATAGAATATTTGCAGCAGACCCTACCTATGATTACGGGCATGTTGTATGCCTACAAGCCTGCTATGAAACTCTAAAAAATGTCATTTAGGGGGTCAAAACTGCTACGGAAGTTCAAGACCTAAAAAAATGCTAAAAGTAGTAAAAGTTGTGATAAAAAAGAAAAGTGATGAAATCGACTCGATTTCTAGGTGGAATAGGTGGGTGAACACCAATATCCACCTGGATTAGTCCTCCTTCCTTAGGAAGCAATGATCCCCATTGCATGCAGAACATCCATGATGTGAGGAAATTTCTATTGAACCTGGTACTTGGTGATCCACTTTCTCTAGTGAAAGAGTTGGCTTGATTTCACAACCTGATATAGATGGATCCTATGTTTGCGAGTGTTCTTGATCCATGTGTCCATGATGCAAATAGTTATGGTAAGTTTCATGCATTTTGGGTTTAACTTTGCTGGTGTGAGTTTTTATGCAATGTCGGATGTGTCCAGTAATGGTGGAAAGTATGGATGAAGGTGGTCCACATTGAACACTGGGTGCATGCCAAGGAATGGTGGAATGTTGAGCTCAAAGGAATTTTCCCCTACAACCTTGGTGATGTTGTACGTCCCACTTCAGAGAGGACGAAGCTTGCGGTGGGGCACACCGAGGAACTCCTTCTACAAATGTAGCCAAACTTTGTCGCCTACCTAGAACTTGTGTGGAAACCAATGTTCATCATGTCACTACTTGTACATAGAATTTTCTTTGTCCAATATGTCATGGACCTACTAGAGGATGTGTTGAATATGCTCAATGAAGTTGTTAGCCTTGTCAGTTTCGGATTGGACATGAGTTGAATCTTATTGAGTGGCTAGAATCCCAAGCCCACCTGAAAGGCGTTGCAGCCAGTTGAGCTATGGAGAGTTATGTTGTAGCTATTATCAACATAGGGGAGAATTTCATCCCATGTGTGTGGATGCTTCTAGTTTTACATGCACAGAATGTGTACGATCATTTGGTTGATGACCTATGTTTGGCCATCCATTTGGGGGTGGAAAGTTGAAGACTTAGTGAGTTTGGTATATAGCATAGACTAGAGGCTTGACCAAAATGTACTTAGGAACCTGATTTCTCGATCTCAGATAATTGACTATGGATCCAAAAGTGTACCCACACTCATTCAAATAAGAGCTTAGTTGTGGCTTATGTTGTGATACTCTTCTTGCAGGCCGCAAGAATGTCCATCTTAGAGAATCTTTCGATGACCCTGAAAACACAGTCATTGCCATGTTTATTAAAAGGGAGGCTTGACATGTAGTCCATGAAGATGGATTCCCAAGGTAGACTAGGAGTGGGCAGAGGAGTACATATCCATTTCTTCTTAATGGTAGATTTTGAAATCGCACAGGCAGCGCAGGATCTGATGTACTTCCAAACATCTTGTCAAAGGTTCAGCCAATAAAAATACTTTTTCAACACTGCCATTATTTTCTCTACTCTGAAATGTCCAATGGCCCAAATTTAGTGTTCTTCCCAAATCATCTTGGCATGCTCACTTGAAGGAACAAATAGGTGTCTTATTTGGCATAAGAGTGCATCCTGGAGGTGAAAATTTGGAACTTTATTTCCTTCCAGGAGTGTCTTGTATGTGTTGTTGAATTCTGGATCACTTTTGTAAAGATGTGGCCACCCCGAAGTCTCATTCCCACAAGATTTTAGCACAATGGTTAGCACCATGACCGAAGGTTGAATGAGGGAGTCTACAACATTATTGGTGTTTCCCTTCTTGTACTTAATGTTCAAATGGAACTATTGTAGGTATGTGGACCATTTCTGATGCCGATTGTTCTGTAACTTCCCTTGTGTGTGTATGAACTGCAAGGTTCAGTGATCTATGTCGATGATTGTTTCCTTCCCCATAATGTAATGCTTCCATTGTCTGCAAGTCTACACGATGGAATGCATCTCTTTGTCATAGGTGAGATACTTTTGGACGGTGTCTAAAAGTGTCTCACTGTGATATGCTATTGGATTCCCTTGCTGAGTAAGAACTACACCAATAACATAGTCGAAGGCACCTGTCTCAATCTCAAATGGTTGTTGCAAGTTTGTAAATGTGAGCACTGGTGCAGAGTAGAGGCGATGCCTCAACTTAGAAAATTCCTTCTATTGGATTAATAAAAAATATATTTCCTTCACTTGACCATTGGTTACTTGACATAAGGCCAAGTGATATGAGAGAACCCTACCACGAACCTATGACAAAAATTGGAAAAACCCAAAAAGTTCTGGAGCTCTGTTAGAGTGGTTGGGCATGACCAATCCTGAATGAATTTTATATTAGTTGGGTCCACATGTACACCTCGCTCATTAATGATGTACACCAAGGATTGAACCTGGGTCATACCAAAAGTGCATTTATCCAAATTGGCAAACAAGTTGTGTTGTCGCAGGGTTTGGAGGACCTGTCGAATATGGTTGAGGTTATCTTCCCAACTCTAGCTAAATATCAGTATGTCATCCAAACACATCACCATGAATGAGTTGGTGAAGGGTCGTAAGATGTCTTCCATCAGCCTCATCAAGATTGTGGGAGCATTTGTCAACCCAAAAGGCATGACCAGCCATTCAAAAAGGCCCTCTTTGTATTTGAAGGGAGTTTTCCATAGATCAGAGGGTTCAATTGGTACTTGGTGATAACTGGAATTCAAGTCAATATTACTAAAATATTTTTCCCCATTGAGATGGTCTAGAAATTCATCAATCCAAGGGATTGGGTACCTATTCCAGACAATTTTCTTGTTCAATGCTCAATAGTAAATACATAGTCTACACTTCTTGCCTTTCTTTTGTACCAACATGGTCAAGCTCCTCGAGGATGATGAAATTGGCCTGATGTGCCCTTTCTGCAATAGATCCTAGATATTCCTCTTGATTTATCATTTTCTAGAATAGATTGTCGATAGAGCAGTCCATTGGGTAGCGTTGCGCTCAGAGTCAAATTGATAGAGTGCCTGACCTAAAAGTGTAGAGATAACCCTGTGAGTGAGGTGAATATGTCCATGTACTCCTCCAAGACCTTATCCATCTATTTCTATCATGTAGAGGAGCCCTATCTGGAGGCCATGGCAACAACCTTCTTCTTTCCTTGAGAGTGAATAATAAGGAGAACAAATTTCCCCGTCTAGGAAATGATCTTATTGCTTTGCTTCACAGTGATCAAAGAGATGTTGGTACGCGGTGGTACCTATGGTATCTTCTACAACTTATTTCCAAAATTAATAATAATAGTGTGATTCCTAGACTCATACACATCATATCACTTCCAGAAGTATGGTTGGCCTAATAATTCATCAAAACATTCAAGAGGAGAAACATCACATAGTACCTCATCTATGAAGGGATTGATACTGTAGGGAAGGCGAAACTATTAGTTGATGCAGAGATATCATCCTTGGTGAAGACACATAATGGTGTATGGTTGTGGGTGTATTATGGTTAGCAGGCTCAACTGCTTCACAACCTCTGCTGAAATGAGGTTTTTTTTGCTTCTATTGTCGACAATGAACTTCAGCGGAGAACCATTCACCCACATATGTGAGTTGAAGTGGTGCTCCCCTTCGTTTGGATCTTCAAACTCATTATTTTGTATCTTCATGGTGGAAATAGTGGCACTGGGTTTCACCTCAATAAGATTCTTCCCCTTTTCATTCCCCTTATTGGGTTCAAACTCATATTCAGAACATGCATGTGATTTAGAAGCTTTCAACTCGATCACCAATGACTGCTTTTCCCGACACTCACTTTTGTTGTGAGCGGGGCTCTTATGGAACTCACACCATTTTCCCTTGTCCTTCTTTGTCTTCGTGGTGTTTTCTTTGCTTTCGGCTTCGACAAGTTGTCCTACGTCACCCTACCTTGGATTTTTTGTTTGTTCTTGCTTCTTTTCTTTAAATTTTTGCTCGATATTAACAGTGTATCGATAGGTAGCATTGAGCAAGGAGATGTCCAAGAAATTCATTTCATTTGGGATGTACTGATGTATATAGCCACAATACTTGAGTACCAAATGTCACTCAAAATCCTTGATACCTAACTTTGTGCGAAGGGTATGAAAAATATTTGTGAACTCTAGCACGTCTTGGTTCGTTCCCTGTGGCAGCGTGGTCCACTTTATGTATTTATCCTCATATTACCCGATAGGGTAATAATACTGCTTGATAACATCTTGGAAATAATTATAGGTGGTTCACTTTCGTCCATCTTCTCAGGGTATGTCTCTCACCAGTCCTTGACGTGGGGGGTGACATTAAGGAGTGCAAAAGTAATCTTTTCCCGGTTAGAAAATCTTGAAGTGAACAATATCATTCTAGCATATTTCACCATTTATCTATGGCATCTGCATTTATTTTAACTTCAAATATGGGGATGTCAAATTTAACTTATACCTTAAAGGGAGTGGTGCTTCTAGAGTGGCTGCTGGAAGACGATGTGCCGTCTATGGGTAACCGCCGAAGGATCTAGGAAAATTTGTCCATCATTGCATTTTTTTGTCACTCGAGGGATTATTTGAGCATTATTTTGAAAGGATATCTTTCTCCCTTGTATTTATTTTCTTCCGCCATGGGAGGTATTCGACGTTTTCGAGGTTGTTCTTGCAAAGGTTCAATTAGTCTGATCCCTAACTCCTTATACCCTGAACTCATTGGGTACATGTAAAGAAAAAAAGAGAAATATAAGACCAATCTAATACCACTAATCTAAAATTAAACAAGAGCACAAAATAAGACATATATAACCATTAATACGGAGATGCAACATAAATAACACTTCATTTCATTAATATCAAAGAACTAAAATATGCTTACATATAGAATGGATATAAACTAGCTTGGTTGATGGTGGCTTATCTCTGAGAAGAGGTATGGTGGCTACATGCCTCTGAACTATGTTAAAATGAGGAAAAATGACCTTTTTATTATTGAATAAAAAATGAAAACCCTAAACAACCAAAACCCTAACCCCCAGATATGGAACACCAAGAGTTTGTGGGCCCCGTTGGGGTTAGTTAGGCAGCCAACTTCTTGGGTTCGTAACTTGATCATATTATCTTCATTTGGCGCATACAATACCTTGTTGGAAATATCTCTTTGATAAATACATGATTTATGAAAGGCCCATTCCCATGTATATCGGACTATTGAGGACCTCAAAAAAATTCCATTTAGGGGGTCAAAACTGCTCTGGAAGTTTAGGACTTGAAAAGATGCTAAAAATAGTAAATGATTATATAAACAAGGAAACTAATGAAATTCACTGGATTTTTAGGTGGAATAGGTAGGTGGCCACCAATATCCACCTAGATTAGTCCTCCCTCCTTAGGAAGCAATGGTCCACATTACGTGGAGAGCCTCCATGAGGTGAGCAAATTTCTGTTGAACCTAGTCTTTGGTGAACCACTTTCCCTAATGAAGGAGTTGGATTGCTTTGAAAACTCGATATAGCTGGATCCTCTGTTGGTGAGTGCTATTGTTCTACATGTCCATGATCTGATTAGTTGTGGCTTGTTCCATGCACTTTGGGTTTAACTCTATTGGTGTGAGTTGTTGTTCAATACCATACGTGTCCAGTAATGGTGGAAATAATGGTCGAAGGTGGTCCACATTTAACACTTGGTGCAGGGTAAGGAATGATGCAATGCTTAGCTCGAAGGTATTTTCCATTACAACCTGGGTGATGGTGTGCGAACCATATCGGAGTGGATGAAGCTTACGGTGGGGCCCATCGAAGTTCTCCTTCTGCAAATGTAGCCAAAGTTTGTTGCCCACCTAAAACTTGTGTGGAAACTGATGTTGATCATGTCATTGCTTGTACCTAGCATTGGCTCTATCCAATATGTCACCTTCATATTGGACATGATCTGAATCTACCTAAGTAGTTGAAAATTGTATGACCACATCAATGGGACATAGTGGCTGGAATCCCAAACCCACCTCAAAAGGGGTTGTGGCCATTTGAGCTATGGAGAGATTTTTTGTAGTTTTTCTAGACACAAGGGAGGCTTTCATACCATTTTCATGGATGCTTCGAGTTGTAAATATGCAGAATGTGTACGATCATCTGGTTGACAACCTTTGTTTATCCATCTGTTTGGAGGTGGAAAGATGCATTCTTAGTGATTTTGGTATCTAGAATCGATCAAAGACTTGACCAAAATATACTTAGGAACGTGTTGTCCCGATCTTAGATAATGGACTATGGGATCCCAAAGTCTGCCCACACCCATTAAAAGAAGATCTTAGTAGTGGCTTCTACTGTGATACTCTTCTTGTAGGCTACCAGAATGGCCATCTTAGAGAATCTATTGACGACCACAAAAATAAAGTCATTGCCATGTTTAGGACAAGGGAGGTCTGACATGTAGCCCGTCGATATAGATTCAAAATTTTGAATAAGAGTAGGGAAAGAGGTATATAGGCCTTGCTTCTTAATGGTCGGTTTGGAAATGGCACAGGAAGTGCAAGATCTGATGTGCTTCCCAACATTTTTTCGAAGGTTCGACCAATAAAAATACTTTTGCAACACTACCACTATTTTCTCTACTCTAAAATTTCTAGTGACCCAACTGTAGTGCGCCTCCAAAATAATATTTCACACTCACTTGAAGGAACACAGAGGTGCCCCAAGTAGCATAACAGTGCATCCTGGAGGTGAAAATTTGGAACTTTCTTTCCTTCCAGGAGCATCTGGTATGTTTTGTTAAATTATGGATCACTTTTGTAAAGATGTGGCCACCCCGAAGTCTCTTTCTTGTAAGAGTTGATCACAATGGTTAGCGCCATTACCGACAGTCAGTTGAGGTAGTCTACAAAAATATTTTTTCTTCCCTTCTTGTACTTAATGTTCATATAGAACTGTTGCAAGTATGTGGACCCTTTCTGATGGCGATTGTTCTGCAACTTCCCTTATGTCTGTATGAACTGTAGGGGTCAGTGGTCTGTGTGGATGATTTTTTCCTTCCCCACAATGTAATGCTTCCATTCTTAGTAGGCCTACACAATGGAATACATATCATTGTCATAGGTGGGATACTTTCATATGGTGTCTGAAATTGTATCACTGTGATATGCCACCAGATGCCCTTACAAAGTAAGAAATGCACCAATAGCATAGTTGGAGGCATTTGTCTCAATCTCAAATGGTTGTTGCAGGTCAAGTAATGTGAGAACTAGTGTGGGGCCGTGGCGATGCTTTAACTTAGAAAATGTCTTCTATTTATTTTCTTACCAAAAGAAATTTTCCTTAACTCCACCTTTGGTGACTTGACTTAAAGGCTAAGTGAGATGAGAGAACCCCAACACAAACCTACAGTAGAAATTATAAATAACTGGAAATTTATGGAGCTATCTTATGGTGGTTGGGGCTAACCAATCTTTAATGACTCGCATCTTGGTTGTGTCCTCATACACACCCTTCTCGTCAATGATGTACCCCAGATATTGAACTTGGGTCATACCAAAAGTGGATTTCTCCAAATTGGCACACAACTTGTGTTTTCACAGGGTTTGGAGGACATTTCGAATATGCGGAGGTGCTCTTCCCAACTCTGGATGAGGATCAGGGTGATGAACTTGGCCTAATGTTCCTTTTTTGCAATAGCTCCTGAATATGCCTCCTAATTTCATTGTTGTCCATAATAGAGTGTCGATAGATCGGTCCATTGGGTAGCAGTGCGAAAGGGGTCAGATCGATGGAGTGCTTGACTTGACAGTGTAGAAGTAACCCTATGGGTGAGGTGAATATGTCCATATAATCCTCCACGACGTTGTCCATTTTTTGTTGTTCTTCATTCGAGCCCTATCTGGAGGATGTTGCAACTACCTTCTTCTTTCCATGAGGGTGATTCATAAGGAAAAAAATTATTGGTCTAGGAAATGATCTTACTGCATTGCTTCACAGGGGTAAAAGAGATGCTAGTGGGTGGTGCTACCTCTGGTATCATGTACAACTTATTTCCCAAATTAATAATAATAGTGCAAGGCTCAAACACAATATGTCGCTTCAACAAGTATGGTTGTCCTTGTTGAGTTAGATTATATACTTATAATTGTCCAACATAAACTATCAACTTAGGGCAGGTAAGCTTGTGATATGCTGCGCAAAGTATATGTAGGCTTAATACTTCAAGTGTTTCCTAATCAAATCATTCATGCATACACAGAACTAATGCCTCATTTCTGCATCAACACTTGGCAGCAAAGGCTACAAAGTGGATTCAAGCATCCCTCTGCAGCTCTTAGTATTGTTGATGTTGATCAGAAAAGATAAAAGATAAAACTTACAACCATAAAAGAATCAATCTGAAATTTCGAAATTGAAATACGATTAAATGAACTTAAAAAATTAACACATAAACTTAATCATTTAATCATTTAACACCTACTGTTAAAACTTCAGAAAGAGAACACTAGTTGTGCAAATGAATTATTACTGAATAAAAATAATTAAAAACACACACACACTCCAACTAATGGAGTTGTGAGCAAAGGGGGCACTCCCTCACTCACAACCCCTTCAATGTTAAAAGGGTTTTCTCAGTAGAATGTACATAAAATAGAATATTGTATTAATCTTGAAAATGATACAGTCAAGTACAAATATGATATGTCTGATAAGCAAACCAACCCAACCAACCCCTTACAAAATGAATCATAGTGAAATTTTTACAAGTTTTAAGGTCTATACTTTGACTGAATAAGGAAAAACTACTATACTGAACTATTACCTATCAATAATCAAACAAAATTTCAAAAATAGCTCTGTTAAGTCTAATCCATGACTTAAAGCATGGATTAAACTAATTTCGTTACACAACTAGAGGTTTCCCTAAAACGGACAATGAGAGGAAGTTTGAAGATCTGGGTGTTTTCAATGGTGAATACGAAAAACCAATAGGTCATCGTCCATGTAGGTGGATTCCCCCACAAAACCCATGTTCTCGTTTGTTTTTTCATTAAGTGGAACATAGCTAACTGTCGATTATTTTGTAGGAAATTTGGGTGGTTGCAGGAAATCCACACCTATAGGAATTCGCAAAGAATTTGCAGGAAATTACGACCACGAGCTCTCTTCAAAAAATTATAGAGCTCCTTCGAATCAAGACAAATCTGCATAAGAATTTTAGATCAGTTGACTTGATAATTCAATAAGGAAACAATTAGCTTAAGGAATACTGAAGAGCAAGGTAAAATGACACTTTTTAAGTTAATTTGCATACCTTAAGCACATAACACCCTTTTGGCCAAAAATTAGATAATATAACTGAAATAAGAGTAATTAGGGGTCAAGGAGAGTCCAAAATGGGAGAATCAAGGTCTTAGAAGGTTGCCAAAATTGGGAAAAATTAGGACTCAACATCTCCCCCTCACCTAGCCTCTTGCATGTCCCTTATGCAAGAAAAAATGTTGCACCCTTAGAAGAAACATTATTCCTTGCCCTGAGCTGCAGCTACTATAGCCAAATGGTCTAATTGGGCCCTGCTCGACTCTGCCTAAACCTGACTCCTATATGCTTCATTATTTTTCTTCAAATTGATCAATCTGGACCTGTTTATTCTTCATAATTCGAGTTGCCTTCTGATGCCATTCTTCATGCTCTTTTTGCATGTGCAAATTTTTTTCTCTCAGGGTTTCATTCTCCTTAGTCAAATCCCTCTCTAAAATGGTAATTTCAGTGATAATCTCCTCCAATTCCTGCTGAGACTTCTTTTTCTGGAGAGTTCCCTCCCCTTCATGTTGTCACTGAGATGATTGGGGAAAAATAGGCTCCTCCTGGCCTTGCTAGTCATCTCCTGTCTTATTCCTACTTTCCTGCAACGGTGGATCCTTAAAGTGTTTAGTCAATTTAATGTCTTAAATTTCTATCATAAATTATCGACCGAGGTTAGTAATCTGATGGAGTGTGGTGCACTATATTTTCTTAGATGACCTTCTTTCTTACCTCGTTGTGTAGGTTATATATTGTTTTAGGGGTTTTGTATTTTATACCTAAATTTAAGAACCGAAATTGATCTAAAGAATGAAATCTAAGCTTCCAAATGAAATCTTTAAATGCTAGTGAACAACTAAATCTAAATGAAATTTGATGATGAAAACTTAATCTTAAAGAAGGAATTAAAGGAAATGTTATTTTTATTCTAAGAAAAGGAATTGATTTACAAATTACTCTTAATGAATGAAATATAAAATCTAAAAGAAGGAAGAAAAGGAAATGTTAATTAACTAATCTAATTTTCATAAAAATAAATCAAACTTTGAGTGGTTAAAACCTGAGCTATGTTAGATTTATTTTAGGTCGGAAAAACATCTATGGAAAAACATCTAATTAAATTGTTTCATAATTTAAACAAAGCACTATTATAAATCTGATTGCATTCTACTAATCTTTAAATGATGTTCTATCTATCAACATGACAAAAATGAAACCATATTCTACCTTATCCATTGAAAGCATTAATTATATGAAAACAGAGCATTTGATCTACTTCTAAAATAATCAAACACAATTCTAATCTAACTATGTCTTAGTTTTAAATATAAGAATGATTGAAAGATAAATTTAATCTAATTCTATTCTACATTCCATGGAATGAAAGCATAGTTTCTATTGCTATGAAATTAAATTACTGTGTTGATTGAAATCAATTTTAACTAAGGCAAGCAAGAAACAACAGAGTGTCTATTGCGCAAAACATGTTTAGTCTTAAATCCTATGGTTTCTTGTATAATCAAATGCATGAATCTATTCAATTGGAAGATGACAAAGTCACATTCATGATATGATTCAGGTGAGCATAAGATCCAACATTCAATTGTAAATGTAAACAACTAATTCAGAAAACATAAAAAAAACTAATTGGCATGAAATTAAACTACAAAACAGTGAGCAATTAAACTATGAATATGCGAGAATCTAACTATGAAATAATTAGAATCTAATTAGGAATTGACGATAAATTAAATATGAATCAACAATAAATTAAACTATGAAATTGACAGTGAACTTAACTACAAAACAACTATAAAAAAAAAACCTTATTTCCGTGTGGGGACCCTCTGCAATAGAACTAGTGTGAAATCTACTTCGACTATTCGTGCTTCAGAGATCTAGAACTGGTCTTCTTTATTAGCAAAATAGAGTTTGAAAGCGTAACACAATATTATCACCAAAATTAAACTTATTCCTAGTTTCAATAGACTGGTATTTATACAAGTTTTTGAATTAACTGTTCGATACAATTCCGCCTATGGATAGCAAAATGAAACTAAAATTAGAAGTCTATTTAGAAGAAAAATTTTCATGTCTCTCTCTCGATTTTCTACGAAAGAGAAAATTGAGAGTTTACGTCCATTGATCTCGTTCCTTGATTGATCTTTGACCACGAACGTATGCATGATTCCTTCTTGAATTCGAACAGGTAAGTGGGATATGATCCATGTGTGGACCATTTCAGAGATACCCATATGAATCACTTATTCATTTGCTTCTCAAAACCTGTCAAACAATAATGGTGGTTGTAGAAACAAAGGTTAGCTACAGAATTGCATGAATTCTGTAGCTAATTACATAAATTCATCTAAATAATAAGAAACATTATAATATAACGTAGATATCATCTAAATGCCTTCTGATATGTGGAATATGTCAATTATCACTGATTGAGTTCATGAATTTGTGAAAAAGGAAGAAGAAATTATGAAAAATGATGTCAAATTAGGAACAATTTTGAGGTTCAATAGGAATGACATTGTTTCTCTGTTGATGAATTATATTATCTCCACCTTTTGTTTTCTTTTGGAGAGGTTGTGGGGCTTTTCTTTCTTCTTATCACGTTTTATTGGTGGTACCCCCTGTTATGCAAATTCTTTCGTTTCCAGCTTTGTAGCCTGGCTCCTTGTAAATCTCTTAGCGGGGGTGGAAATTCCCTTCAATTTGGGATTTTTTCCTCTGGCCTCCCAAGTCACCACCACATCTTTATATTTTCTATCCTCCTCTATCATTGGACCTGTTAGTGTCCCTTTTTTTAGCATATTGGTAGACCAAATGCACAAGGTAACATGAAACTAGTCTTTGGAGTCCTAGGACCTAGCCTTCCTGGACTCAGAGAGGGCTCTCTCTATTATATGCAAAGGATGTGAACTTGTTTGCTTTAGATGGTTGATTTTAGGCTAGTTTTGAAGTTTAGGGTTTTGTTTTTTTGGTTGGGTTGGGTAAAATGAACAAGTGGAATAGGTGGAATGAGAGGTCATCAAATCATTGGGCTATGGAGTCTATGAAAGTCATGGATATCTCAACAATGAGTCAGAGTGCATCACAGGGAAAATATAGTGTAGTCAATGGATATTTTAAGGTTATGTGTGAAGTGAAATGGACATTAAGTTGGGGAAACAAGGTAGGTCAAAGGGCATTTAAGAATCCTTTTTCATATACCCATAAACAAGAAGGTCCCAAATACTGATAAGAAAAATATAATGATCATGAGATAGGTGTTATCACTCAGATTTTCCTTGAAGTTGTTGGAAGAGGAAAGGGGTCTGAGGTAACCACAAACCAACCTTCAGATACAGAATCTAGCCAATCTGTATCCAGAGAGGGCTCTCTTTATGATTTAGCTTTTGTTCTTAGAAAATATTAGGCTAGTTATAAGTCCAGGGGTTTTGTTTGAATTTGAATGGTGGAATCCGCCAACTGAGGGCAAGATTGAGTATTTCAGACCATTGGGCTATGGAGTCGAAAAGATGGCTTTACTGGATTAATTTTTTACACAAAAGATGGCTTTGCAGGGCAAGATAGCCAAAATAAAGAATAATTTTAGATATTAAAATGAATGGAATGAATTTTTAAATGGATGAAAGGCAATTAAGAATCTTTCAACATGTCTAAACGAGGGAAAGTGAGTGATTACCAATAAAGAGCAATTAAGAATTCTTTACTAAGTAATCAAATGCTTAAACCAGAGAAACAAGAGCAATTAAGAATTCATTGTTTATGACCAGTTTAGAAGAAAACATTTAGAATAATAACAATTGAAATCAGAGTACACTTAAGCAATTTCTGATTTAATCCTTTTTTGTTAATTATTCAGAAATGAAACACAGTGATATAGTAAACATATATAACACTTAAAACACAGGATAAAAATGACTTATTGAACTGTAGTCTAACACATGAATCCTGCAAAAAGTCTTGAGCTTCAATTCATCATCCAGCAAGCCAAAAAGAAATTTCTCCAAAAGCACTTTATTCCAAAAGTCAATGTTACAGAAAATTAGAAGAAAATCCACCCTCAATACTTCCAAGAGTGAAGTATTTATACAAATTCTAAACTAAAATATCTTGAAAAAATATCAATATTAGTTCACAAATCTCTCCAACTATTTTACATAAATAGAACTTAAGTAAAGGAAACTCAAACTAATGCATATATTTGGCACTATTTTGTATGGATAGGTGATGAAAAAGAGGAGAATTTGAATTTGATCCAACTCTTAGTTGATGATAAGGCATCCAAGTCACTAACTGCTTCCTTTCTTTGTGCATTCTGCTCCAACAATTCTGCAAACTTGGGGTCCAATGATATCTTTGTATTTCTCAATCCGTAATAGATATGTAAAAAGTGAAAGAGGTTATTGTGGATTAATATGTTGGTGAGATAAAAATCTTTCATTTTCCTAAAATTCCTCTTTAGTTGTGCACAATAGGCTCTACAAAAAGATGTGTAAAACAAAGTTTTACAGAATCTGAAAAATAACCTTTAAAGATGTGCATGTATCTCTGATTCTAAAATCACTGTGCAAAAAGTGAGATAGTTTTTTGTATATAGGTCTCTTAGGAACAAAAACCTCCTTCAGTTTTGTATGATGTATTTTGGATTGGCCACAATATTCTCTGCAAAATGATGACTTAACTGGAATTTTTTGCAAAAAGTGCTTTCCAACATTGTTTAATATTTCCAAAACCATAATAGCTGTTAGAAAAGTGAGAGATTTTTTTGTAGATGGTCCTCTTAAGAACATAAACCTCCTTCCATTTTTAAAAATTCATCTTGGATTGATCACAATAGTTTCTGCAAAACAATGACTAAAGCATGAAATTTCTGCAAAAATGTTCCTTCTTGTTGTGTTTCTTTTTATCTTTTCACTTTTTTGTACTTTTGACTGTTTTACTTTCACTTTAGACAAAATTAAATGTGGCGAAAGTATTTTCATTTTTTCTTAACCCTTAATGTCTTCATGTTTACTTTCACTGTTTACTATTTACTTTTTACTTTTTACCGCTCTATTTTTTATTTGTCTTCACTTTGTCATGAACTTGTATGTTCTGTTTTGTAACTGTCTTCCCTGCTGTTTATCTTCATGCTAGCTGATTTACTTGACTTGGTCTTCAATCTGATACTCTTTAATCCTGATACTCTTTAACCCTGATACTCTTTGACTGTTCTTTACTGTGTCCTTTTACCTTCAATGTGTAGTTTAGGTTTTTACTGTCTGTTTCAACAGTAAATCGTTTAATATCCTGTTTCCTTTGCTTGTCTTTCAACTGTATGTTTTATCTTCCATCTCTGTTTGAATATATTTGATAACACTCTTGGAGTAAACAAGTCTTATGACTAGTATTAAGACTGTTTATCCAAGGATGTGGTCTTCTGATCACCTGTAAAACAAAACAAATTGTTAAGAAAGCATTGGTTTGCAGGGGAGGTCGAAAAGGTTTCATTTGATTTTGAGAGGTCTGTGGAGTGAATCTATAATGATTTTTGGGAGGTAAACCATGCTCGAATCGGTTAACATAAGCTTCAGGTGGCGCAGCTAGGTTACAAAGGGTTTTACTGCACAATCAGGTGAAAATGAGCAATACTAGGGTGATTGTGTTTAAACGAGTAAACGGTTGATATTGGCGGGTAAGCTTTGAATGAACAGTGGTTAAACATGTGCTGGCTATGGTGGAAGAACCTTGGAATACTCGTCTGCAATTCTCTTCAGCAAGTTAACGGTTGGCAGGCTTCAACAGTTGTTTTTTGAAATTTGCTGCATGGGAGGCTGGCTTGTGCACAAGATAATGAAAACGACGCGGGCAGATTTGTTTTATTCACAAAATCAAAAGGTTGGCGGGTTTTTAATGATGACGTCAGTAGGTACGACAGATTCGTCACAGAGGACAGTGAGTAAGTAGTTTTTTCCGCACCACTTTTGAGAGGAGGCGGTTTTGGGCGGAGAGGCAGCGAATCCACAGAACGGACAACGCGTGGCCATGGCACTGTTTAAAAACCACTGTCATTTCGTGCATTAAATTTCAGATCGAGGATGGCCATCGAAATTGATAAGAGTCGTTGATCTTGGAGTGGGTGATCGAACGGTGGTTGGGGCGTGAAGTTGACGAGGAGTTAACAGGAGGGCCCGACGCAATTTATTATCAATTAATCGTTCCAGGAGTGTTTTGATTGGCGGGTTAGGTTCTTAATTAATCGTAGGGATTAATTAATTCCTGCGTACGATGAAGGGTCGAGGAGGAAAATGCGTCGGGGATGGTTTTATTTTTTGTTTCAAACATATATAAAATATGTTTAAATCATTTTTTCATATTTTTATTATATGATAATCGAATTAAATTAATCCAATTACCATAGGGGGCGGGATTAACATATAACGATATATTTTAACCAAAGGGGGTATAACGGGGTTCTTTGTTTGAACGAGTGAGGAATAACTACTTTGGTTAAAACCATAATACATGGGTTTTTGGGATATTATATAAAAGGAATTATATATAATAGGAGAAGGTGATTTCTATAGGGAATTAATATATAAATTAGAGTTAATATGACAAATGAACTAAGCACTAAGTATAAAACATTAGAATAATGTATTTAACTTATGCTTGCATGAAAAATGGTTTTTATGGAAAATTGCATGAATTTCCTAAGTAAAATGGGATTTTACTTTAAGAAAAGATTTTTAGAAGTGAATGAGTGTGATGATGAATAATTTTAAGTACTTAGGTTTTTTCCAATTATTGGGCCGAGGGTCCGGTCCCTCCAAAAGTCAAGGAAATGCCTGGAGCCCCTTTAATCTTCAAATACCTTAGTACTTAGGGGAAATTAGTGAAATATTTAGGGAAAATGAGAGGGGAAGTTAATAATTTTTCTTTGCCTTGCTTGCCATTCTTCCAATGTATTATCTGCCTTTGCACTTGTGATGAAAGTTAAAATTTCAACCATCAAAAGCCATCATTCACCACAGGTAATTCAGCAACATCATCTACCTACCCACCTACTTTACTCTACCATTTTTTCTTCTTTATTATGGTGCACTGAATGGCAAACCCTTATCACACCTTTCTTTTACATATGGAAACCTATCTAATTCTAGCCTTATTACATCCAAGGGCTCAGATTAAATTGTTGAGCTCCTTTTTATTTACTCTACCTATCTACTTATCTGCCAAGATTAAACAGTTTGGTCAGATTTTATTCTCTATCTCTAAAACAGGAAATTAAAAAATGAACTAGCCAAGCTTAAACTGTTTGACTATTCATCAATTGTGGCAAAAGTTTAACAAGCTGCACACAATTGCTTATTACAGAAAATGAAATAGTAGTGGCATTTAGACTTGCACACTTTCCTGGTCTATTTTTGCTTGGGGTTCATTTCTTTCACTTTTTTGACCATTTTATTCTTTTTACCCTTTGATTTTTCTTTTAAGGTATACCCTCTTTACATTTTTTAAATTTTTTGATTTTTTGATTTTTTTTCGAGAATATGGAACACTTTTGCAACAAGAAAAAGGTTTGAACATATTACATAATTCATCAAGACAATCATGAAATACGACTCCTATTGGTATAGGAGACTAACACTGGCTCCACTTGGGGATGGCTTTTCCTGGTGAAAAGTCAAGAACAGCAGGTCAGATGCCTCAAAATGTCTTAATCTGAACCATGGAATCTTCTTTTCTTTTGTTGCTTTATTTTATGTATGATAGTAAAATCTCTGGAGCTTAGTGTCTTCTCTTTGGGCTTCAACTCCAGCAAGTTACCATCCAATCCAAACTGTGTTTCCCAGTTGGAAATCTTCTGCCTTGGTCCAATCTCAAACATGCATTTGCTGTGACTGAAAATCTTGAATTGAATATAGTCCTTTTTCTGCAACCTGAAATTTGATTTGAAACTAAAACAACACATAAAAATTTTCAAACCAACTTAATGAAAAACTAGCTGAAAATTGACAACTAAAAAAAAATGCTCAAAATTCTGAGCTTATTGACACTCATCTATCTACTCAATCTACTAAAATTGAATCAGATAATACAAAAATGCCAATGAAGCCAATCAAGTAGCTGTAAAAATAAATGGATAACTTGATTGCTTGTGATCAAAATTGGAAGTACGTTATGATCATGTGCCTTTATAATAAATGATATGATGTGTAAAAGCCACTTTTGATGTATTTGATCCTTATATAGAAAACATGTTTGCATATTTGGGCTCAAAAGATTCTCCATATAATCTGATATAGGATCAATAAAAGCATGGTGTATGTTATTCACTTCTAGGCCTTCAATGACTAATTGTTCAACTGAATTATGAATATTAGACCATGAACTTATTTCTTCAGTCTTGTGTTTGAAAGAATAATCATCTTCAATATGCAAGTCAAAAGATAGTACAATTTCCTCTTGCTTTGGAGAAGGAAGATTTTCAAAGAATTCTTTAGGATTTTGGAAATTCTATGACTGAATTTGAGAATGCAAAAGTTTGATTTCATTTTCATAATTTTCAGAAATTATATCAAGAAGCCATTTTTTAACTCGAGGAGAACATTTTCTTGATTTAAAAATAAGAAAGAAAGCTCTTAGAAAATCCTCATCAAGCTAAAGTTCTAATATCTCATCCCTCAAAATAGCTAGTGATTGTTCTGGGAAATTATCTTGAATTGGGAGAACATAATTATCATCATACTGATCCTATTTAGGCAAATTTTCAGAAGAATGAATGTCATCAATTATAAACAATGGATCAGCAAATTTTTCTTCCAACAATCCTAATATATCTTGATTAGATTGCTTGCATTCTGTTTGGAAATCATTGTTTTGTTCAATAGACGTGATATCAAGCAATGTGCCTTTTTGGGAAGGTAGAATAACATGAGCATCAACTTGTTCTTCTGTCCCTTCATGGATAAAATTTTTTGTACATTCATCAACATTAGAAGAAGTAGAAACCATTTCTTCATTATGTAAATATATTGAGGATGGTTGCATGTTTATAAGCAAATTGATTTCTTCTTCGGTGAGGGGGGGTGGGAATCTCTGATTTCTTAGATTGAAATGAAAATTGTTTTTTCCCTTATCTAAAAGTTGATCGTGAGGTTGATTATTTTCTTTAACTCCATTCAAAACATTAAATGAAACATCATTTGTTAATACAGAGGGGTTTTGTGGATCTTGATTTATCTCCTGACTTATTTCATCTTTGTTTAACTCCTCTTGATTATTATGACATTTAACTTGAGAATGAAAGTTTTGGACTTCTTCTAATAAATCTTCAAAAAACCAATTTTCAAAATCTTCATCAATATTTTTAAGGTATTTGTTGTAGTCGCTACAACACCACCCAAAATTTTGGGTATATTTAAAATTTCGGGTTCCCCCTCTGCTCGCCTAGGCGTTAGAGTCTCTCACCTGACCTGCAGTCAACGACATCCCGTCGACCTATCTCTAACCCCTCACGAGGTGTCTCATCACCATGACTTGATGTTGTCGCTGCAATCACGCCATATGTAGGAAGGATCATCCAGCGTACGCCCGAACACTCTTGTCGCAGTCGCACCATGTATAATGAGATTGCCATGCATATGTTTGAACGAGAACCCTGTGTGTATTGACGAGTAAAAGCCTTCCTGCTGTGGGTCATTAAGCATATTGTTTGAATGCTTCTCTTAAGCTTGTTAGTTTCGTGTGTTTTATCTGTGGTTATCATTATTGAAGAGTAATTATGATGTTGTAATATCCCACGCAGGTTGACCCCATGGGTGACAAAATCCTCAGTCATGTCACGACATCAAGGGAAATAAAATTGGGCTCAACAACGAGGTCAAAGCTGCGGAGTAGGGGAAGAGCAGAAGCAAACGATCAGTACTATTAAAAGGGGGATAGTGTGATACATGTTGATCAGAGAGAACCTTCTATGTCACTGATGCAAAAGATTTCTTCACTAGTGCGCACCAGATGCTTTAAAGCGCTCTATTAGAAATGTCCAGATCTTGCATCATACCATCTCAATGTCGGTAGGCGCACACAAAGAAGCATGTTTCACCACTTCGATGAATCTAGACTGAAGTATAGCCCGGTGAGCATATCCGACTTAGGAGATTTCCCTACGGAACGACAATCTCATTCAAGACGTACGCGTGCCAGGCAGCAGTGCAAAAGCGTACGTGTTCCTGTGGCAAGCCAACGACAAGGTTTCAAACATGTGAGCGCACCCTTTGGAAGCAACATTTATGGATCTTAAGCTGCATAGTGTGGAATTAATTACGCTACAAGGAGTACAACGTGGAGCAATAAAATGGCCTTACAACCCTAGTCGCCTTTACTCCTCCATATCCATAAAGTTTGTGTATGTGGGACCATATGAGATGGAAAACGTTAGTTTGAACCTAAAGGGGTCATGTTGAAATGCATACGTCTGTGGTAGCCCGTTAGAAAAGGCCAATGTGAAAAGGGCTGTCAAGGTGGTTTGATAAGTATATTTTGACATTCGAATCTTTCAGAACGAGAAGCTTTCGAATTACAAGGCGCAAGACCATGCATATATTAAATGCAAGACGCAATGGGATATTATATATAATTAATACAAGGCGCTAGACCATGCATATATTAATACAAGGCGCAAGATGATGTTATATATTTAAGGCCGAAACACAAAGAAAATTAGTTTGAAAACCATGTAATATGGTGGATCACAACCATATGACAACTCATGACCATTGGGTTCAAATAATTCTATGGTGCAGTTTTGATCTATGTTAATACGTGTTGAACGAATATCTCATGGTCAAGGTTTAATTGTAAATGTGGAGCAGGCACAAAGGGTCCAGCGAATGTTTGGTCCGACGGTCAGCCTTACGTTGAAAGATGGCGCAGAATCGCATGGGCACGTTGCATGGGGCGTAAATTATTTTGATTGGATCGAATGCTTTCATGTTGAGGTTTTAATCCGAAATGAATATGTAAGTGGTCAAAGCTACGTTGAACGTGAAACAGAATCCTATGCAAGACCTATGACGACCACGATATAATAATTATCGAGCCAGGGTGATCAAAAGTAATGCAGGACTATCAAGACCTCACAAATGGACAATGATGCAGTTTTAATCTGTAATAAAGCGTGGGTCAAAAGGCGTTTAAATCGTGGAGTCAAACGTTCAATGTCCACGTTGCATGGGGCCAACGTAAATGTTATACATAGCTCCAGGATGCCATCATCGTTAAGCCAAAGGTTGTAAACAATAATTTTTGTCCCATGTGGACCAATCTCATCGAACTGCTTCATAAACTCAGTTTCTGATGCGTATGGAGACCACTGCAAGATTGTGGCTAAGTTTTGGTCAAAGTGCTTTCTGCGCTGCGAACTAACATTCTCGGTCCTTCATGATCTGATGGAAGCTCAAAATCAACCATTAGAACAATGATGTCATCTTGCGCGGTCTTCCTCAAGAATGAAACCATTACCATATTGTCCAGTGGTAGTATTTGTGTTCTTCATGGAGTATCCCAAGCTCATACACTGCCGGATGGATTCAGGATCCATACCCCTCCGTCATCCTGAAAAAGTAAAGCATGGTTGTAATCTTGTGGGTTTAAAATTTGGTCTGTTTTAACGTAAGTTGCACCATTTTGGATCTCATCTACTACATTATCAAAAAGCTCTGCAATCGCTCCAAATGCCCACTTGTGGGAGGTCGCATTAGAATGAAGAAATTTAGGGTGTACACGAACATGCTCCATTCCACCTGTTATAAGTCTCTTTTGTGTAGATTGAACATCATAACATTCTCCTGCTCTCCAAAACTAATGAAAACCATTTTCCCGGGGAATAAATCTAGACTGATATGACAAACCATGGGAATATGATAAATACTGTGGTGGAATGTATAACAATCAACAGTCATATTTTAGCGGTGCAAGGCCACCTGAGATGGTGCAACAAATGCTGCATGGGCACGTGACACGCAGCCAACATCGATGGGAGGTTCCAACTCACGGTGAACGTTGGAGCAATACATATATGGTCAATCTTTCGACGTGGAGCAGAACTACCTTGCCACATACGAACGGACGCTAGTAGGTCGACGGTGGGATTTCAACTCATGGTAAATCTGGAGCAAATATATATGCATAGCAGTCAAACGTTTATGGTAGAATTACGAAATATGGGGAAACGTTGGAGCGGAAGTAATAATGGCCAAAATTTATGTTAAAGCATGAAGCGGGTTCAGCATTCTTGTCAGCGCTAACTGCGTTTTTTCACCAGCTGTTTCCTGCCCTTCGCCTGTTGCCAGTATGGAATGTTTCGTTGATGGGGAAAGTTTCCCAGTGCCGAGCGTTACGTTCAGCACCTCCTCAGAATACATTCATGCATGAACCGTGTCACTGACCAGCGTTTTAGTGGGGACAGGCGGTAATTGTCAGCATCCAACGTGGTGACAGCATGAAAAAGTGGCAATAACATCCCATCCAGAATGCATGCGCAGGTTTTCAGCTGCTACCGTGGGATGCACCAGGAAAAAGCAAAACGCTCTGTGGGAAACAACCATTTGTTTCTTTTGATTCAGCAGAAGAAAGGTCTCAGACACGTTATGCATTCGAACGGTGATATGGAAACAAAACTTAACGTAGTTATCAGTGCATCTCTGCATAGTTACGGTTTTTAAAAGTATGTTTCAGGACCAGGCGCCATTTTTCTGAAGTATGGAGGAATACACGAAACGATTCAAGGAGAGAGGCAACGAAAGCAGAATCGACGACTTGCATAACTTGTATAATTGTTCATCCACATGCAGAATCCCAGTCCGTAAAGGTTTCTCGTGGCAAATGATACGAGTTTTCAACTATCGTGTAAGGAAGGCGCCGACGCTAAATCTCTGCAACAAGCAAAAGTCATGCGCCAAGGTTCCTTTCATGTATTTATTAGTATCCGACACTTTCATCAGCGCATACCGGCTGAGTTTTCTTGCACAGTAAATGAAGCGTGGGGTGCGAAAATACCGAGATCAATATGTCACATTTTGAGGCTGTTATTGATAGAGTTTTCGGTGGAAGAAAGGAGGACTGTAGCATATCGTGAATTGGGTCGTGCTGTAGCTGGTTGGTTTTCGGATCATGCAGAGCCACTCTTGAAAGCAACTATTGTTATTCTCATATTTAAGACGAACCATCTTACCCATCAGCACTCTCTACTCTTTTATCTCAAAATTGGATAACATTTTGTTCTTCATATCTGAAGCCTATTACATCCTTAGTGATCGGTTCTCTAGATCGCGGTTTACAGTCGTTAGCTGAGCCTCCACGGGAGCGGGTGAAGACTCTCTGGCAGCCAGTAATTGCCGTGGGAGTCTCTATGTTTACAATCTGAGAAAACTGGACCACACAGGGGTCTAAATGCATTATTTGCTAAATCTTTCCTTCAGCTAACTAACCACACTTTAGCATTAATATGTTGAAAATATGTGACCCGTGTTACGTTGTTCGCAAGTAGAGGTGTTCGACGTGCAAAAGCTAAAGCTGGGGTCCTCTCTAGTGGGAAATGTGGATCCTTTCAAAGATCGAAAGAACCCAGGAGGTCTCAGGTCGCAAGCCCAGGAGGTCGCAGGTCCTGGATCTGGCGAGGTCGCAGGTCCTGGATCTGGCGAGGTCGCAGGTTGTGTGTCTTTGATATTGTCGCCTTTTGCGACCCCGCGACCCAGCGACCTAGTCGCAAGGTCGCAGGGTCGCACCTCTTCGTTTTTGTTCACCTTTTGCGACCTCGCGACCTAGCGACCTAGTCGCAAGGTCGCAAGGTCGCATGTGCCTCTATTTTCACGACCCGCGACCCAGTGACCTAGTCGCAAGGTCGCAAGGTCGCACATCTTCGGTTTTTTCGCCTTTTGCGACCCTGCGACCCAGCGACCTAGTCGCAAGGTCGCACATCCTTGATTTTTTCACCTTTTACGACCCTGCGACCCAGCGACCTAGTCACAAGGTCGCAAGGTCGCACATCCTCGATTTTTTCGCCTTTTGCGACCCTGCGACCCAGCGACCTAGTCGCAAGGTCGCAAGGTCGCATCTCTTCGGTTTTTTTTTCCTTTTGCGACCCCGCGACCCAGTCAAGTCGCAGGTCGCAACAGCGGCTCAGGTCGCAGGTCGCAACATCAACCAGATCGCAGGTCGCAACAACGGCTCAGGTCGCAGGTCGCAACATCAGCCAGATCGCAGGTCGCAACAGCGGCTCAAGTCGCAGGTTGCAAAAAGACCGGGTCGCAAGGCAGCCCAACGGTCATGAAGATGAAAGGTCAAGGATGCCCAAGGGGCAGGATTTGTGTTATAAATACTCCTTCGGGAGCTTGTAAAAAGGGGGCTTTTATTTTTAAGGACTGAAGAGCTACATTGCATTGTATTGAAAGATTATACTCTCATATATGTGAATACGGATACTTGTCACAACCCCTTTGTTTGGATGATGTGTTTTACTGCGTGAACACTAAGTGTATTTCCTCTTACAGTTTCAGAACATCTTTTGATTAATGAAGCTGCTTATTTTAAAGCATCGTTTATGCATCATAGTTATCTGTGTTTGTATTGATGATGTACGATTTACCAGTTGCTCTATTAATGAATGTTAATGAACTATTTTGTTAGCATTTCATTTTATCTTTTAGAAGTAAAGGGACATCTCGCCATAAAGAACTATTTCTGTTGTGGTCAGACTACCTTACAAGCAGTACCCCAAAGATGTGTTGCTAACAACATCTCCTTAGGCGTACGTGCTTTATTTATTGCCTAGCTACACTAGTGTTTTATTCGTGTTTAATGCGTCAGTCATGTATTCTGTATCATGTGCATAAGTGTATG
Organism: Pinus albicaulis; assembly: GCA_034641835.2. Taxonomy (NCBI): domain Eukaryota; kingdom Viridiplantae; phylum Streptophyta; class Pinopsida; order Pinales; family Pinaceae; genus Pinus; species Pinus albicaulis. The sequence continues at coordinate 1,666,965 of MU968317.1, forward strand.
TCCGCCGGTTCAATCGGGTTCTTTTGAGACCTAAGGGAAGGCGTCGTAAGCGGTAGCCGGACCCACACCCCGGACGGGATCCCTACTCCAAACAGTTCAAGGTCTAATTGGGACTTTCTACCGGGGAGATCCCCTACTGTTGGCCGGACAAATTTTCCCGTCAACAGTAGTGTATAAGATCTTCAGCTTGATCACAACAATTTTTAGCTAATGATAAAGATGGAAAATCTTCTTTGTAATGCTCATAAAATACCTTATGAAAATCTTTTAGAGAAAACAAACTTGCAGGTTTGAGAGCTTCATACCATTCCCTTGCTTTTCCTTCTAAGGTTCCCATGAATATCTTCATGAGGTAATCCTCATGCCAATCACCCTTCAATCTTGATGAGTTTATATGAAATTTAATGAGATGTAGTAAAGGATCATCAATATTCTCATCTTGAAACATGGGCAGATTTTCACCCCAATTTACCCTCGATAGTTTGTGTGGAAATCCAGGTATGTGATCTCTGCTCATGGGAGCATATCTTCGTTTTATTCTTGGATCATCTTGAAAATCAGCCATAATGAAAGGCCACGATATCTGTAAAACCAAGTTAGATCCTTATATAAAATACAATACATATTGAAAACCGTTCTTAACGTGAAAGAACATAACGTCTTGGTTTAAGATCCAAGTTGAAAGCCTGATCTTTCCATATTGTTCCTCCAGGTTCATTCCTCCAGTGGAGTCTTGATTATGAAATGGATTTTGGAGTCGCCAGGTGGATGATTTTAACCTTTGTGTGTCTGATCCCTGTCCACCATCATAGATCAGATATAAACCTGTAAAACAATTCTGAAGAAAAGTTAGTTCTTTCAGGAAACCAAATTTTGAGTATTTTATGATTATTTTGTTTTTTTATGAATTTTCAAAACAACTTCTATGATTTCTTTAAGAGGCTTTAGATATGAGATTTAAATTTTCTCAAAGATTTATTTTTAACTAGAGGAACTGATCAAATGTTTGAAACCAAAGTTTAGTTCACAAACTATACCGGAGATAGACTAAAGCAACATTTATTTACTTTTGCAATTGCAAAGCAAGAGCAATTTCAAAGGCTACCTGGCTAACTTCAGGCTCCGTCTGTAGTTTATAAGGAAAACAATAGTAACAATAAAATTGTTCAGATCCCCAGTATGGTCGCCACTATGTTATCACTCAGATTTTCCTTGAAGTTTTTGGAAGAGGAAAGGGGTCCGAGGTAACCACAAACCAACCTTCAGATACAGAATCTAGCCAATCTGTATCCAGAGAGAGCTCTCTCTATAAAATATAGCTTTGTTTTTAGAAGATATTAGGCTAGTTGTAAAGTCCAGGGTTTTGTTTGAATTTAGGTGGTGGAATTCGGTAACTGAGGGCAAGATTAAATAATTTCAAGCCATTGGGCTATTGAGTCAAAAATTTGGCTTTACTGGATTAAGTTTATCAACGAAAGATGGCTTTACAGGGCAATATAGTCAAAACAGAGAAACAATTATAGAACTTAAAGGAATGAAATGAGTTTAGAATGGATGAAAGGAAATTAAGAATCTTTCAACATATCTACGAGAAAGAAAATGAGTGATTACCAATAAAGAGCAATTAAGAATTCTTTACTAAGTAATCAAATGCTTAAACCAGAGAAACAAGAGCAATTAAGAATTCATTGTTTATGACCAGTTTAGAGGAAAACATTTAGAATAATAACAATTGAAATCAAAGTACATTTAAGCAATTTCTGATTTAATCCTTTTTGTTAATTATTCAGAAATGAAACACAGTGATATAGTAAACATATATAAAACTTAAAACACAGGATAGAAATGACTTATTGATCTGTATTTCGACACATGAATCCTGTAAAAAGTCTTCAGCATCAATTCATCATCCAGCATGCTACGGAAAATATCTCCAACAGCACTTTATTCCGAAAAATCAATGTTACAGCAAAGTATATGAATCCACCCAAAATACTTCCAAGAGTGAAGTATTTATACAAATTCTAAACTAAAATATCTTGAAAAAAATATCAAGATTAGTTCACAAATCTCTCCAACTATTTTACATAAATAGAACTTAAGTAAAATACACTCAAACTAATGCATCTATTTGGCACTATTTTGTATGGATAGGTGATGACAAAGAGGAGAATTTGAATTTGATCCAACTCTTAGTTGATGATGAGGCATCCAAGTCACTAACTGCTTCCTTTCTTTGTGCATTCTGCTCCAACAATTCTGCAAACTTGGGGTCCAATGATATCTTTTTATTTCTCAATCCGTAATATATATGTAAAAAGTGAAAGATTTTATTGTAGATAAATATGTTTTTGAGATAAACCTCTTTCAGTTTCCTAAAATTCCTCTCCAGCTGTGCACAATAGGCTCTGTAAAAATATGTGTAAAACAAAGTTTTACAAAGTCTGAAAAATAGCCTGTAAAGATGTGCATGTATCTCTTATTCTGAAATCACTGTGAAAAAAGTGAGATGGGTTTTTGTAGATGGATCTCTTAGGAACAAAAACCTCCTTCAATTTTGTATGATGTATTTCGGATTGGCCACAATATTCTCTGCAAAATGATGACTTAACTGGTATTTTATGCAAAAAGTGCTTTCCAACATTGTTTAATATTTCCAAAACCATAATCATTGTTAGAAAAGTGAGAGAGTTTTTCGTAGATGGTCCTCTTAAGAACATAAACCTCCTTCAGTTTTGAAAAATTCATCTTGGATTGATCACAATAGTTTCTGCAAAAATATGACTTAAACAGGAAATTTCTGAAGAATGTACCATTTTTGCTCTAATTTCATCTTTTAACCTTAAACTTCTTTTGACTGTTTTTCACTTTTACTTTGGATAAACTTCATTGTGGCTGGTGAAAGTGTTTTCATCTTTGTTTAACCCTTAATATCTTCATGTTTACTTTCACTGTTTACTGTTTACTTTTTACTTTTTACCGCTCTATTTTTTATCTGTCTTCACTTTGTCATGAACTTGTATGTTCTGTTTTGTAACTGTCTTCCCTGTTGTTTATCTTCATGCTAGCTGATTTACTTGACTTGGTCTTCAATCTGATACTCTTTAATCCTGATACTCTTTAACCCTAATACTCTTTACTGTGTCCTTTTACCTTCAATGTGTAGTTTAGGTTTTTACTGTCTGTTTTAACAGTAAATTGTTTAATATCTTGTTTCCTTTTCTTGTCTTTCAACTGTATGTTTTATCTTCCATCTCTGTTTGAATAGATTTGATAAAAATCTTAGAGTAAACAAGTCTTATGACTAGTGTTAAGACTATTTATCCAAGGATGTGGTCTTCTGATCACCTGTAAAACAAAACAAATTGTTAAGAAAGCATTGGTTTGCAGGGGAGGTCGAAAAGGTTTCATTTGATTTTGAGAGGTCTCTGGAGTGAATCTAGAATGATTTTTGGGAGGTAAACCATGCTCGAATCGGTTAACAGAGGCTTCAGGTGGCGCAACTGGGTTACAAAGGGTTTTACTGCACAATCAGGTGAAAATGAGCAATACTAGGGTGATTGTGTTTAAACGAGTAAACGGTTGAGATTGGCGGGTAAGCTTTGAATGAACAGTGGTTAAACAGGTGCTGGCTATGGCGGAAGAACCTTGGAATACTCGTCTGCAATTCTCTTCAGCAAGTTAACGGTTAGCAAGCTTCAACAGTTGTTTTTTGAAATTTGTTGCGTGGGAGGCTGGCTTGTGCACGCGATAATGAAAACGACGCAGGCATTTGTTTTATTCACAAAATCAAAAGGTTGGCAGGTTTTTAATGATGACATCAGCAGGTACGACGGATTCGTCACAGAGGACAGGCGGTAAGCGGTTTTTTCCGCACCACTTTTGAGAGGAGGCGGTTTTGGGTGGAGAGGCAGCGAATCCACAGAACGGACGACGCGTGGACATGGCACTGTTTAAAAACCACTGTCATTTCGCGCGTTAACTTTCGGATCGGGGATGGCCAGTGGAATTGATAAGAGTCGTTGATCTTGGAGTGGGTGATCGAATGGTGGTCGGGGCGTGAAGTTGACGAGGAGTTAACAGGAGGGCCCGACACAATTTATTATCAATTAATCATTCCAGGAGTGTTTTGATTGGCGGGTTAGGTTCTTAATTAATCGTAGGGATTAATTAATTCCTACGTACGATGAAGGGTCGGGGAGGAAAATGCGTCGGGGATGGTTTTATTTTTTGTTTCAAAAATATATAAAATATGTTAAATCATTTTTTCATATTTTTATTATATGATAATCGAATTAAATTAATCCAATTACCATAGGGGGCGGGATTAACATATAACGATATATTTTAACCAAAGGGGGTATAACGGGGGTTCTTTGTTTGAACGAGTGAGGAATAACTACTTTGGTTAAAACCATAATACATGGGTTTTTGGGATATTATATAAAAGGAATTATATATAATAGGAGAAGGTGATTTCTATAGGGAATCAATATATAAATTAGAGTTAATATGACAAATGAACTAAGCGCTAAGTATAAAACATCAGAATAATGTATTTAACTTGTGTTTGCATGAAAAGGGTTTTTATGGAAAATTGCATGAATTTCCTAAGTAAAATGGGATTTTACTTAGGAAAAGAGTTTTTATAAATGAATGAGTGTGATGATGAATGATCTTAAATACTTAGGTTTTTTCCAATTATTCGGCCGAGGGTCCGGTCCCTCCAAAAGTCAAGGAAATGCCTTGAGCCCCTTTAATCTTTAAATACCTTAGTACTTAGGGGAAATTAGTGAAATGTTCAAGGAAAATGAGAGGGGAAGTTAATAATTTTTCTTTGCCTTGCTTGCCATTCTTCCAATGTATTATCTGCCTTTGCACTTGTGATGAAAGTTAAAATTTCAACCATCAAAAGCCATCATTCACCACAGGTAATTAAACAACATTATCTACCTTCCCACTTACTTTACTCTACCATTTTTTCTTCTTTATTAGGGTGCACTTAGACTGGCAAACCCTTATCACACTTTTCTTTTACATATGGAAACCTATCTAATTCTAGCCTTATTACATCCAAGGGCTCAGATTAAACTATTGAGCTCCTTTTTATTTACTCTACCTATCTACTTATCTGCCAAGATTAAATAGTTTGGTCAGATTCTATTCTCTATCTCTAAAACAGGAAATTAAAAAATGAACTAGCCAAGCTTAAACTGTTTGACTATTCATCAATTGTGGCAAAAGTTTAACAAGCTGCACACAATTGCTTATTACAGAAAATGAAATAGTAGTGGCATTTAGACTTGCACACTTTCCTTGTATATTTTTGCTTGGGGTTCATTTCTTTCACTTTTTTGACCATTTTATTCTTTTTACCCTTTGATTTTTCTTTTAGGGTATACCCTCTTTACATTTTTTAAATTTTTTGACTTTTCGATTTTTTTTCGAGAATATGGAACACCTTTGCAACAAGAAAAAGGTTTGAACATATTACATAATTCATCAAGACAATCATGAAATATGACTCCTATTGGTATAGGAGACTAACAATAGGGAAACCCATTAAATCAATGGCAATACTTTGAACAAATATACATTCAAGATGAACAATTTAGTGAAACACAGAAAGCAAGAAATCCTATCTAACTTCAATGATTTCACCTAGAAAGTTTGAAAACATATAAGATGAAAAATAACATTAACCAATGAAGATGGAAATCCTAGAAATTATCAATCAAGCTATAAAGAACCTTCAGGAAAACCGATAAGTATGGACAAAGGGAAAGATCAAAACAAGACCTCCTTGGCTTAACCTAACAAGTAATACTTCAAAGAGAGATTTCACAAACAGAGTTTAGATAGCATAAAATAAGCAGGGCTTTCCATAAAACATATTTGGAAACTAGCATATTAATCCATTGATGAAATAAAAAAGCATAAAAAGGCCTAAGTGGCAACTAAGAATTCCTTAAACACACCCAACAGAGGAAAACATAAAGACATTAGAAAATAGGAAGACTAAGGTGCCTCGAACAACATTTCTTAGCCTATACATTTATGATCTACTGCAACATAGAAAGATGGACATAATGATAAACAAGATAACATGAACAAACTAGAGACATATCACCATTCACCAAGCTCAGGGATCCTGCAAGAAAGATTTCATCATCATCAATCAAAGCATATCATTCACAAGCTCCATAACACCAAATTTCTCTTCAACCTCAAAGAACCATGTATTGCTCTCAAAATTGATCAAAAGCCAACATTTACAATGAATCCTCAATGCATTTTTAACAAGCATGGAGGAGAAAAACCTAATAGAGTATCTAGAAGCCTATTGGCTAATTAGAAATGTCACTATTGTCCTTGAGACCTTGCAAGGCCCAAGGCATAAAATATCTAAAACAAAATATCTTTTCGGGCATTTTTAGTAAAGAAATTGATGTTTGAGGTCTAACAAGCCTCATAAAACTTGCCAAGCATGCATTGTTGACTTTCCCTCTGCTAAGGGTGCAACACTATGTTTAGGAAGAATTTCCATGCCAAGGGCATGACACAAGAGTAGGAAAAATGGGTCATCTTGCAGTAGTGTTTTGAAGGCCTTCCCGATTTCGGAAAAGGCTCTATGATGGCTCATTGGAAAGCGCTTGAAGTATAATTTCCAGATCTACCCTTGGTTCTCTGATATGACCTATGTAACCTATTCAAAAACAAAAAAATCCAAGGTTGGTCAAGGCGCATCACATGTCCTGAAAAGCAGGCAGAATGGTGAAAAATTGGGAGTGTTTGACCCTTTTGGAGGACCAAAAAAACTCCAATTGATCTAAAACTTTGTGAGAATGCTATATTAGTAATGAGGATCTGAAAAATGTAAGCCTTTCCTCCTAAATATTCTTTGAAAAAGAGCATAGCACCATGTGTGCTACCCCCTTGGCCTCAAAATTAGCAAAAAACAAAAACTTGTCAAAATTCTCCCAAATTTGGTGGATGAGTGCCTCATGGGTTTTGGGAGACTTGTAGAGAGGCTTGTGCAAAGATTCCAAGCCTAGCTTTGCCTTTTTCTAATTTTAGTGCCCGGAGCTTGTCTTGAGTCTTTTTCAATTTAGCCCTTGCAATTTGGTTCCTTCGGGCATAATGTTTAATCATTTTTATAATTTGGAGGTCAAGATCTTGATTGGCTCTCTCCAACCAAGGCTCCCGGTCATGGGCTATCTCCATAGCCAAAAGTTCATTTAAAGAGATTTTCTTTGCTAGGGCTGATTCTTCCTCCCTTTGTTTAGCCAATGCTTTCTTCAATACCATGGTTCTAGGTCTTCTCGTAGATTTTCCTTCCACGTCACTACTCTCCTCATAAGTGCCTATTAACTCTTCTGTTTTCATTTGTGCCTTCTAGGCTTCTTTCCGGCCCTTGAGGGCTCTAGCTTCATAGATTTAGATTTGTTCTTCCAGCTGCCTATTTTCCAATTCAAGGGCATCATTTATACTCTTGTCCCTATCTAAATGTGCTTGGAGGTATTTGAATTGTGCATTTCTATCCTGGAGGAGCATGTTTGTAATTCTTGCCTCATTCTCCTCATCACTATCTACCTAAATGATCTCAAAATTCCTCTCCACCTCATGGTATTATTCTTCTTCCTTTATCCTTTGTTTCCCTTTGTCTAGTGGCTGAGCTGATGTAGATGGCAAGGTCCCTTGCCTTTTGGAGGCAGAAAACACTTGCCTTGATCCTCGTTGATATGTGAGAGGAAGAGGTTTGGTAAGCTTCATTTGAATATCTTCTTCATGACTGACCTTCAGGCTGCTTTTGTTTTCATCAATAATCCCTGTATTTGTGTCCTCTTCATTTTGTTCTTGACTTCCTTCTTGAGAGGCACTTTCATTTTCCCCCATGCTATCATCACTATCATGATCTTCATCATTGTCATCCTCTTCCATATCTTCTGCATTGTTGTCCTCTATGTTTTCAATATTATCATTCTCTGTGTTATCAATATTAGAGGTGTTTTTATCAATGTCTTCATCATTGTCTTGGGCATTTTCATAATTTTTATCCTCTTCTATATCTTCTTCAATGTCATTTTGTTCTAAACTGTCCTCTTCATCAGATTCATTGTTTTTCCCACTGCCATTGTCTTCATCTTCTGCATATGTTTCTTCTTGTTCATTAGTCTCTGTCTCCTCTTGTTCTTCTATCTCTTCAGCTTCATAATATGCCCCTGTCTCTTGATTTCATCATTATCCTCCTCATCATTTGTTTCTTCTTCCACACTGTTTTGCCCATTGTCTTCACTATTTTTACCACTACGATTTCGTTCAAACTCTATCTCTTCTTGTTGATTGCTATTTCCATATTTCTCACTGCCCTTCTCTTGACTATCATTTTCCTCTTGGGGAGAGGATTCATGTGTGGATGAGGAATAATGGTCAGTTGGGTTTGATGGAGGAAGGGAGGAAGGTAGACGAGATGATGAGGGTAAACTCTACAGAGGAAGAGGCTGTGGATTGGTGAAAACATCACGGGCGATGAACACTTCCCATGGGATACCCTGTTGCTCTAATTGATGCAACACAATCATTTTGATAAGTGAATGGTGAAAAAGACTCAGCATCTATTGGGAATGAGGTCTCTTTTTCACAATGTATGACATCTTATCGATACTTCTATAAAGGTAATAGGGTAGATGTAGCAGCTTGGCCTTACTGAAGTGCATGAGAAGTCTTACATGGTAGGAATAAAGCCTAGAAAACCTACCCTCAAAAGTGAAGTACTTCATGATGAGTTTCATTAAGGGCACATATCTCTCCAACATATGTGAAAATGGAAAAATGGATTTGCAATCAGCTTGGTATCTAGGTTTTAAGAAAGGTTGATAATGGCTTAGTTCTAAATTCATCTGCTTGAACCATTTTTCTCCCAGGAAAGGTATCCCAGTGGCCATGGCAATTGTATTGGTGGAAAGCTCAAAGTTCACTCCAACTAGATGTACTTGGTGGTTATGGAGGTTTAAGATGAAAAGTCTAGTTAATTCAGGGTGAATTTGTACTCTTTGTACTTTCTCACAGAATTCAAAGCAACCTACTTCTTGAAAACATGCATCTGTTGTAGGGGAGGTTGTCAATTCCTTAGTGTTTATAGGCTCAAACATGTTCACTCTCCCACACTTTATCTTCTGTCCTCTAGGCCTTTGGCCTTCCTCGCCACTGTCAAAACTGCCTTCTCTAGGCATTTTCTCCTTTACTCTTGTCTTGAAACCTAAAACCTTGCAGATTGTTTATGAAAGGATATGGAGAGGGCAAGTGAGATGATAATGAGAAAGGAAGTGATTTGCAAATTTGGAGGGGAAATGATGAGTGAAGAAGGACACCTTGGGCCTCAATGTGTTTTTAGTATGTAGATGGATGGATTCTCTTCAATCAGCAATGTTTTTTAGCATGGGGACCCAACTTTTATTTTTTAGGGTTTTTACCTCTTTCTCTAAATTCACACTTCAAAAGAGTAGAAAAAAGGGTAAATAGGTATAAATACCTCTTTATAATTCTTAGGAGGTGCTAAGAAATAATTTGAGAAGTTCTAAGGGAGTTGGATGGCATGAACTTTTGAAGAAATCCTCCCAGCTAAAGAAAAACACACAGGAGCGCAGCATGGGCCAGTCAGGTGGCTTCTGCACAACCTAAACGGATAGGAGCGTAGCACTAGGAGTTTTTGAGCCTCTGTAAGGAGCCAAAATGGATAGGCGCGTAACACTTGGGCTGTTGGGTGGCTTATGTAAGACTTGAACGGATAGGCGCATAACGTCGGGAGCTGTCAGGTGGCTTCTGCTTGCCCCTGCGCATAGCGCCTAGGTGGAAACTACACGTTTTTGGGTGGTCTTACACACAATTAAACGGACCAGTGCGCAATGTCAGAGGTGAGGCTCGGGCCTGTCACGTGAGTAGGGGCTCGAGCTATCGGGTTATGCACTGAGTGTGCTCTACGCATAGCACACTCCCATAGGTGTGTAGTGCCCTATTGTATATTCCACAGGGTGCACGCACAGGCATCTAGCATGTCTTCTCAGGCATGTAGCGTAAGGGTTTTCTGCCCAAGATCTTCTAGTTTTTAAATTTTTTCTCCTTTGAATGCTTTCTCTCCTTTGTGCAAATGAGAAATGAGTTGAGTGGTGAATGATGATGCTTTTGTATCCTTGGAATAATAAATTAAAGCTAGAAACCCACCTTTTCTTAATGTTTTGCTTTTGGTATTTTCATCTTTTTGTTGATATTTCCTTTTCTTTTGCAGGTGGTGATTTATACATAAAAATTACCTTTTGGTAGTTGATTTGAAAACATAACCTTTTTCCCTCTCAGTGTTTTTGAAAATGATATATTTGTTTTGCCAAAGGCTATACATCATGCCTATTGTGTTTTTCATTGACCACTTCTGATCTGTTGTAGGCGGGGAAAATTTTAAGAACCACCCTAAATTTATATATATAATAAATGGGCGAATCCCCATGATACATGGGAAAAATGGAAGGCGATTTTATTAATAATATAATATGTATATATAATTTTTTGGCGAATCTCTCATGAGATTATATTATCTTGTAAAATCATGGCGAATCACCAATACAAATGGCGAATCACTACTACAAAATGGTGAATCGTTGTCTAGTGGAGTTCGGGGTGTTGGTTCCAATGAAGATATGGTAGTTGAACTAGGATTAGAAGGAAGAGAACCACTGAGACCAAGCATGGAAAATGGTGACACTGCATGCGCGTTCACAACTCCTTCATGCCTTTGCTTCTTTGGTTTTGGTTCGAGTGCACATATGATGATGAATCCTCGTTGAGCTTGTGGTTATCCTTTCGAGCATATTACAGGTCTTCTTGAAATATTAACAACTATTCATCAATAACCTTGAAGTGCTCAAAACCTCTCTTGACTTTTAGCTGAGTCAAATTAGACTACAATAGTGTCCATGATAAGTAAGGAAATTTACTCAACTATACTAATGAAAATCCATACCTCTGGGGTCGGGAGGCCAACCTTCAAACATGTGATCATAACAGATGGGAAAAGGACCACATGGCTGGCTCAGGTGGCGGAGATAATGGCACATCGAGCTATCTGGTGGCTGCTAGGGTCTGCTGGCTGTCGGCTGAGGACCATCTAGGAGAAAAATTTTCTCCTATTCATACTACCCACATGTGATGGATAACAATTCCTTAGGAGGCCCATTTTAGACCTCAAAATTTCTCTAATGTTTGTATGTGGTGCCGCAATATCTCGTAGTTCACATGTTGGATGATGATTGTTGTTCTTAAGAGAATGAATGTCATCTCTCCCCTTAAGAGTTTTATATGGGGCATTAATTGACCTTTTTGGTGACGATGTCATAAGTCACTGTGCCCTTAGCAACATTGTGCTTCCTTGAATGGGGTTTTTGTTCATTTTGGAAGGATATAACAAGGACAAATCATTTGAGTGTCTTTTCCCCTAATTCAACTTCTCTTGTACTTTGATTTTTTGTCTTGGGCTTACCATACATATCACCTAATATGTCTTTCTTGCAACTAGCCCAAAAATCATTCCAATTCCTTATGCCTGCATTCTGCCGCGCACTATTACCGTCAGGTTCAAGAGATTGATCTCTTTTATTTTTCTCAAGAGGGTATATCCATGACAAGTCAATTGAATGTGCCTTCACCCATGCTTCAAATTGTTTTGTTTTTTTCTAGGTTTTTGTGACATTCTTCATTTTTCTGCCAAAAGTCTATGTACTCCTTCCCAAAAACCGATTCCGTCGGATCCATTTTTCCAATAACACCACCAGGTTGGCACATTGGATCAGCTATTTACTTCTTCATGTGTCATGGCTCAATAGAATAACGCTATCTTTCTGGAGTTACTTATTTTAGGAATATCATTTTTAAGCCTTTTTATGAGAAGGATTCATGATGAAGTGTAACAGCGTGCACAATTTTTATGAAAGTAGCTTAACACATTAACCAAAAACTAGCTTGTATCAGAATAAATTACATTCTACATGTTAAGTGTTTGATAAAAGTTCACGTGGATAATAATTTAGAAAAAATATTTGAAGCCTACAAATGTTGTAGTAATGGATTAAAATTTTATGTAGAGTAAGGAGAAAATGGTTGTAAAAGAATGGATGAGTGGATTGGTTTGATGTAGAGAGAGTTCTATGGAAATTGGAAAAATCCAATCAACAAGCCATATATTATTTGTAAACAAGGGATTACAGCCCATTCATTCAACCAACATGGATCCTTCGCAAAAATTAAAGTATGGCCTCACTTCCTAGTCTTGTACAAAAATCACTATTTTTGGAATGGATACAAGGACTTTGTTCTCATTGTAGCTCGCACAAAGAAACTTACTAACAATGCCAATAATAAATAGGATTCTAAGTCCAAACTAAGTTTTTCTAGAGCTATAGGGTTTAGTTAATTTTAATGAAAATATGAGAAGAAAATTGTTATAAATGATATCCTTGGTTGCAAGCTTTCATGCCAATGCCACCACTCACACAAGAGAAAGACAATCAAATCATGTTTTCGTATTATTTCTTGATTGTTCAGGCTTAGCAATCAAATATGTGGTAAAGGATTTATAGCCTACTATTAATGGTTTCCTATATGTAGTGAGGACACTGAATTAATATTTATTTCCTCTAACTAGATTCCTATTATTTTGGGTTGAGGACTACTTAATGGAGAATATACCATATCTAATACATCCTCAACACTTCCATTATAGAGAATCCATTGAGGGTAAAATTATGTATCTATGCAATTAGCCAAAAACATTAAGAATACATATATCCTTCAACTCATCCCTTACCCTGTGATTTTTTGGTTATATATCTTCCCATCAATAGTGGCCCACATAAACATTTTCATCATTTAGACATCATTAATGGCTACCAAGTTTGTGGTGCATATAGCTTTATAGGATGTGGCATCAAGGGGAATGGTGTGAGTTGAATTTTCTCAAAATGTAGTCCACCATTGTCACACCCATTCACTTAAGTCTCAACAATTTTTTTAATGCTCTACTATTCACAAACCATTTTCATTCCTCCCTCTTTCACACAGAAGACCAGAAATTAAATAAAACAATGTTTAATGGTAAATTGGAACAAATGTTTGAGACATGATCAACTACATCAAGCATGAACATAGAAGCAATTATAGCCTAGATAATTTTCATCCTTTACTTAATAACCAACAATTTCCAAATGCTCATTGAGCTTGAGCTAGTATGCAATTTGTTCTCTTGGTTTCTTTTCTTTTACCATTAAAAACAATTTTATCTTGAACACTTCAATATCTATGAATTTTTAATATATCATTCCAATAATAATAAGGAACATAACACTCAACTCAAAGGTAAAATAAAATGTATTGTGCCACACATTAACAATTCAACAACTTGTAGAAGATTGTTATGGTTGTAGGTTCCCAAAAGAATTTTCCCACCAAGTCTACAATAAGAAATGTAAAAACATAAATCGGATAAATGTCATTGTACATGTACTTTGTGAGTAGAATGTGTAGCACTCAATATTGTTGTGATGATTTGTTAGTTATGCCAATGACTAAGTAAAGGAATGGTGGTTGTGGGTTCATCATCCAATAATCTAACTAGAAAGAAGAAAATAAGAAATGATTGTAGCGGGTTCATCATGCAATCCTCTTGTATTTATAGATTTTCTTGTGGGGGTTTTCCCTCCTTAATTAATTGAGAAGGGCTCATGGCAACCCCAACTTTGGGCTTTTTTCCCCAGCTGCCCCAAAACTTACCGCATGCTGCCAAAACACTGTGTAATTGGGGTTTTCCCCTTTATCAAAGACTATGGCCTACGGGGATCGATAGGATACTTTGTTCCCTGAGCAATTAATCCATAGGGGACATTACAAACACTCCAAGGTCATCATGTCTCGTCTTGGACACTCATATTTCCATGTCCCGTGTCATTGTGTCAGCTGACTTAGGCAACCAGTAATGAGCATTCTCTCAGTTACACCACCCTTATTATAGCACTAAGAGCCCCATTCTATAGATTTCCTTTATGAATTGCTTGAAAGTTGAAACTAATGTCCTGGTAAGTGCTAATTGTGGTTTTGATTTTCCAGTACAAAATCATAGACTATCACAAAAGTTTAAGATGTGCAAGAGGGCTAGGCTTCAAGATCTTTCTGCAATCTACAAACTCTTACAAGTCGTGTGGTACTTTGTGCTGCAATATTATAGTCAAGCTTTTCAGGTTGAAAATGAAAGTAGAAAACAAATTTCTAAGCAATCCGGATTACATAGATCAGAAAATTAGATAAATTTCAGGATTCCGTCATTTAATGATAGTATTATCTTTCTTGTAATTGAAAGAGAAGAAAAGATAGACTCTCCGATAGCGAGAGCATCATCCTTTGCCAGAGGAATTAGTAGATTAATATGTCTATACTAATTGTCAATATAATCTCATATAAGAATAAACATACAAAAATGTATCTATCAGCATTCTAAAATTTAAATAAGGTTATCACCTGTAGAGTCATTGTTCAGCTGCCTAGATGTCTGCACCTGTCCTCCCTTAATAGAAAATAATTGAGGCTCCACTTTGTTAGAAATCCTATATTCGTGAATGAATGGGTTCACAGGTGAAATTCCATCATTTCCCCGTTCTTGGTATGTCTCCTAATTTATTGCTTCATTGACATCTCTCTCTAGTAGTTTTTCCCATAGTGCCGGCTGATAATTCTCTGTTGATTGATTTATGTTTCCCCACATATATGAAATTGCAAGAAATTAGGCCAATTAGTAAAAAAAATTACCACCTATAACTTCTAAGAAATAATAATAATCTTGCCATTGCCACTCTATTCCAATCCTGAATTTCTCACTGATCGCCAAACATAATAAAATAATATATATATATTTTTTCTTCTCATGTACTTCAAAATTTTCATTTCTTTCTCTATTTAACTGAACTAAAATTTATAGGCCTTGCATATGTACCAAAACAGTGATGATCCTTAATTAAAAAATAGAACTGCTACTGGAAAAGAATAATATGAAAATGTGATGAGGAAAGATGTCATTCCAACTATTCATGTTATCAAGGATATCGCATGGTAAGCCTACCTAGAGAACCTTGTTTTTGTTAATATGTGGAAAAAGTTGATAAATGATCATTATGTAAAAGAAAAATCTTTTGTTTTCTGCTCTGTTGTAAGATCAAACAGAAGCATAAAAATATGGAAAAACCTTTCTCAAACAACTGTTTGGGTAGAATGGAGGAAATCCAATCACAACAGCCACTAAACGAAACTCGGCAGGGTGCGGAACAACTTAATTGATACTACTGCAGGGATTCAGCTGCCCCGCAACCTAAACAGTAGATACTGTGTCCAGCAATCAACATTTGGTCCAATTCATAGATAGCGCTAGACCTGAAAGGGTTGTTGTGAGCTCGGCCAGCAGGCTACTGGCCATGCTGAACGAACACCATCCCACTCTCAAACTCCACGCGCTCACAAATCTCAACAGGCTCGTCGATAATTTCTGGCCCGAGATTTCTACAAGCGTCACTACAATAGAAAGCTTATATGAAGATGAAGCCTTTGATCAAAGGCAACTTGCAGCGTTGGTCGTTTCAAAGGTATTTTATTACCTCGGGGAGCTTAATGATTCCTTATCCTATGCATTAGGTGCTGGAAGCTTGTTCAATGTTTCGGAGGATTCAGATTATGTGCTCACTTTACTCTCCAAAGCCATAGATGAATATGCAGCTTTCCGAAACAAAGCGGTAGAATCAAATGAAGGGACACTTCAGATGGACCCTAGACTGGAGGCAATTGTAGAAAGAATGCTAGAGAAATGCATTTTGGAAAGCAAATTTCAGCAGGCGGTGGGCATCGCACTTGAATGCAGAAGGCTTGATAAGTTGGAAGAGGCAATTGTGAAGAGTGACAATGTTTCTGGAATGCTGTCTTATTGCATCAATGTCTCTCAAATATTTGTTCATATAAGAAAGTACAGATCTGAGGTTCTTCATCTCCTTGTTAAAATTTATCAAAGTTTGCCCTCGCCTGACTATCTGAGTATCTGCCAGTGTCTTATGTTCTTAGATGAGCCTGGAAGTGTTGCAAGTATTTTGGAAAACTTGTTGGAGTCCAAGGATAAAGATGGGGCTTTGATGGCTTTTCAAGTAGCTTTTGATCTGTTTGAGAATGAGTATCAGGCTTTCCTTCTGAAAGTTAGAGATCAACTACCAGAGTCCAAAACTCAGTCATCCAATATCCCAAGTTCTAGTCAATCATCATTACCAACACGTGTTGAATCTAATGGCTTAAATGCTCCTGATATTGGTAGCATTGCTTCTCCTGACACCTATGTTGCAATGGACACATCTGAGGATGTCCACATGGAAGATAATAGCATGGTGGAGACTGTTCATACTAGCAATGGGAAAACCAATCTAACAGACATAAAAGAGTTAGATTACACAGAAAGATTACTGAAGATAAAAAGAATTCTATCTGGAGAAACACCCATACAATTGACTTTACAGTTTTTATATAGTCACAACAGGGCAGATCTTCTGATACTGAAGACAATAAAGCAATCTGTTGAGATGCGGAACAGTGTCTGCCACAGTGCTACCATATATGCAAATGCACTCATGCATGCTAGAACTACTATAGACACATTCCTGAGAGAAATTCTGGACTGGCTTAGCAGAGCCACAAATTGGGCAAAGTTCAGTGCTACCGCTGGTCTAGGTGTCATTCACAGGGGTCACCTTCAACAAGGTCGATCTTTGATGGCTCCTTATCTTCCTCAGAATGGTTCATCTGGGGGTGGAAGCCCATATTCAGAAGATGGAGCCTTGTATGCGTTAGGGCTTATCCATGCAAACCATGGAGAAGGCATTAATGAGTTTCTTCGTGAAAGCTTGCGCAGTACAAGTGTTGAAATAATTCAACATGGTGCATGTTTGGGACTGGGTTTGGCTGCTTTGGGAACTGCCGATGAAGAGATTTATGAGGATGTCAAGAACGTTCTTTACTTAGATAGTGCAGTTGCTGGAGAGGCTGCAGGCATAAGTATGGGCTTGCTTATGGTTGGAACTGCAAGTGAAAAGGCCAGTGAGATGCTTGCATATGCACATGATACTCAACATGAAAAGATTATCAGAGGTCTGGCCCTTGGAATCGCACTAACTGTCTATGGAAGAGAAGAAGAGGCTGATACAGTTATAGGGCAAATGACTCGTGATCAGGATCCAATTCTACGCTATGGTGGGATGTATGCTCTGGCCCTTGCATACAGGGGCACATCCAATAACAAAGCCATTCGTCGTCTGTTGCACTTTGCTGTTTCGGATGTTAGTGATGATGTGAGAAGAACTGCAGTGCTGGCACTTGGATTTGTTTTATACTCCGAACCTGAGCAGACCCCACGAATAGTTTCTTTGTTGTCCGAGTCATATAATCCACATGTCAGATATGGAGCAGCCTTGGCAGTGGGTATCTCTTGTGCAGGCACAGCATTAAGTGAGGCCATTTCACTGCTGGAACCATTAACATCAGATGTGGTAGATTTTGTTCGTCAAGGTGCTCTTATAGCCATGGCTATGGTTCTTGTGCAAACAAATGAGGCACGGGAACCTCGTGTAGGTAGCTTCAGGCGTCAACTTGAGAAGATCATTCTTGACAAGCATGAAGACACCATGAGCAAGATGGGTGCAATTTTAGCTTCTGGTATTTTAGATGCAGGTGGTCGGAATGTCTCAATTAAGTTGTCATCCAGGACTAAGCATGACAGAATTACTGCTGTTGTTGGTATGGCAGTATTTAGTCAATTTTGGTATTGGTACCCACTTGTATATTTTCTGAGCCTCTCTTTTGCACCTACTGCTTTGATTGGGCTCAATTATGAACTGAGGGTCCCAAAATTTGAGTTTCTTTCACATGCCAAGCCCTCATTATTTGAGTACCCTCGTCCTACAACACCTCCAACAACAACTTCTGCAGTAAAATTGCCAACTGCTGTTTTGTCTACATCAGCAAAGGCTAAAGCTAGAGCAAAGAAAGAAACAGATCAGAAAACTGCTATGGATGAGGGAAACCTTTCTGGTGAAGCAGGACCCATGAAAGGTCCAAAATCTAGTGATAAGGAGGGGGAAGCAATGCAGGTGGATAATGCATCTGAAAAGAAAGCTGAAGCTGAGCCATCTTGTGAAATTCTCTCAAATCCTGCTCGAGTTGTTCCAGCGCAGGAAAAGTATATTAAGTTTTTTGAAGAGAGTAGATATGTGCCCATTAAATTAATGCCTTCAGGGTTTGTTTTACTAAGGGACACCAAGCCATCAGAACCGGAAGTGTTTGTTTTGACTGATGCACCTTCATCATTAGCATCATCTGGAAATTTGTCAATCCCCCAAGCACCTGCATCAGCTGTGTCTGTTGAGGATGGAGAACCTCAACCACCACAATCTTTTGAATATAACACATGATCCAACTGATGGGAGAGTTATGTTTGGAATATAACACATGATCCAACTGATGGGAGAGTTACCTTTGGAATACAACACATGATCCAACTGATGGGACAGTTTTTTACTGGAGAAGAAATCGTTTCTTTAAAGAGTTCCAAAATGACAGGCCTTCCCAAAGGTCCTCTTTATTTCCATGTTTCAGAAGTCATTATGTGGCTTTGTTTAGTTTTAGCCATGTCTTTATCTTGTAAGATCTGCACCTCTTGCTTTCCCCATTCTTGCTCTTGGCGATGAATGTGGAAAGAATGTGGAAAATCTACTCAAGCGCTAGACCTGAAAGAGTTAGATAGGACCTGTCTTTTCAATACTATTCTACTTATGGCATTGCACTTTGACAATCCTAAGAATCCATGTTGGATCAGACTACATTATCAATCTCCTAAATATGGATTTTGCAAACTTTTGGCAATAACATCAGCTGTTCCCAGAGTACCTGTATTTCCCAGCGACCTTTTGTCCAATGTCTGAATAATCTGTGTTAAAAGTATGGTTTTAATTGTAAGTACATTTATATATTGATACTTTTGCAATCTACAATGATATCACATGTCTAGATCAGAACCATAATATCATAAACGAAGGCCCAACCAAGATACGGAACACAATAACCAAAAGGGATATATCATATTTTTAATTGGCTTTGGATGGTGAGGAACTACATTTTTTATTTCCCAACAAATGATTGTAATGTTAAACAAGTATCTAATCTTTTTCATCCAAGAGTTCTAGATTATTAGTATAAAAAAAGAGTTCTAGATTATTAGTATAAAATGAGCCAAAGTTAATTCTGAAAATATTATGAGAAGATAAAATCCCAAAGCGTGACAATTCATTACCATCAGTAGCGTACTTAAAAGGATTCTCGAGATTCTCAGGATCATGCTTGCTGACATCCCAATGTCAAGAATTGTCCACTGTTACTGTTGCTGTAGGATGAACTGCTAAAGATGTGTCACTGACAAATTCTTTAAACTGATGCCTTTTATCCACTACTGATTGTTCCAGAATTTTCCCATTGCTTTTGTGCTTTAATTCTTCTAGCAGAGCCCGTGATTCTACATTGTCAATACCTTGAAAGTTCAAGTCAGAATCTCTTACATCTGGTAGTAGAAATTCTGAGGCTAAAGGCTTGTGCTCAACCGCGTTCTGAAGGGATGTTTTAGGAAACTGTTCCAGTGACATTACAGTAGCTTTCGTATTTCTGTCAATATCCTCATCTATCATTATAATATTCGTTTGTGCAGATTTGTTTTTTCTAATCTCTGTATCCAAAAACCTTATTTCATGTTCACTTATACGTGGGTTTGTAATGCCATTATTTTGTACCCGCTACAGTTCCCCTGCTTTTGTAAATCCTGTTGTCGTGCTATCTGCAAAACTCTGCTCTTGATCAGAAATAAATAGTTCCCTTGAAGATTGCAAATCTAAATTCTGATATGAGGTTTTTTCAAGGCCTTTAGAACTTGGGCCTTTTCTTTCCTTTCAAGTTCCCCGTCTTTATGAAATTTGGAAACTTCACTGATAGGAGGAGGAATGTCGGAATCTTCAAGTCTCACATGTTCTACACTACTCTTTTCTTGAGAAGTGATCATGCATTTTGTCACTTCAGGATGAAAATTATCTACAACAATTGACTCGATTAAGGCTGCAGAAGATGGGTGTTCAAGCAATCTTCCCTGTTTCTGGTCCATATGCCAAAGATTGAGGGTCTTCTTTCTGACTGAGAATAGATCCTATAGAATTTTCTGCATGGGACCACCCTTCACCACAAACAGAAGGGTGTGCCACATCATATATCATATCTTGTTCGAAAATAGAAACTTTTTGTTTTGTATTGCCAGAAACTTGATGACCCATTTGAAATAGTTTGTCTGCACATCAAGGCAATAAATTATATAGATTTCTCAAAAATAAGTCAAAACCTTTCCAATTTACTCTGATATTCTTCACCTCAACCAGCTATTTGAAAGATTAGAGGACAAGCTACTAATAATACTTTAACTTAAATCATTATTACTATTGAAAACTCAAAATTGTAATTGACAATATACTCATATCTAGGTCAATGGCATGCCAATTAGGAAGCAGCAATTTCATTTATCAGACTGGTATCCTAGTAAAATCATTTCATTTGTCTAGCTACTGTTATTCGATGGCATTGATTTACTCAACTTCCTTTTAGGTGTAAGCATAAATAAGGGTTTCTTGTACATGATAGGCAAGGCTCAATCTAATAAGAAGTAGAAATATGGAGTTTATCTCAGAATAGTTTTAACTTTTCAATTATGCAAGTTAAAGAGTTTTGACTGATTTGGAAGTACAGACTACCATTATATGGAAAAAGTTGTTATCATAATATACTTTTTGCAATAATGTAATATAAGATGGATTTTCCAAAAAATGTAATAATAATAGAAAATGAAGAAATCCAAAGCCTGAAATAAAGGCTTGGCTTTTATGATTTCAGCTCCATTCCTAGCACAATACGGATATTTCCAGCACGAGTATGTATTTAAAATTATTATTTACTTATGGCAACAGTTATTGCTTGCAGTTTTATGACATGTCATTAAGGGACAACCTCTTGGGTCAGCTACTAACAATTTCAAGGAACTGATGGCCCTAAAGATTACTCTCCAAATTGCTAGAGAAAAGGAATTACAAATACGCATATTTATCGTGATTCTTATCAATCAAATGGATGAGAGGTGTGTTCTCAATGAAAAAATATACTTTTTTGCCACCTTTTCAAGACATCAAAAAATCTTCCAGCATATTCGCTCATCCCTCTTTCCCGCATGTTTACAGGGAGTAGAACCATGAAGCAGACAGACTCATGAAAGTTGAAATGGAAATGGACAGAGGATCTTGAATTTTTTTTTAAAAGACTCTGGAAGGCTCCATAGAATATTTTCACACACACGGCTTCAAATCTAGTTAGAGACTAACTATGGATGTTTTCTCTTTTTTGCACAAGAAACCCTACAGTTATGAATTCCTATCAGCACTATTCTAACAGTATTTTTTTTATAAAAACAGTATATGATCTGATATTGCAATATCTTGGGCTGATATGATTTCTACAAGATGACCTCATCTCAAATATAGATGTTTTCTATCTTCTTAACATTTTTGATAATTGTTGATGTTCTCTTTTGCAAAACAGTTTGATCCCCCTGTTCTTTTATGAGGGAAATTTTGGGCCACAAGCCACAGGAATGCCACAAGCATATGCAGTTGTAATTTTGTATATACAATAAAATCACTTGCTTCTTTCTTTGGAAAAAGAAAAAAAAATCATGAAGAGCCAACTAAGATCAAGGAATTGTTTTGCAAGTACCTACAGAGCATGTCATGGAGATACTTAGAAAGCAGAAACCTTTTGTAGTTCTCTGGTGGGGAATACTGGCATCATAAACAGATCTTTGCTCTTCATCACAAAACAGGATAACACATCCTGTTAACAGGGGAAAAAACTTCAGTGTTCGGCTACGGCAAGTGCCCAAGGAAAAATCTGTGAAATCTTGGAAGTCAAATTACAGTTATTTTGCAAGTACTAGAAGACAAGATATCATTACATTACTTTGCTGGCCAGAATAGAGTTCATGAACGAACTAGGAAATCTAGAGTGACCATTTGAAGGATTATACCATAATCTCCTTATAGAGTTCTATGATAAGTTAGTTGGGCAAGTTACGTCTTTATCCCTTTTATCAAAGCAAATCTCAATCAATGGATGATCAGATTTCTTATGCATTAACTGGGACTTATTTCATGTTCATAATTGTAATTTGTATATACTAGAGAATTGATGGGTTTAAATAGCAATGGAATTCTCCAGTGACAGTAGGCAAGCTCTGCATGAAGTTTTGGATATATTAGTTACAATCTGGAAGTAGCAGATTGGAAAGTATTATATATGCAAGCAAAGAGAGACCAATGAAAACAAAGTAAACAAATAAACAAAAAAATTCTACTAGTGCAAATCCCAAATCTACTTACGGGTTTTCTGCTATGACATATGCAAGCAGAGAGAGGCCTATGAAGACAAAGTAAACAATTAAATTATAAGGTCCGAATACTGAGAATCCCAAATGTAATCACAGGTTTTCTGGTCAGCAGACACTATAGTTTTCTCAGCTAAAGGAACTTTGATCTTTGACTCATCTGAATTTTCTCCCTTCGAAGATGTTTGTTCCAAAATTGATGCAATACCTACTTCCTTCGAACTAATTCCCAAGTCATTCTCCTGTGTGACATGCATTGGAATTGTAGCTGGCATTTTGAAATTTCTTGGTTGTTCAGTATAACCTGTATCCTATTCTTTCACAACTGATTTTTTTACTTCGTCCAAAATACTTTGCCATTCATCATCAATTCCCATGTGTTGTTTAACCCTGTCATTCATGATTTGAAAGCCAAGTCCATCAACATTATTACTAGATTCTGGATGGACTTGAACAATAGATGGACTAGAGTCCTCTGGCACATGCAGAAATCTATCTATCTGGTTATTCTCACTTTTCAGTTCAGGATAATCTGACATTGTATGAGAGTCTTTAACTGGAAATTCTTGAGGCCCAATGTCTCCAATGATAATGTGACTGCTGTCTATATCCGGCACCTCCTTGAGAAACATGCTTGAATTCTGTTCAAAACTGAACCAATCGTGTCCTTCAAAATTATCTGAATGGTTTACAGTGCCAGATAAATTCAATCCATGTACCTCATCACCCTCTTCAAAGCTGAACCAATCGTGTCCTTTAAAATCATCTGAAGTTTTTGTAGTGCCAGATAAATTCAATCCATGTCCCTCATCACCTAAAACTTATTTAGTAGCCTCCTTAGGATTTTGATAAATTTTACCTAAATCACTTTCTTTTGCTTCAGGAATATTTAAAATCGCATCAGGAGCCCCCTGTTTTGGACCAGCTTTCCCAGGATCAAATTCACTTGATTTTATATTAAGATTGCTTATCTGAAAGTCGGATGTCGATGCTGAAGTTTGTGTTTGAAGCGAAATAAGATTTTGTTCAGCAGGCGTACGCTTCTGGTGATCTATAGATAAAATTGGGTAAGTTCAGAATGATTCTGATCAGACTTTAAACGCTGTAGACACCGTATAGATGCATGTATATAGTGATTATAGTTGCATTAAAGACTACAAGAGCATCACTTGCAACCCATTTGGGCTTAATTCATTCAAACAAACTTAAGAACTAAACATCAAACTGATCTTTACTAGTAATTTAATCTATCCCGATATGTATACCTAAAAAAATTGTTGAATAAAACATTCTAATACAGGATTTCGAGCTGGAAAAACTCCTAACCTGTTGCATTATGTTCATCATCTGTCGACTCTTCGTCTGATGAACCTCCTTGAGTTTCTATGTCCCCTAAAGCGATTAGCGGAAAAACCCTCTATTTTTCCACAATGCTTCCTATGGTTCCTCCGGTGCTTAGCATTTGGATGTGGATTAGCATAAGTCCACCCACACCGATGGCAAACCCATGCACCATGAGACTCGTTTGCATGATGGTTCTTGGTCCCTGAAAAATACTAGTCAGTACACCCTCCAAAAATGTATCATTTGCAACTCAAGGGCCAACACCACTGCCCAAACTCCTCCTCGCGACGTGGGTTTAACTCCATGGCACCGGGGAAATGGCTCTAAATCCGGCTACCGTGGTCTATCTCCTGGAACCAGTTGCCCTCGTCAATGCGTGCAGCAGCCAGCTGTAGCCTGTCATCGGTCCATGCATCCAGATCTTGTAAGTTTCCAATTCCACCTCTATCGATCTCCACCTCCATCGATCTAGTAGGTCTGCACATCCAACATTCAACTTCCACGCCCCTTCCAAGTCCCAACCACTTCTCCAAACCAGTAAATTCCGGCCAACCAGTGGAAAAATGGGCGAATCACTCCAATCTTTCCCTCGGACTCTGTAAATCCAGGGCAAATGCCATTGAAATCTGAGAAAATCGGGAGCGAATTCCATTTTTCCAGTTTTATGGGCATTTATTTTGGTGGGCTAAAATTTAATAATTAATTATTTTTAAAATAATTATTGGGCTAAATTTATAAAACTATAGAAAATGGGTTTTATATAAAAAATTCGCCCTATTAAAATTTAAAATCCCTTAAAATTCGCCTTTGGGCTAAAATTCGCCCCTAAAATTTTCCCTGGCTTGTAGGTGTCATAACACAGTGTTTTGGTCTCTTTTTAAACCTCTTTGGAGTTTGATACCTTATTTACTCAACAGTAGAAATCATGCTCAATTTGATTTTTAATTTGACACTTAGCCTCCTTCTTTCCTTCTTTTGACTATTTTGAAGACATTTGATTGTACTTGAAAGTTTTAGATTCATTCATACTGATACTCTTTTCAATTTCTCCTTTTGGTGCAGTGAAACAATGTGCCTAGATAGACCATGTAAGTCACCTTCTGTTATCATTTTTCAACTTCTTCCTGCTGCCATCAAGGAGGTCTCTCACCTTCATTTCTAGTTTCAATCAATCTTCAATTTATGCTCAGTGCCACCGATGTACCTCTGCCCTTGTGATCCTTTGTATGGACTCTTTGTTGCACAACATTTTAATAAAACCCTGATTTTCTTTGTTCATAGGCCTACTTCCTCTCCTTTTCTGTGGCTGCCCTTAGGGATGATTTGCCCTTCTTACCTTACCTCTTTTTCCACTGATGGCCCTCTCATTCATTCCTACATAAATGTCTAAGATGGGCAACTATATTTTGCAGAGGTTGTGCTTTGACCAAGGAGGTCCTTTCTTGAAAACTTTTTGATACCTTTTGGACAATCATGAGCTAACCCTCCTTTTCATTTGATTTCATCTTTGGGCACGTGTAAAATAGTGAGTTTAGAAAACCAAAACAATGAATAACCTATGAGAGCCTACATGACCTATTGGGAGGCCTTTTGGACTTGGCCTTTGGCTAAAAACTTGACTTAGGGTTTTTAGGTGTAAAACAGAGTTTTGCAAAACCTTTATGCATTGAAGACCTAAGACACTAATGAATTTGGATTTATCTAAAGAGCCTAGAAAGGTAGCTTAAAACCACCACTGCTTGAGGCACTTGGTGAATAGGGGAAATGTTAGGCTACTTGGCAATCCAAGGTGTAAATATTAGGGTTAAGCAAGTCAAAACATAGTGGTAAGGCTAGAGGTGGCAAACATAGTGAAAATGAGTGCCAAAAGCCTCATGATTGGTCTTCTGGGAGTGATAGGTTTGCCATGTCTTGATAGAGTAGTAGAACAGTGAAAAATTTATCCTAAAGATAATGAAGGTAGTGAGATTTCTAGAACTCACAAGATTCATGAATTTTTCTTCTAGAAATCTAGGATAAGCATCTAGTCATCTACAAAGGAAAAAATTACTGATGACTAACAGTGGCTCCACTTGGGGAGGGCAACTCCTTTTTAGGAGGTGTCCAGAACTTCAGATCTCTTGGTTTATGAAGACCAGTGCCTCATCCATTGGGCATATTTTTCTTCTTTTATTTGTTGCGGCTTCTCTGAAGTAGTGATCTCAATAATTTGAAAAACATGATCTCTTTAACTCATCTCTACTTACCCAGTCTACTTTGTCTAGCATTTTTTCTTCCTTGGGTGCACTTAAACTGGCAAATCCCTGACATTCCTTTTATTTTGAAAACAAAAACAAACTATCTACTTGTACCCTTATTGCTTCCCAGAGTTCAGATTATGCTAGTGAACTCCTTTTATTCTCTACTTAGACTATTTCACTGTCAATATTAAGCAGTATGACAGACTTCATTCTCTGAGCTATTGAAATGAAATTGGAAACATGTTTTGAACCAAGATTAGACAATCTAATTCATCATGAGTCGTGGCATTGAGACAAGCTGCACTCAAACATTATTTTCATAAAAAACAAAACTAGAAGGTATGAGGGGTGTGTTTCATCATTTTCTAATCATCCCTATCCTTCTCTTTAGTTCATATTTAAGCATGTGGAACCAGTATCTTTCATTCCTAATATATTCTTTTAGACAAGTCAAGTTTGAATGATTTGGAAAGCTCTCTTTCACTAATCTTATCAACACAAATTTAAAGCATGTTCAGCCATGATTAGGCTAGATGACTGAACATGATCTTCTTTTTGAACAAGTAGTGGCATTTAGACAAGCACACTTTCACCATCACTATTTTTTGGGTATGGGGCTATACCTCTTTTCAAATCTACCCTATTTTATATATATATATATATATATATATATATATATATATATATATATTATGCAGTGTTATGCACAATGAACGAAAGTTTGAAACTAGGACTCTTGACAGAAATAGTGTTTGAGCATCGTGCCATTGATAGGACCTCCAAATAATTCTTCTCCATTCAATCCTTGTAAAAATAAAGCATTATGACCCCAAACTGACTGAATGAGATAAGGAATTATCCACAAATTCTCAAATTTACCATGTTTACCTTTGTCGTCTCCCTTGGAATCCCATTTCAACACGGTCTCTCCAATGTGGAAATTTTTGGCTTTAGTAATTCTATTAAAGTTTTTCTTTATGTTTTCTTCCACTACTTGAGTCTTGTTATAAACTTCTTCCCTTGTCTGCTGCAAATGAATGGTTTGGTTCAGCCTCCTTTGCATGTCATTATCTTCTGATTACACTTCTTGGAGAAGCTTTATCACCAGAACTCCCAAGGATGTTGGGAAAATGGCATCCATGCCATACATTAGTTGATAGGGAGACATACCGATTGATTTCTTGGTGGTTAGTCTATCAGTCCATAGTGCATGTACTAGTTTTTCATGCCATGCTTTTTTATTTTGTTCCAAAAGCTTCTTGATGATATTGACCAAGCTTTTGTTAAAGGATTCAACTAGTCCATTACCTTGAGGGTAATAAGTTGTGGAATGTCCTAGTATGATATGATATTTATAAAAAAATTCGACCATTCTTTTGGAAGTAAAGGCAACAACATTATCTGTGATGATCTTTCTGGGGCGCCCAAATCTAGACAAGATGTTTGTCTCTAGGAATTTGATAATGACTGAATCGGTGGCATTCCTAGAGGGGATGACTTATATCCACTTGGTGAAATAATTAGTAGCAGTGAGGATCCACTTATGTTGGGCAGATGAGGTTGGGTGAATCTCGCCAATGAAGTATAAACCCCATTGTTGAAAGGGAGCTTCAACATTAATGGGATGCAAAGGAAAAGGTAAGAGTTTTCTCTTGCCATCAAAATTTTGGCACTTATGGCAAGTCATGACCAGTTTGTGGGTGTCAGGGAAAAGGGTGGCCAATAGTAGTCAGTTCTAAGGATCTTGTTGGTTGTGGTTTTCTAGTAAATATGGCCTCTGCACTCTCCCTCATGCAGTTCATGCATGATCTTACCTGCATCATTCTCAAGCAAACACTTAAGCAACATACCAGTAGGATTTTTCCAATATAATATTCCATCTAAAATGCAGAATTTTAAAGCTTTTTGTTTCAAGAATCTAGATTTTGTCTTTGATAATGTAGGAGGAGCATTGAGATAGAAAAGCACATATAGGATATCAACATACCAAGATGAACTCAGAAATACTTCTTCAACATGTGGAGTTGTTCACTCTTCCTATTATTCTAAAAAATCAACCATATTCATATCTAATGCTTTGAAATTTGTTTCAACCATAAGTTTTGCAAGTCTTTGTCCTTTAACCAGTTTAGTGGATTTGATTTCTAAGTCATATTCTAAAATAATAGCAATCCACTTTCCCCTTTTACCATCAGGGTCCTGACTCAGGATATCTTTGAAAATAGTGTGTGGCACAAAAGCAATGATATGAGAATGTAAGATATAAACTCTAAAGTCTTTTAATGCCTTAATCAAGGAAAAGTATTGTTTCTCCATCTCTAAGGGCTTTGCTGAAGAAGGCTATGGGATGTTCTTTCCCCATCATGTTCTTTTGTAACAATGCTGCAACCATGGTATGTTTAGATGCAAATGAGAAAATATAGAAGTCTTTGATAAAATCAAGACTGGTTGACACTGGTGTTTGGATGAGTGCTTGCTTAACCAGTTCAAAAGATTATTTGGCTTCCAAAGTCCAAATAACTCCTATCTCTTTTTTGAGCATGTTTGTAATATTACTTAAGAGTTTAGCAAGGTTAGGGATGAAACTCCTCAAGAAGTTGATTTTCCCAATGAAGGATTGCAATTCTTTGATGTTTCTAGGATGGCTAATTTAAAATATGCCTTCAATCCTTTTGGGGTTTATTTTTATTCCCTCTTTGGATATGATGTGGCCTAGGATTTTTCCTTCCTGGAGACCAAACAATGTTTTCTTGGGGTTCAAATATAGGCCATATTTCCTATTCTTTTTGAAAACTTTTCTCAAGTGGACTAAGTGTTCTTCATCAGTCTTAGAGTAAACAATGATGTCATCAAGGTAAATGACTATGAAGTAGCCTATGTCTTCTGAAAAATCTATGTCCATGGCCCTTTGGAAAGTGGCCCCCACTTTCATCAAACCAAATGGCATTTTTACATACATAAATGTACCCCAAGGTGTGGTGAAAGAATTTTTGTGTTGATCACTTGGGAATACTAGCACTTGGTTGTAACCGGAAAAACCATAAAGCAATGAGACTCTCTTAGAGCCAACTACCTTTTGAGGTATGTGATCCATTTTAGGCAAGGGGTAATTATCTTTCAATGAGGACCGGTTAAAATTTCTGAAGTCAATGAAAAGTCTAATCTCCTTGGTTTTCTTCCTAACTGACACAAGTTTGGAAACCCACTCTGAGTATCTAAGGGGAACTATGATCCCATCATCATACATATTTTTAATCGCTTTTTCAACTAAAGGTAGTAAAACAAGGGTTATTCTCCTTAACTTTGTTTGAAAGGTCTCTGATTTTCCTTGAGAGGTATTTTATGTTGAATAATTCTTGTGTCATATGATTTCAAATCTTGATATCCCCATGTAAACACATATTTAAATTCCATAAAAAGCTCAATATACTTCTGTTTTATGTGAGGAGGAAGGGTCTTGGAGAGTTTAATCATTTTGGGTTCCTTTATGCTTCCTATGTTGCACTCCTCAACATCAGTCTCGGTAGATTCTATCTTTGGTTTTTTAGCCACATCATCAAAGTCAAGTGGCTCTTCTAATGGTGCAAGGCCTCTAGGTAATGTGTCATTTTTACATTGTAAGACCTCCAAGTCCTTTTGGTATAGATCTTCAAATATTTCAGCCTCATAAAGACGTGTAAGTAGATTTATATCAGCAAAAGAGGACAACTCTGTTTCATGATTTTGTTCTTAAGCAAAAACATATTTTTCATTCTCTAAGCTAGATTTTGTCAATGTAAATTCATTCCTAGTTTGCAGAAAATTATCAATTTGCTTATCACCCTCAACCACTTGCTAATGGTTAATGTTGTCAGGCACTGTAGGATGGTGTTTGACTTTGACAGTGTATTTTCCACTTACATGTGGTATTTGGAAATTGTTAGCAGCGAAGGCAAGCTCAGTGGCATGACTATTTTGGGCTCTAGGAATGTGAATGAGTTCATATTTCTCAAAAGTTTTGAGGAGATCTAGGGCTGCATTTTTGTACTCCCTTAATCTTGGATTCTTTGCTAAGTACTCACCTTTAATTTTTTTAATGATAAGTTTTGAATCACCTTGGACAGATATTTTTTTAGCTCCTAAGTCTTCAAGCAAGTGCAAACCAAGGACGAGGGCCTCATACTCTACAATGTTATTAGTGCACTAAAAGTCTAGTTTGTGTGAATGGCCCTCATTTGTGGTATGTATCTAGACACCAACTCTCGAACTAGCCTTGACACAAGAGCCATCAAAGCTTATGTTCCAAAGTGTTTCTAGTTTATATTTGTCACTGTGTTGTTGTTCAGGGCTGCTAGAGTTCTGGTTGTCATATTCTTCATTTGAGGGTGAGTGTGAGTGCTTTGGAGAGCCTATATCTTTCTCGTTTTCTTTCACCTGTTTACTAATGTCATTTTCATTATATAAGATGAAATAATCCAAATCTGAATGAATGAAATAAACAGGGGTGTTGTTTTGCCTATCTAGGCTACTTACCATATAATTCATGTGAGATTCCCGATATAATCTCTTAGTTTGATTGAAGATAGGGATAGTAGCATATGACATGTACATTTGGAGGCTTTCTTGAAGTTTGGCTCCCCATGATCTAGAAAAAAACATGCCATACTTTGGGGGAATATCAGCAACAACTATTTCCATAACTAGACTCTTAGTAGGTATTTGTGCCAGATTGACACAAAGATCCTTAATTAGGCCCAAACACTCGACTCTACTCAAATCGAAAGAGTATAAGTATTTTTAAGGTTTGCTTATTTCTAGGCCTAACTTGTCCATCACTACCTTAGGCATGAGGTTGTGAGAGGCACTGGAGTCTAGCATGGCTTTATGTAATATTTTGTCATGTATATTTAGGCTCACATAAAAAGGAGGGACAACTCCTTCTTGGTATTTTCCCTCAAGTTCAGGACCAAAAAACAGTTCTAGTTTGTCATTAGACAATTTTAGAGTGTTTGTATTGTTCGCTATGTTCAAAACTTTCAAAACTTGGGACCTGTACATGTCTTGAGTCACCAATTCAGTGAGAGGTATGGTTATCTTGATTTTAGCAATCTCTCCTTCAAAAATGAAAGGTACTTGTTTTTTAGACATATTTACATCAACTTTATTAGCCATAAATTTTTCTACATTAATTTGCTGATTTTGATTTGGGGCTTTGGACAAAAGGGTTTTCTAAGGGCCACTAGTAGAGGTACTAGGGTAGCTTGTGTCACCATTTGGTTGGCTATTTTTGTCTTTGTTTGGATCAGTTTTCTTAGCCATGGTGTTTGTTGATCATATGGTTAACATTCACCACTGTCCCAGTTTTGAAGCCTCTCTGTTCGCGAAGAAGAATGCCCAAAAGGCCTCATTTTCCTCTGTTTCATTTCCCACTAAAACTCTGTTTCCTTCCCTTCTACTCCTCTCTATTTCCCTTCTTACCCTTCAAAATCATCTTATCCCCCCTTTGAACCTTAAAAATACCCTTTGTTTGGCTTGAAAACCCCTTATTCTCCCTACCGAATCCCTTTCCTGGCCTTAAAATGCATTAAAAATGGGCAAAAAACCATAGTTTACATATGAGACTTAGCCCCTTTTGGGCCAGCCCCCTTAATCACTTCCCCACATGAGCCCAGCGCTAAGACCGAGCGCTAGCCCATAAGGCGCTTACCGCAATCGGAGAAACGGACGGGAGCGTATTCTTGTGTTAAACAAAGAAAATCTCCGATGCGATGACGTTTGTTCTATGAATCTCGGGAGTGATCTCCACCATTGATCTCATTAAGATCTGACGGCCCATGCAAAACTTCTTGCGCACTCCATAGCAGCCTTTTGTGAACCACTGATGATAATCTCCACCGTTGATCCCCATTCCGATTCGACGGTCACTGCACCGTCGCCCGATCGCTAATCGCAAATCATAAACGGTGCCCCTCGGCCCTTTGCGATTGTGATCCTCTGATTGTAATTCCCGCCGTCGATCTCATATAAGATCCAACGGTCATAGGCCAATCGCCCATCGCCAATCAGAACTTTTAACTGAGTCATCCTCCGCTTTCCCTGATTGTGATTAGCCGACGCGATTGCAACCGTTCGTTTATTTTGATCTAACAATCCACATCAAATCGACCTCCACCCACACCGGCTCCCACATCGTAGGCTCCGCTTTCATGCATTTCTCACGATTTTCTTTTGCATTTGCCCAAAGTTAAAAATTTGGTGTTTTAACACTAAAGTGCCCTTTATTCCGCCCACTTACTATTAACCCCTCCATTCATGGATCTCAACTGTTGGTTGCCATTGCCATATATGATCCAACAGTCTGTGGCCCTTATTACCCCAAATCTTCATCAAGACATTCCTTCCGCCTTTCCGCAGTGTTTTTCACCTGTTTTTCCACATCCATCATTTCTGCCACTCATTCCTCTATGCCTCCAAAGCATTCTTCTGCCATCTCCCCTGAATTTATTATAACAGGTTTATTGCATTTGTGCAGGGATTACAGAGTGGAAAATTCACACAGCCTTCATGGCTGTAGCAACTTTGATTCAATGCGCAAAAATAATCTCTCAGCAACAGTAAAGTGTATTAGTAACAAAGAGGATTAAAGGGGTTTAGGCCTGTTTTTGAATAATTAACGCTTAACCCCACGTTCAAAGGAAGAAAGCACAGTTTGAAGACCAAATGCACACGAAACAAGCCATATCTGTGTTTAATGTCAGCAGAGCATCGTTTCTCCAAAAAGGACACCTTCCTACAGAAGTCTTCATGCCTCCTCGAGCCCAAAAACAGTTAATTACACTGACATAAGCTTCTTCAAGACTGTCAGAACCAACAGTTATGGAGTATGTAGGCTCGCGGACTTTCTATCCAGGTCACCATTTCCAAAAGGCCAGCGTAAAGTTCCAAGCATCCAGAAGGACTTCACGAAACATCAGAGGTCAGATATCGACCTGCCAAAGGCCCCTCAGCCATACTATGAAGTAAATACAGCCATGCAGTGCCATTAAGCAACAGGGGCTTAGACGCTTCCTCCATGCTATCTTAATGAATCAATTTAATGTTCATCATCCACTCCTGTTACTCATTTTTTCCCCTATAAAATTCCCCAAGAACAGATTGTGTAGGGTTCTAGATTTTCAGAAAAATATGCTGTGAGAGAATTTTGTATGCATTTTTGTGGAGCTTTCATATGAATGAAAAAAGCCCGTCGGGTTTTGGTGATGAGGAGTTCCATATGTAATGAGGATTCTAGCCTTTGTGCTTCACAGTCTGTGACTCTCCCTTATATGTGATAGTTTAATTGTTCATCTCGTTTTCATCCATATCGCTTGTATCACATTCTGGAATGCGAGTGGATCACTGGTTTTTGGTATGAATTTATCCTAATTGATACTCATGCTAGGACCTGTCAAGCGCTTTAAATATGGCTCAGGCGTGATATACTGTTTCATTTTCCACTTCAACCATACTTCTGCTATATTAGCTCCTATGGGATGTTATTTTTAAAATGCTATTGTCATGTATGGATTCTTAATTTTGTAAGCCCATTACATGTTGAT
This sequence comes from Pinus albicaulis, assembly GCA_034641835.2. NCBI lineage: Eukaryota > Viridiplantae > Streptophyta > Pinopsida > Pinales > Pinaceae > Pinus > Pinus albicaulis. The sequence continues at coordinate 1,700,705 of MU968317.1, forward strand.
ATTTGTTTCTGGATATCATCCCAATGATAGTTAGTATTATCTCAATCTTTCATATGCAGTAAACGCCTTCTGATTATTCACCTCTGTGAGTTATTTTAGAACCCAGCCCTCTTTACAGTAAGCTACCTTTGAATTGTCTAATACATTTGTATTAGAGTTTCACACCTTGCCTCTGCAGTATTTCTTTCCCTGTGTCAATTTCCTGAAAGTTTTGGTCCCATTCAAATAAATCTTCCTGTTTACCAGAGATAGCATGAGAGCCTTTTTCTGATAACTTCCCATATTATATTATATGCTCCTTGCTGTGTAAGATTTCCTAGGCACTGGTCTTTCACAACTCAAGGTTGTCTCTAGGATCGACAACATATTTTTGGCGCCGTTGCCGGGGAATCGAAGTTGAGAAAAGTTAAATCCCTGGGCCTCGACAAAACCTTATTCACTATTCAAATAGGTGAGCATGGAGAGTTGAGATTTGTAGATTCCTCAACTTGGCGACTCCACATTCATTCATCAGAAAAATTTACTTGCAGTCCTGGCTCCTCGTAAGCCACACTTGAGGTCAGATACGTCTCAGCCAAAGATACCTTCTGTGTCTGACCCAGTGAAGATCCTACATAGGAGGAGTTGGAGGGAAAGACAATCAGTCAATATTGAGATCCCTGAATTTTCTTTAGAGTACTTACCGTCCTCCTCCTCTCAAGTTGCCCAAGTGCAAGGTCCCGACTCCACTGTGGGAGATACCGACTACTACTCAGGTAGTCCACCCCGGGGAGGTGTCCGAATTAGAGATGAATTTCACCCTATTCCTGAGGTTGAAGAGGTCAAGGAAGTCACCGAAGTATCTGCTATTAACAGCTCGTTGTTCCCGTCAACACCTCAAGCTGCTGTCCAATACATTCCTATTGTCATTCATACTTCACTTCCACCACCTCCTCCTCCTTTTACGCATCAAACTCTTGCACTACCTCCACCTCCTCCAATGGCCAATGTTCAGAGCTTCTTGTTGAATAAATATGCCCCCCTGGCATTACCTCAAGTATTGAATGATATGCCACAAGATTATCTAAAGATCTTACCCCGACTCAATGGGGAAAATGAGATTGAAGCTCAAAAACATCTTGAAGTCTTCTACTCTTTTGCAGAGAACTTTAATGTGGAACACCTAGATGTAGTCTTAAGACTGTTTGTGCAATCTCTTGATGGCGAAGCTAGAAAGTGGTTTAAGACATTGGGAGACCGTTCCATCACCACTTGGGAAGGAATGGAAGATATTTTTCTCAGAAAATGGGAGGAGAAGAAATATCATGGACATTGTCTTACTGAGTTTAACACACTCAAGAAAAGACATAATGAAGGGCTGTCAGAATTTATCAAGAGGTTTAACAAATTGTATTTGAGCCTTCCTACTGATATGAAACCTCATCAAAATGAGGCTAAAGTTGTTTTCGTAGCAGCTTTTGACTCAGAATTCAGTTTCTCTTTGAGAGAAAGAAAGCCCGCCACCCTAGATGATGCTCAGATAGATGTGCTAGAGTTGGAGGCAAATTTCGCCTCCACTGGAAAATCAAAGGGAAAGCCAGACCAAGATGCTAGAAGGAAAGGTAAAGAAGAGGTATCCACCTATAGCCAAGACAAAGACTCAGCCAATGACAGAATTGAAGAAATGAACAAAATGATTAAGAACCTTTCTAGTAAGCTGGTCAAACTTGAATTGGAGGCCAAGAATTTAACCTCCAAGAATTTCCAGAATGCTCCAAACAGGGGTTACAATCCCCAGTATAGGAAGCCACACCTGCAAATACTGCAAAGGGAATGGAAAGAGCAACAAGATCAGGTACCACACCCGTTGTACTTGGAAGGCCAAGTAGATAGTCCTACTGAAGACGCTGCCTATGAGAAAGAGGATGCATATCTTTCTTTTTCGAATAGTGAGGAAGTATAATGCCCCTGGCAAGGAAGTGATGGAACTGAGATCTCATTACAAGAAGAAGAGAAGGCTAGAGGCACAGAGGACCCTGAGATTGATGACTATTGCAAGCAGTTTGTTGATTTCATGCAAGCACAATTCAATAGAAGATATGATCTCAGATCTTGTAGGAAAAGGACTTGTACTTAAGATCTGGAAGAAGAGCCACCCCAGAAGGAAGCACCTACTCAGAAGGAATCGATAATGAAAAAGGTCATAGACAAAGGTAAGAGGCCTCTAAATGAACCTTTGCAGTCTAATAATCAAATTCCTTCCTCTTCAAAAGTAGTCATTCCCCCTAATACCAAGTCTGTGTCAAAAGAAGCCAAACCCTTGGCCGAAAATAAAGAGTCGAAGGAGGTCGCAATAGAAAAGTCCTCTCCTGCCTTTAGTCTACAAAAGGAACTTGAGAAGGTCAAAATCCCAGTTCCCTTGACTGAATTGTCCCAGGTTACCTCTTTCATGCTCCCTCTAGAAGCAGCACATATCCCAGATAGTCTGAACCTTCAAGAAGAAAGACCTATGGTTGTATTTGGCCCACATGTTGAGGAATTAGATACTTCTACTCCCCCATTTTACGTGTCCCTAGTGATTCATGACCTGCTGTTGCATAACTGTATGTTAGATTCAGGAGCCTCCCATAATTTATTGCCCCTATCAGTCATGGAACAACTAGGATTACAAATCACTCATCCATAAAAGGACCTCTATTCATTTGATTCCAAAAGAGTTAAATACCTGGGTATGATCAAGGATTTGGTGGTCAATTTGGCCCAGATTCCCACAAAAAGTGTGGTGATGGACATTGTGGTGGCTGACATCCCAACTCGCTTCGGCATGTTGCTGTCAAGGTCCTGGGGGACAAAAATCGGTGGGTCAATCAAGTTGGACTTAAAATATGCTACTATCCCAGTTTTTGGTGGCCAGGAGAGGAGGTTGTACAGGGAAACTAGATTTGTCAAGATGGTTAATAAGGCTGACAACTCAGTTAATTCACCAGTCTATAGTAAGGAGGGAGATTTCTCATGTTTGATGCTGGAATAAGATCAAGATTACGCTCATGAACCATCATTTTTCCAGATCAAGACCAAGCAGTCCATAGAGAGCCATGAAACAAGAATCTGGACACTTCATTTTGATGGAGCAAACTCCAAAGAAGGTAATGGGGCTGGAGTATCATTGATTTCTCCTACAGGCCAATGGGTCCCATTGTCTTTCAAGCTAGAGTATGAAACCACTAATAATGTGGCCGAGTACGAAGCACTTCTATTAGGGTTACAGACAGCCAGGAGTATGAACATACAGAGTTTAAAGGTTCTGGGAGATTCAGAACTGGTGGTTAGACAAGTGAAGAATCAGTGCCAAACCAGACATCCTAGGCTGAGGGCTTATAGGAATGAAGTTTGGGATCTGGTGGAGAATTGTTTCTTGGCATTTAATATTCATTTCATGCCCTGGGAGAAAAATAAGATGGCAGACTCCCTTGCAGTGGCTTCCAGTACTTTTCGTCCACCTCAAAACCCTCTCTTAAGATATGAAATTGAGGTGTGTTATCGACCATCAATCCCAGATAACATTAAACATTGGCAGGTGTTTAAGGATGAAGAGCAAGTGAAAATATTCCTGGAAACAGTAGGGGAATTCTCCAACATGGAGATTGATGCTTGTGAAGAAGATGAGGCTGAGGATATTTCAGAAAACAAATGGGAAGAAGAGGTGGTTGGCCATAAAGTTCTGCAACTAAAAGGCAACGTTATACCTCGAGGACTAGTGCCCTTAGAAAGATTGTTTGACAAGAATGATGTTCCACTGCAGCCAAACAAAGTCACAGAGGAAAACCAGGTTGAAGATCTTAACCTTGGTACTGATGCTGACCCCAAAATTGTGAAATTATCCAAGAAGGTCCCAGAAGAATATAAAGAGCTATACCATAAATTATTTCAGTCTTACAAAGAAGTGTTTTCATGGTCTTATCAAGACCTGAAAACCTTTGATATCGACATCATGCAACATAAAATCCCTTTGAAAGGAGATGTGAAGCCACAAAAGCAGAAGCTTAGACAAATTAATCCCCTGCTGCTTCCCTGCATCGAGAAATAAATCAAGAAACTGTGGAAGGCCAAAATCATTGTACCATTGAGGTATTCTGAGTGGGTAGCAAACCTAGTTCCTATCCGGAAAAAGAATGGAGAAATAAGGCTATGTGTTGATTTCTGAAATTTAAACCGAGCATCCTTAAAAGATAATTATCCACTGCCCAAGATGGATTACATCCTGCAGAAAGTGGTAGGAGCTTCTCGGATGTCGATGATGGATGGATTCTCTGGTTACAATCAGGTGGCTGTACTACCAAAAGATCAGAAGAAGACGACCTTTACCACTCCTTGGGGTACTTTTATGCATGCCAGGATGCCTTTTGGGTTGATCAACGCAGGGGCCACTTTTCAAAGGGCCATGGACATCGCCTTTGTTGGGGAGCAAGATAAGTTTGTGGTAGTATATTTGGATGATATCACTGTGTTCTCAAAAGGTGATGCATAGCACATTGAACACTTGCGTAGAAATTTTGAGAAGTGTAGAAGGTATGGTCTCTCTCTCAATCCACAAAATTCATTGTTTGCATTAGAAGAGGGTAAGATTTTGGGACATATTGTAACCAAAGATGGGGTAAAAATAGATCCTAGGAGAGTAGAAGTTATAAATGGAATTTCTCTTCCTAGAAATAAAAAGGAGGTGCAGGTGTTTTTAGGGCGCATTAACTTTCTGAGCAGGTTTATCCCTAACTATGCTGAGATAGTTAGACATATAACTGACATGCTGAAGCAAAATAATGAGGTAAAGTGGTCCCAGGAATCACGAGAGGCCTTTTCCAGGATAAAAAATGCCTTTGCTGAAGCCCCTGTGCTAGCTGGACCAGAATACGCCAAACCGTTCATAATCTTTTCATTTGCATCACCTCATACAGTGGCAGGAGTTTTATTGCAGAAAAATGAAGATGGGTATGAGCAGCCCGTCTCTTTTTTTAGTCAGGTGCTCCGTGATGCAGAGATGAAATATAACATATTGGAAAAGCAGGCATATGCTCTGGTGAAGTCTCTTAAAGTGTTCCGCATGTACGTCTTGCAGTCCCATATCACTGCGTTTGTGCCTGCAGCAGCTGTAAAATATATTCTTATCCAAGGAGATAGCGAAGGAAAAAGAGGGAAATGGATTGCCAAAATACAAGAGTATGAGCTAGACATTCGTCCTACCAAACTGATCAAGGGACAAGGGTTAGCCAAAATCTTTTTCGAATCAAATTGTCAGGCTCTGGGTATAAACCTGTCCATGATCGCAAATGAGGAGTCTGAAAAGAAAGAGGAGCAACATGGAGTAGAGATAGCTACTCAGAAGACACATATGAAGTACCTCATCATCTTGTGGTACAAAGAGATAGTGGAATATATTCTAACACTCAGCTACCCTCCTAGCTGTGACAAAGCTAAATACAGAACACTGAGGTTGAGATCACAAAAGTACGTTGTTGCAAATGGTCGGTTGTATTGGCGAGATCCCTCAGGTATCCTACTCCTGTGTCTCACAGAGTACGAGGTGGAGAGTATAATGGTCGAATTTCATGAAGGAATCTGTGGGGGTCATTATAGTTGGAGGGCTAATGCTCACAAAATCCTGAAGGCTAGTTTCTTCTGGCCCAAACTCTTTGGAGATGTGTTTTCCCGGGTTAGAGCTTGTGATAAATGCCAAAGGTTTGCTAAAAGACAGAAGTTGGCACCTCTGCCCATGATCCCCGTTCACGTGGATGAACCATTCTAGCAATGGGGAATCGACTTTATCGGTGAAATACATCCTCCATCAAGTGGTCAGCATAAGTGGATATTAACTGCCACATATTATTTCATGAAGTGGGTGGAAGCTATACCTACAAGGAATGCTACAGATGCTGTGGTAATGAAATTTATGGAAGAAAATATCATATCCATATTTGGCTGCCCTGCCAGGTTAGTGACTGACAATGCCCAGGCCTTCAAGTCTGAAAAGTTTGTCAGCTTCTGCCAACAGTATAACATTGCGTTGGGTCACTCCATGGCTTATTTCCCACAAGGAAATGGCCTGGTAGAGTCCTCAAATAAAACCCTAGTGAGAGCACTGAAGAAGGCTATCAACAAAAATCAGAAAAATTAGGATTCCCAGTTGAAGTTTGCTTTGTGGGCCAACAAGATTACTAGCAAGAGAGAAACCGGGAAGTCCCCATATGAATTAGTGTATGGGAGGGCAGCAGTATTCCCTGCACAGTTAGCCTTACCAGTAGCCTGATTCATGCAAGAAAGTCAGAAAGAACCCGATGATGTGACCAGGAGAATAAATCAGCTAGTGGAGTTAGAAGAAACACGGAACCAGGTAAGTCAGAGGCTAATTAAATATCAAGAGAAGATGAAGGACCTTTTTGATCAGCATGCCAAGGATAGAAAGTTACAGGTGGGAGATTTAGTGCGAAGATGGGATATTCGAAGAGCTAAAAAGGGAAAACATGGTAAATTCGACCCACTCTGGTTCGACCCTTTTAAAATTGTGGAACAAGGGGGCAACAACACTTTCAGGTTGGAAAATTTATAGGGAGACTTGCTCGATGCCCCTGTAAACGGTTAGTTCCTCAAACCTTACTTCCAATTCTGATTCAGGCCGAGAGAGCCTGAGGTACCATACTGTACATTAGTTTTTTGTTTTCATCTTTGTTCGAATGATGTGTGTGTCGTGATGAATCATGAAGAGAAAAAGTAAAAGTGCTGAAGAGTGGTGTCCACGTAGAAGATTAACTGGTGATCTACGAAGTTCTCAACATGCCCAAGGATGAACGTGTCATCCCCAGTTGGAGCCAATGTTGATCATATGGTTAACATTCACCATTGTCCCAGTTTTGAAGCCTCTCTATTCACGAAGAAGAATGCCCAAAAGGCCTCCTTTTCCTCTGTTTCATTTCCCACTAAAACTCTGTTTCCTTCCCTTTTACTCCTCTCTATTTCCCTTCTTACCCTTAAAAATCAACTTATCCCCCCTTTGAACCTTACAAATACCCTTTGTTTGGCTTGAAAACCCCTTATTCTCCCTACCGAATCCCTTTCCTGGCCTTAAAATCCATTAAAAGTGGGCCAAAAAACCATAGTTTACATATGAGGCTTAGCCCCTTTTGGGCCAGCCCCCTTAACCACTTCCCCACATGACCCCAATGCTAAGATCGAGTGCTAGCCCGTAAGGCGCTTACCGCAATCAGAGAGACGGACGGGCGTGCATTCCTGTGTTAAACAAAGAAAATCTTCGATGCGATGACGTTTGTTCTATGAATCTTAGGAGTGATCTCCATCGTCGATCTCATTAACATTTGATGGCCCGCGCAAAACTTTTCGTGCCCCGCAGCAGCGTTTTGTGAACCGCTGATGATAATCTCCACCGTTGATCCCCATTCCGATCCGATGGTCACCGCACCGTCGCCCAATCGCTAATCGCAAATCATAAATGGTGCCCCTCCTCCCTTTGCGATTACGATCCTATGATTGTAATTCCCGTCGTCGATCTCATATAAGATCCAACAGTCATAGGCCAATCACCCATCGCTAATCGAAAACTTTTAACTGAGTCATCCTCCGCTTTCCTTGATTGCGATTAGCCGCCCCGATCACAACCATTCGTTTCTTTTGATCTAACGATCCGCATCAAATTTCCCTCCACCCATGCCGGGTCCCACATCGTAGGCTCCGCTTTCATGCATTTCTCGTGATTTTCTTTTTCATTTGCCCAAATTTAAAAATTTGGTGTTTTAACACTAAAGTGCCCTTTATTCCGCCCACTTTCTGTTAACCCCTCCATTCATGGATCTTGACCGTTGGTTGCCATTGCCATATATGATCCAAAATTATGTGGCCCTTATTACCCCAAATCTTCATCAGGACATTCCTTCCTCCTTTTCGCAGTGTTTTTCACCTGTTTCGTCACATCCATCATTTCCACCACTCATTCCTCCAGGCCTCCAAAGAATTCTTCCGCCATCTCCAGTGGATTTATTATAACAGGTTTATTGCATTTGTGCAGGGATTACAGAGTGGAAAATTCACACAGCCTTCATGGCCGTAGCAACTGTGATTCAATGCACAAAAATAATCTCTCAGCAACGGTAAAGTGTGTCAGTAAAAAAGAGGATTAAAGTGGTTTAGGCCTGTTTTTGAATAATTAACACTTAACCCCGTGTTAAAAGGAAGAAAGCGCAGTTTGAAGACCAAATGCACATGAAACAAGCCATATATGTGTTTAATGTCAGCAGAGCACTATTTCTTCAAAAAGGACACCTTCCTACAGAAGTCTTCATGCCTCCTCGAGCCCAAAAACAGTTAATTACACTGACAGAAGCTTCTTAAAGACTGTCAGAACCAGCAGTTATGGAGTATGTAGGCCCGCGGACTTTCTATCCAGTTCGCCATTTCCAGAAGGCTAGCGCAAAGTTCCAAGCAGCCAGAAGGACTTCACGAAACATCAAAGGTCAGATATCAACCTGCCAAAGACCCCGCAACCATACTATGAAGTAAATACAGCCATGCAGTGCCATTAAGAAATAGGGGCATGGACGCTTCCTCCATGCTGTCTTAATGAATCAATTTAATGTTCATCATCCACTCCTATTACTCGTTTTTTCCCCTATAAAATTCCCCAAGAACAGATTGCGTAGGGTTCCAGATTTTCAGAAAAATATGCTGTGAGAGAATTTTGTATGCATTTTTGTGGAACTTTCAAATGAATGCAAAGAGCTCGTCGGGTTTCGGTGATGAGGAGTTCCATCTATAATGAGGATTCTGGCCTTTGTGCTTCACAGTCTGTAACTCTCCCTTATATGTGATAGTTTAATTTTTCATCTCGTTTTCATCCATATTGCTTGTATCACGTTCTGGAATGCGAGTGGCTCACTGGTTTTTGGTATGAATTTATCCTAATTGATACTCATACTAGGACCTTTGAAGTGCTTTAAATATGGCTCAGACATGATATATTGTTTCATTTTCCACTTCAACCATACATCTGCTATATTAGCTTCTATGGGATGTTATTTTTAAAATGCTATTGTCATGTATGGATTCTTAATTTTGTAAGTCCATTACATGTTGATATTTGTTTATGGATATCATCCCAATGACAGTTATTATTATTTGTATCTTTCATACGCAGTAAACGCCTTCCGATTATTCACCTCTGTGAGGTATTTTAGAACCCAACCCTCTTTATAGTAAGCTGCCTTTGAATTTTCTGATACATTTGTATTAGAGTTTCACACCTTGCCTCTGCAGTATTTCTTTCCCTGTGTCAATTTCCTGAAAGTTTTGGTCCCATTCAAATAAATCTTCCTGTTTACCAGAGATATCATGAGAGCCTTTTTCTGATAACTTCCCATATTATATCATATGCTCCTTGCTGTGTAAGATGTCCTAGGCACTAGTCTTTCACAACTCAAGGTTGTCTCTAGGACCGACAACAATGTTAATAGTGTGTTGTCCTTTTAAGAATATTTTTAGGGGTTTTTCGAAGAGTAGTGTCTATTTGGTTTTTCTTGGGGGAATATTGGTTCCTTTTGCTCCTAAGGTCATATTCCCTATGGACTTCCATTATTGCATTTTAAAATCCCAACCTATAGTCTTCGGAATCCTCATAGTTAGTTTCAGTTTGGTCTGGGGAAAAGAAATCTTGTTCCTCTTCTGTGAGAAAAACATTATCTTCACTATCGGAACCTATTAAATTTACATGGCCTTCTTCAGGTTCTAAATTCTCTCTCCCCTCTTCATCAAGATAATTGTCTTGGAAAGGAGGCCTAATCTATTGGTCATTGTCTCGTGGCCTATTTTGGGGAGGATCTCTTCTGAAGTTTTGAGTTCTATTTTTTTTTGGGGGATTTGGTTGATTTTCCCTAGGAAGTGCTCTTTCATTTAAGTTTATCCTTTCCATCATTCTCTCCATGGTTTTGACTAGGCTATCTATCTTGGCATTGGAAGAAGAGGTTGAGGCTATGGTTTCATATTTGTAAGTGACTCTTTTTTTCGACCTCATCCTAGCTCTTTTTCAATCAAGTTGGCTTCTGCACTAATAGCTTCCCTTTGCATTTCTTCTAAATTTGTGGGGTCCCTCTCTCTTAATTGGTATGTCATGTCCAGCTCAAAGCCTTCTAGAAATTTCACTAGTGCTAGGCCTTGTGGGGGTTTCATGTGAGGGGGGAGGGCATTGTAGACACTGTTAAGCTTGGTGCAATACTCTTGTACACTCTCCCCTACATTCCTCTTAAGATTGTTATATTCAGAAAGGATTTGGAGGGGGTTTTTCTCGATTTCCCACTTTTTTATGAAAGATTAGTAGAGGGAAAAGAGATCATGTATGGTGTTAGGAGCTAAGCCTTTAAACCATTTCTTAGCTTCTCCTCCTAGGCTTTGTGCAAAGATCCTCATTTTAATGGTTTCTTCTTCCAATTCCATATAGTCAAAGGCATCATTTATCCTATCTACATGTTGTTGGGCAGTGATGAATTCAACTTCGGTGAAGTGGGGAATTCTGGATTGGTAGTCATTTGGTAAAGGTACCAAAGGTTGTGGTAAAACCAGGGGGGCATACCAAGCTACCATGATGGGAGCTAATGGAGGATTTACAAGAGAGGGGTTTGTGAAAGGGGGTATAGGATGAAGTGGAGTGGTTTTCACAGTAGTGGTATGGATGGGTGTGGTGGAAGTACTTGGACCGAAAAAATGATTCTGAGAAGATTTGGTATGGAAAGAGCTAAAGTGATGGAAAAGCTGAAATTCAGGTGGTGTAGAAGGAGAGGCTTCTCTACTAGAACTCTGCTACAAATCTATGGGCTCAAGGTTAGTCTGGTCAATATTAGTTTGTGACTTGGTTCTGAAAAGGTTCTTTGTATGGTGCAAGTCAAACTGGGGATCTTGCAAAGCTGTAAGATGTTCAGGGACTGAGCTAGCTCTATGAATGGTCCCAACAATGGTTAAGTTTCCAGATCTAGAAGTTTGCTACAAAATCTTTTCTGGGTCATCAACTATGGTAGGAGGATTTGGGTCCGGATGGGATCTGGTACTGATCCTTTGTGAAGCCATATTTCACACTCAAAATGTATAGAGGCTGAAAGTTTAGGATTGTTTTTGGAAGGTTGACCTCTCTTAGTGTTTGCTAAACTCTCACAGTGTAGAACTAGGCTTCTAATCTTCTCAGGGCTTATTTCATACAATCCCAGGGAGTCTAAATGAGAACTAGTGAAGTAATAGGCCTACTGGAGGCTAGTGGAGTCGCCAGGTGGATGTTTTTTGTTTTAAGGATGTATGTTTATGGTCCACCACCAATAACTGACAATAAACCAATCTAAGGATGTTTTGGGGTTTTTTGAGTTCCTTTATGTAGCCCTAAAGTTTGTGAGAGTGTCTTATAGCTGATTTATCATTTTGCTAAGATGGTGAAACAACCAGATTCTACTCTTGGCTATCAGTTGATTTTCTAAGATTAATTGAGGGTTTAAATGAGTCTATAAGATTTTTTAGGCTACTATGTACTCAGTCCCACCCTGATCGCCAGAATGTTAGTGTGGTGATGAGGTGGCGATAAATCAATACATACTACTTGACATGAGTGTTTCTGAGATTATAAAGAGGGCTTAAGATGTTATTTTCTCAGAGCCTCATTGTGATCTCCAAAATGTTAAGTGTGGCAATGAGGTGGTGATAAATCAATGGATACTCTTTAACAAGGGATTTCTATAGTCCTAAGTGATACTTAGATCATCACTAACTCAAAAGGTCCCACCGTGATCGCCAGAATGTTAGTGTGGAGATGAGGTGGCGATAAATCACTAGATACTCTTTAACAAGAGATTTCTGTAGTCATAAGGGGTACTTAGATCCTCACTAAATTAGAAGGTCCCACTGTGATCGCCAGAATGTTAGTGTCCTGTGATTTAGTAGATTGGTAGACCAAATGCACAGGGTAACATGAAACTAGTATTTGGAGTCCTAGGACCTAGCCTTCCTGGACTCATAGAGGGCTCTCTCTATTATATACAAAAGATGTGAACTTGTTTGCTTTAGATGGTTGATTTTAGGCTAGTTGTGAAGTTTAGGGTTTTGTTTGTTTGGTTGGGTTGGGAAAAATTATCAAGTGGAATAGGTGGAATGAGAGGTATTTAAAACATTAGGCTATGGACTCTATGAAAGTCATGGATATCTCAACAATGAGTCAGAGTGCATCATAGGGCAAATCTAGTGTATTAAATGGATCTTTTAAGGTTATCTGTGAAGTGAAATGGACATTAAGTTGGGGAAAGGGCAAAGGGAAGTTAAGAATCCTTTGTCATATACCCATAAAAAAGAAGGTCGCAAATACTGAGAAGCAAAATATAGGCAAACCATTAACTCAATGACAATACTTTGAACAAATAGACATTCAAGATGAACAATTTAGTGAAACACAGAAAGCAAGAAATCCTATCTAACTTCAGTGATTTCACTTAGAAAGTTTGAAAACATATAAGATGACAAATAACATTAACCAATGAAGAGGGAAATCCTAGACATCATCAATCAAGCTATAAGGAACCTTGAGGCAAACTGATAAGTATGGACAAAGGGCAAGATCAAAACAAGACCTCCTTGGTTTAACCTAACAAGTAATACTTCAAAGAGGGATTTCACAAACAGAGTTTTGATAGCATAAAATAAGCAGGGCTTGCCATGAAACATATTTGGAAACTATCATATTAATCCATTGATGAAATAAACAAGCATAAAGAGGCCTAAGGAGCAACTAATAATTCCTTAAACACACCCAGCAGAGGAAAACATAAAGACAGTAGCAAACAGGAAGACTAAGGTGCCTCGAACAACATTACTTAGCCTATACTTTTCTGATCTACTGCAAAAAAGAAAGATGGACATAATGATAAACAAGATAACATGAAAAAATTAGAGACACATCACCATTCACCAAGCTCATGGATCTTGCAAGCAAGCTTTCATCATCATCAATCAAAGCATATCATTCACAAGCTCCATAACACCAAATTTCTCTTCAACCTCAAAGAACCATGTATTTCTCTCGAAACTTATCAAAAGCCAACATTTAAAATGAATCCTCAATGAATTTTTAACAAGCAAGGAGGAGAAAAACCTAATAGAGTATCTAGAAGCCTATTGGATAATTAGAAATGTCACTATTGTCCTTGAGACCTTGCAAGGCCCAAGGCACAAAATATCTAAAACAAAATATCTTTTCGGCCATTTTTAGCAAAGAAATTGATGTTTGAGGTATAACAAGCCTCCTAAAACTTTCCAAGCGTAAATTTTTGACTTTCCCTCTGCTAAGGGTGCAACACTGTGTTTAGGAGGAATTTCCATGCCAAGGGCGTAGCACAGGAGCAGGAAAAATGGGTCATCTTGCAGTAGTGTTTTAAAGGACTTCCCGATGTCGGAAAAGGCTCTGTGATGGCTCGTTGGAAATACCTTGAAGTCTATTTTCTAGATATAACATTTATTCTCTAATTTGACATCTGTAACCTGTTCAAAAACCAAAAATTACAATTCTAGTAAAGGCACAGCTCATATCATGTCCTGAAAAGCAAGCAGAATGGTGAAAAATTGGGTGTTTTTGACCCTTTTGGAGGACTAAAACAACTCCAATTGATCTAAATTTTTTTGAGGATGCTATATTAGTGATGAGGATCCCAAAAATTTAATTCTTTCCTCCTGAAGATGCTCTGAAAAAGAGCGTAGCACCATGTGTGCTACCCCCTTGGCCTCAAAATTAGCAAAAAACAAAAACTTGTCAAAATTCTACCAAATTTGGTGGATGAGTTCCTCATGGGTTTTGGGAGACCTATAGAGAGGCTTGTGCCAATATTCCAAGCCTATCTTGGCCTTTTTATTCTTTTAGTTCCTGGAGTTTATCTTGAGCCTTTTTCAATTTAGCCCTTGCAATTTGGTTCCTTCGGGCATAATGTTTAGTCATTCTTCCTTGGAGGTCAAGAACTTGATTTATTTCTTCAACTTGGCCTCCAAGTGTATGTTGGGTCTCTCCAACCAAGGCTCCCAGTCATGGGCTATATCCATAGCCAAAAGTTCATCTAAAGAGAATTTCTCTGCTAGGGCTGATTATTCCTCCCTTTGTTTAGCCAATGCTTTCTTCAATCCCATGGTTCTAGGTCTTCTCCTAGATTGTCCTTCCTCATCACTACTCTCCTCATAAGTGTCTATTAACTCTTCTATTTTCATTTGTGCCTTTTGGGCTTCTTTCCGGGCCTTGAGGGCTCTAGCTTCATAGATTTCCATTTTTTCTCCTAGCTGCCTATTTTCCAAGTCAAGGGCATCATTTATACTCTTGGCCCTATCTAAATGTGCTTGGAGGTATTTTATTTGTACATTTCTATCCTGGAGGAGCATGTTTGTAATTCTTGCCTCATTCTCCTCATCACTATCTACCTGAATGATCTCAAAATTCCTCTCCATCTCATGGTCTTCTTCTTCTTCCTTTATCCTTTGTTTCCCTTTGTCTAGTGGCTGAGCTGATGTAGATGGCAAGGTCCCTTGACATTTGGAGGTAGAAAAAACTTGCCTTAATCCTCTTTGATATGTGAGAGGAAGAGGTTTGATAAGTTTCATTTGAATATCTTCTTCATGGCTGACCTTCAGGTTGATTTTATTTTCATCAATAATCCATGTATTTGTGTCCTCTTCATTTTGTTCTTGACTGCCTTCTTGAGAGGCACTTTCATTTTCCCCCATGCTATCATCACTATCATGATATTCATCATTGTCATCCTCTTCCATATCTTCTGCATTGTTATCCTCTATGTTTTCAATATTATCATTCTCTGTGTTATCACTATTAGAGGTGTTTTTATCAGTGTCTTCACCATTGTCTTGAGCATTTTCATCATTACCATCCTCTTCCATATCTTCTTCAGTGTCATTTTGTTCTAAACTATCGTCTTCATCAGAGTCATTGTTTTTCCCACTACCATATACTTCATCTTCTGCCTATGTTTCGTCTTGTTCATTAGTCTCTGTCTCCTCATGTTCTTCTGTCTCTTCATCTTCATAATCTGCCCTTGTCTCTTGATTTTCTTCTTCAACGTTTTTTTTCCCACTATCTTCATTGTTTTTCCCATTGCCATTTCCTTCAAATTCTGTCTCTTCTTCTTGACTGCTATTTCCATCTTTGTCACTACTCTTCTCTTGACTGTCATTTTCCTCTTAGGGAGAGGATTCATGTGTGGATGAGGAATCATGGTCAGTGCAGTTTGATGGAGGAAGGGAGGAAGGTAGATGAGATGATGAGGGTAAACTCTACAGAGGAAGAGGCTGTGGATTGGTGAAAACATCATGGGTGATGAATACTTCCATGGGATACCCCGTTTCTGTAACTGATGCAACACAATAATTTTGATAAGTGAATGGTGAAAAATACTCAGCATCTATTGGGAAGGGGGTCTCTTTTGCATAATGTATGACATCTTATCAATACTTCGATAAAGGTATTAGGGCAGATGTAGCAGCTCGACCTTAGTGAAGTGCATGAGCAATCTTACATGGTAGGAATAGAGCCTAGAAACCCTACCCTCACAGGTAAAGTACTTTATGATGAGTTTCATTAAGGGTTCATATCTCTCCAACATATGTGAAAATGGAAAAATGGATTTGCAATCAGCTTGGTATCTAGGTTTTAAGAAAGGCTGATAATGGCTTAGGTCTAAATTCATCTGCTTGAACCATTTTTCTCCCAGGAAAGGTATCCCAGTGGCCATGGCAATTGTATTGGTGGACAGCTCAAAATTCACTCCAACTAGATGTACTTGGTGGTTATGGAGGTTTAAGATGCAAAGTCTGGTCAATTTAGGGTGACTTTGGACTCTTTGTACTTTCTCACAGAAGTCAAAGCAACCTACCTCTTGAAAACATGCAGCTGCTACAGGAGAGGCTGTCAATTACTTAGTGTTTATAGGCTCAAACCTGTTCAGTCTCCCACCCTTTCTCTCCTGTCCTATAGGCCTTTGGCCTTCCTCGCCACTGTCAACACTACATTCTCTAGGAATTTTATCCTTTACTCTTTTCCTGAAACCAAAAACCCTGCAAACTGTATATGAAAGGATATGGAGAGGGCAAGTGAGATGATAATGAGAAAGGTAGTGCTTTGCAAATTTGGAGGGGAAATGATGAGTGAAGAAGGAAACCTTGGGCCTCAGTGTGTTTTCAGTATGTAGATGGATGGGTGCTCTTCAATCAACAATTTGTCTTAGCATGGGTACCCAGCTTTTATTTTTTAGGGTTTTTACCTCTTTCTCTAAATTCACCCTTCAACACAGTAGAAAAAAGGGTAAATCGGTCTAAATACCTCTTTAGAATCCTTAGGAGGTGCTAAGAAATAATTTTATAAGTTCTGAGGAAGTTGGATGGCATGACCTTCTGAAGAAATCCTCCCAGCTGAATAAAAACACACAGGAGCGCAGCATGGGCCAATCGGGTGGCTTCTCCACAACCTGAACGGACAGATGTGTAGCACCGAGAGTTGTCAGGCCTCTCTGCAGAGCTAAAATAGACAAGCGCATAACACTAAAGCTGTTGGGTGGATTCTGCAGGACTTGAACGGACATGCGCGTAGCGTCGGGAGCTTTCGGGTCGCTTTTGCACGCCCCTGCACATAGCGCCTGAGTGGAAACTGCATGCTGTCGGGTGGTCCTGGGCACAATTAAATGGACCAGTACACGATGTTGGAAGCGAGGCTCGGGCCTGTCGAGTGAGCAGGGGCTCGGGCTGTCGGGTTATGCATTGAGCGTGCTCTGCAAGTAGCACACTCCCACAGGCGCGTAGCGCCCCATTTTAAATTCCACAAGGTGCACACACAGGCGCGTAGCACGTCTTCTCAGGCATGTAGCGCAAGGGTTTTCTGCCCGAGATCTGCCAATTTTTAAATTTTTTCTCCTTTGAATGCTTTCTCTCCTTTGTGCAAATGAAAAATGAGTTGAGTGGTGAATGATGATGCTTTTATATCCTTGGAATAATAAATTAAAGCTAGAAACCCACCTTTGCTTAATGTTTTTCTTTTGGTCTTTTCATCTCTTTGCTGATATTTCCTTTTCTTTTGCAGGTGGTGATTCAAACATAAAAATCACCTTATGGTAGTTTATTTGAAAACATAACCTTTTTCCCTCTCAGTGTTTTTGACAATGATATATCTGTTTTGCCAAAGGTTGTACATCATGCCTGATTTGTTTTCCATTGACCACTTTTGATCTGTTGTAGGTGTCATAACATAATGTTTTGGTCTCTTTTTAAACCTCTTTGGAGTTTAATACCTTATTTACTCAATAGTAGAACTCATGCTCAATTTGATTTCTCATTTGACACTTAGCCTCCTGCTTTCCTTCATTTGAATATTTTGAAGACATTTGACTGTACATGAAAGTTTTAGATTCCTTCATACTGATACTCTTTTCAATTTCTCCTTTTGGTGCAGTGAAACAGTGTGCCTGGACAGACCATGTAAGTCACCTTCTAATATCATTTTTCAACTTCTGCCTTCTGCCATCAAGGAGGTCCCTCACCTTCATTTCTAGTTTCAATCAATCTTCAATTTATGCTCAGTGGTACTGATGTACGTCTGTCCTTGTTATCCTTTGTATGGACTCTTTGTTGGGCAACATTTTATAGTCAATCAGTCATAGAACCCATATTTTATTTGTTCATAGGCCTATTGCCTCTCCTTTTCTGTGGCTTCCCTTAGGGATGATTTTCCCTTCTTACCTTACCTCTTTTTCCACTGATGGCCCTCTCATTCATTCCTGCAGAAATGTCTAAGATGGGAAACTATCTTTTGCAGAGATTGTGCTTTGACCAAGGAGGTCCTTTCTTGAAAAAATTTTGATACCTTTTGGACAATCATGAGCTAACCCTCCCTTTCATTTGATTTCATCTTTGGGTACATGTAAAATATTGAGTTTAGAAAATCAAAATAATGAATAACCTATGAGACCCTACATGACCTATTGGGAGGCCTTTTGGACTTGGCCTTTGGCTAAAAACTTGACTTAGGGTTTTTAGGTGTAAAACAGAGTTTTGCAAAACCTTTATGCATTGAAGACCTAAGACACTAATGAATTTGGATTTATCTAAAGAGCCTAGAAAGGTAGCTTAAAACCACCACTGCTTGAGGCACTTGGTGAATAGGGGAAATGTTAGGCTACTTGGCAATCCAAGGTGTAAATATTAGGGTTAAGCAAGTCAAAACATAGTGGTAAGGCTAGAGGTGGCAAACATAGTGAAAATGAGTGCCAAAAGCCTCATGATTGGTCTTCTGGGAGTGATAGGTTTGCCATGTCTTGATAGAGTCAGTGAAAAATTTATCCTAATGATAATGAAGGCATTGAGATTTATAGAACTTACAAGATTCAAGAATTTTGCTTCTATAAATCTAGGATAAGCATTTAGTCATCTACAAAGGAAAAAATTACTGATGAATAACAGTGGCTCCACTTGGGGAGGGCAGCTCCTTTTTAGGAGGTGTCCAGAACTTCAGATCTCTTGGTTTATGAAGACCAGTGCCTCATCCATTGGGCATATTTTTCTTCTTTAATTTGTTGCAGCTTCTCTGAAGTAGTGATCTCAATAATTTGAAAAACATGATCTCTTCAACTCATCTCTACTTACCCAGTCTACTTTGTCTAGCATTTTTTCTTCCTTGGGTGCACTTAAACTGGCAAACCCCTAATATTCCTTTTCTTTTGAAAACAAAAACAAACTATCTACTTGTACCCTTATTGCTTCCCAAAGTTCAGATTATGCTAGTGAACTCCTTTTATTCTCTACCTAGATTATTTGACTATCAAGATTAAGCAGTATGACAGACTTCATTCTCTAAGATATTGACATGAAATTGAAAACATGATTTGAACCAGGATTAGACAATCTGATTCATCATGAGTTGTGGCATTGAGACAAGCTGCACACAAACATTATTTTCATAAAAAACAAAACTAGAAGGTATGAGGGGTGTGTTTCATCATTTTCTAATCATCCCTATCCTTCTCTTTGGTTCATATTTAAGCATGTGGAACTAGTATCTTTCATTCCTAATGTATTCTCTTAGACAAGTCAAGTTTGAATGATTTGACAAGCTCTCCTTCACTAATATTATCAACACAAATTTAAAGCATGTTTAGCCATGATTAGGCTAGATGACTGAACAAGATCTTATTTTTAAACAAGTAGTGGCATTTAGACAAGCACACTTTCAGCATCACTATTTTTTAGGTATGGGGTTGTACCTCTTTTCAAATCTGCCTTCTTTTTCTTTCTTTCTTTGTTTTTATATTTTATATTTTTTATGATTTTTTTTTTATGCAATGTTATGTACAATGAATGAAAGTTTGAAACTACGACTCTTGACAGAAATAGTGTTTGAGAATCTTGCCATTGACAGGACCTTCAAATAATTCTTCTCCATTCCATCCTTGTAAAAAGAAAGCATTATGACCCCTAACTGACTGAATGAGATAAGGACCTTTCCACAAATTCTCAAATTTACCATGTTTACCTTTGTCCTCTCTCCTGGAATCCCATTTCAGCACTGTGTCTCCAATGTGGAAATTGTTGGCTTTAGTTCTTCTGTCAAATATTTTCTTTATGTTTTCTTGCACTACTTGAGTCTTGTTATAAACTTCTTCCCTTGTCTGTTTCAAATGAATGGTTTGGTTTAGCATCCTTTGCATGTTGTTCTCTTCTGATTGCACTTCTTGGAGAAGCTTTATCACTGGAACTCCCAAGGATGTTGGGAAAATGGCATCCATGCCATACACTAGTTGATAGGGAGACATACCGATTGATTTATTGGTGGTTAGTCTATAAGCCCATAGTGCATGTACTAGCTTGCCATGCCATGCTTTTTTATTTTTTTCCAAAAGCTTCTTGATGATATTGACCAAGCTTTTGTTAGAGGATTCAACTAGTCCATTACCTTGAGGGTAATAAGCTGTGGAATGTCCTAGTATGATATGATATTTATAACAAAATTCAACCATTATTTTGGAAGTAAAGGCTTCAGCATTATCTATGATTATCTTTCTGGGACACCCAAATCTAGACAAGATGTTTGTCTTTAGGAATTTGATAATTACTGAATTGGTGGCATTCCTAGAGAGGATGGCTTCTATCCACTTAGTGAAATAATCAATTACAGTGAGGATCCACTTATGTTGGGCAGATGAGGTGGGGTGAATCTCGCCAATGAAGCTTAAACCCCATTGTTGAAAGGGAGCTTCAACATTAATGGGAAGCAAAGGAAAAGGTAAGAGTTTTCTCTTGCCATTAAAAATTTGGCACTTATGGCAAGTCATGACTAGTTTGTGGGTGTCAGGGAAAAGGGTGGGCCAATAGTAGCCAACTCTAAGGATATTGTTGGCTGTGGTTTTCCAGTAAATATGGCTTCCACACTCTCTCTCATGCAGTTCATGCATGATATTATCTACATCATCCTCAAGAAAACACTTAAGAAACATACCAGTAGGATTTTTCCAATATAATATTCCATCTAAAATGCAGAATTTTAAAGCTTTTTGTTTCAGGAATATAGCTTTTGTCTTTGATAATGTAGGAGGAGCATTGAGATAGAAAAGCACATATAGGATATCAGCATACCAAGATGAACTCAATAATACTTCCTCAACATGTGGAGTTGTGCACTCTTCCTGTTCTTCTAAAACATCAACCATATTCATATCTAATTATTTGAAATTTGATTCAGCCATAAGTTTTGCAAGTCCTTGTCCTTTAACCAGTTTAGTGGGTTTGATTTCTAAGTCATATTCTAAAATAATAGCAACCCACTTTCCCCTTTTAATATTAGGGTCCTGATTCAGGATATCTTTGACAAAAATGTGTGGCACAAAACCAATGATATGAGAATGTAAGATATAAACTATAAAGTCTTTTAATGCCTTAATCAAGGTAAAGGCTTGTTTCTCCATGATATTGTACTTTATAGGAGCATATTTAAGAGCTTTTTTGAAGAAGGCTATGGGTTTCTCTTGCCCCATCACGTTCTCTTGTAACAATACTATAGCCACGATATGTTTAGATGCAAATGAGAAATTATAGAAGTCTTTGGTAAAATCAGGACTGATTAGCACTGGTGTTTAGGTGAGTTCTTGCTTAACCAGTTCAAAAGATTTTTTGGCTTCCAAAGTCCACTTAACTCCTATCTCATTTTTTAGCATGTTTGTAATATTCCTTAAGAGTTCAGTAAGGTTGGGGATGAACCTCCTCAAGAAGTTGATTTCCCCAATGAAGGATTTCAATTCCTTGATGTTTCTAGGATGGCTGATTTGAAATATGCCTTCAATCCTTTTGGGGTCTATTTTGATTCCCTCTTCGAAGATGATGTGGCCTAGGATTTTTCCTTCCTGGAAACCAAACAATGTTTTCTTGGGGTTCAAAGATAGGCCATATTTCCTACACTTTTTGAAAACTTTTCTCAAGTGAACTAAGTGTTCTTCATCAGTCTTAGAGTAAGCAGTGATGTCATCAAGGTAAATGAATATGAAGTAGCCTATGTCTTCTGAAAAAGATATGTCCATGGCCCTTTGGAAAGTGGCCCTCGCTTTCATCAAACTAAATGGAATTTTGACATACATAAATGTACCCCAAGGTGTGGTGAAAGCAGTTTTGTGTTGATCACTTGGGAATACTAGCACTTGGTTGTAACCGGAAAAACCATCAAGCAGTGAGATTATATTAGAGCCAACTACCTTTTGAAGTATGTGATCCATTTTAGGCAAGGGGTAACTATCTTTCAATGAGGACCGGTTTAGATTTTTGAAGTCAATGCAAAGTCTAATCTCCCCAGTTTTCTTCCTAACTGACACAAGGTTGGAAACCCACTCTGAGTATCTAAGGGGAACTATGATCCTGGCATCATACATCTTTTTAATCTCTTGTTCAACTAAAGGTAGTAAAACAGGGTTTATTCTCCTTAACTTTTGTTTGAAAGGTTTCTGGTTTTCCTTGAGAGGTATTTTATGTTGAATAATGCTTGTGTCATATGATTTCAAATCTTTATATCCCCATTCAAACACATGTTTAAACTCCTTAAAAATCTCAATATACTTCTATTTTATGTGAGGAGGAAGGGTCTTGGAGATTTTAATCATTTTGGGTTCCTTTATGCTTCCTATGTTGCACTCCTCAACATCAGGCTTGGTAGATTCTATCTTTGGTTTTTTTAGCCACATCATCAAAGTTAAACAGATCTTCTAATGGTGTGAGGCCTCTAGGTAATTTGTCATTTTTATATTGTAAGACCTCCAAGTCCTTTTGGTCTAGATCTTCAAATATTTCAACCTCACAAGGATGTGTAAGTAGATTTATATCAGCAAAAGAGGAGAAACCCAATGCATACCATCCATTTACCATTCTTTTTAGGTACAATCACCAAGGGAGAAACCTACTGACTACTTGAAATTGGGTAAATGAAGTTTACATTCAACAATTTTTGCAATTATTCTTTCACAATTTCCCTAAGATTTGGATTCATCCTTATTTGAGGTTGTTTGATAGGCCTAGAGTTTTCCTCAATGTAGATATGATGTATGCAAGTCTCAAGATTAATTCCCTTCATGTTAGTGTACTCCCATGCATATGCAGAAGAATGTTTTTGCAAAGTTTTGATTAAAACTTCTTGTTGGAATTTATCCAAGTTTTTGTTTATGTTTAAAGATTTTCCTAGAAATATTTCAACTACAGAGTTACCAAATTATTCCATAGAATATAAAGACATATGTCTAGATGACAAGTATTTAATATTGCATTGTTCTTGAAAATTATGCTCATCTTCACATTGTGAAGATGTTTCAAAATTTTCTATTGAATTTAAAATTTGAATTTCTTCACTAATATGAGAAATAGTAAAGAGAGGTTGTATATCATTGTCATCATCCATCCATTCTTCATTTTCTATTTTTGTGATTGTTTTTGCTGGAGGATATAGAGTGAATTTCTTTGTTGAATTACCATAAGAAATAAACATATCATCGAATCTACTACTAATGAAAACATCAGTTGTATCTAACCAAGGTCTTCCTAAAATTAATGGATGTCCCCCTAGGTTTTTCTTGGGATTTAAGATCATGAAGTCAACTGGATATTCCCAAGAGTCTAAGGACACATATATGTCTTCTAATACACCATCTGGCTTGATTTTTGATCTGTCTGCTAATTGCAGTAATGTTGGTGTATACTGAAGGTGTGGAAGCCTAAGTTATTCCATGGTTTGTTTTCTCATGATGTTTATGGTTTCTCCTAAGTCAACCAATTTATTTGGAATCTCAATACCATCGATATGTGTTTTTACAACTAGACTTCTTGGGTCCAAATATTTTTATATGGCTATTTTTCCCATCATAATGTTAGCAATTTTTCCTACTAACTGAATCCTTTTTACTTCTTTTGTTTTTCTTCCTAATTTTTTCATGCTCAACTCTCTTATTTTTTTAGCTAGAATATGAATCTCTTTAATGGCCTATAACAAAGGTATTTTGATACATAAATTTTTCAATTCATCTAGAAAATCATATTTAGGAAACACAATTTGTTTTTCTATCCCTCTATCGATTTATAATCTTTCGGGAAAAGGAAGGTTAGAAATAGATACTTAAGGTTTATCTATGATAGGAGTTGACTTTATTGGGTTTTCTTGTTTTTTATTTTCAGAATCTTGATTCTGTTGAAGGGATGTCCCTTCTTCAGAATTTTTATTTTTCTGTAGAGAGATTTCTTCCTCAAGATCCTCTTTTTCTTGAATAACAACATTAGGATTTTTCCTTTCTAATTTCCTACCAGATCTAAGTTGGACATTGTGGAGTAATCATATAAGCTAGAAAATTTTGTACTTCTATGTTATAAGCAGTTTGAGAATTTTTATGATTTGTGTTTGGTAATGGTTGGGCAGGTAGTTGATTTGGTCTTTGTGGAAATTGTAATGAAAGTCGCGGGTTATGATTTTGGAATTGGGGTTGTTGATTTTTTTGTGGAAAATGTTGGGGAGGATAGTTTGGATAGGATTATAGATACTGGTGATACTAATAGTATCTTCCATAAGGATTTTGCATCCCTTCTGTCCAAGGTTGAGGCTGGGACCAAGGTTGCTTCCATGATGAATTCCAATTGTTTTGTGGGGGCTAATTATACATTTAATTATTAAAACCTTGCGTTTTTGGCCCCTGCCATTGTCTTCTAGAGACAAAACAAAGAGGTTCTACTAGAGATGGAGCTACTTCTTCTTGGAAAACAACCTTAAGACCTGGAATAAAGGGACATCTTTTTGTTTCATGGTTTTTTGCACAAATAACACAGGTCTCTATCAATTTTAAATTAAGAGGACATTCTCTTAAATCATGTTTCATTATGGGAATTTTGAGGTCTAAAATGGGCCTCCTAAGGAAATTATAAAATAATAGTGGAAATAATAAAATAAGATTTGATGACATCATCAAACTTAGAGAGGAAAAAGAAAAAAAATATTTTTTCAACTTGTATTTTCAGCTTATCTCCCAAATTTTTTACTCAAATTTCGAGCGGGAGTACTCATTGGATGAAAATTTAATTCCTCATCCAAGGCGTACCCATGTTGCATACTTTCGATGGAACTTTCTACATGAAAAATGCGAAATACATGAAAAAACGTGATTGCAATCACGTTTTTTCATGTATTTCACATTTTTCGTGTAGCAGGTTCCATCAAAAGTATGCAACATGTGTACGACTTGGAGGAGGAAGTAAATTTTGCATCCAATGAGTATTCCCACTCAAAATTTGAGTAAAAAATTTGGGAGATAAGTTGAAAATACGAATTGAAAAAGTAGTTTTATTATTTTATTATTTTTTAATCTTTTTACCCTTTTACTTAAAAAATGATGAATCATCCCCCTTGGTTGAAATCATCATCTTGAATCCTATTGGTTATTATAAAGTTTATTTTTTTGTACATTTTTCTTAAGAGGTCCATTTTAGACCTCAAAATTCCCCTAATGCTTCCTACATTTAGGATAGAAAATAGTTAAGGCATCAGTTTTAGCTTTCTGCTTGTTTTGTAATTTCAGGGTGTCTATTTTTTCACTGATACTCCCTAAGATATCTGTTTTAAATTCATCCAACGTATTTCCAATTTTTTCCTTACTTACTGTTCCATTTGTAGATTTATTCACCCTAGAGAGAATACAATCTCTTTTATTTTTCCTAGTTTTTTATTTTACTCTCGAGATATGAATGCATAATTCCACAATTTCAAGTAATGGTAGTTGAGAGATATCTCCCTTTCCCATCATGTTAAGAATATCTATCCATTCATCTTTCATGGCTTTCAACAAGAGAGATTTTAAAGTATCTTGATCTAGGTATTCCATTTTAGCTCCCTTTATATTGTAATTTAATCTCTCAATTAAGTCTTCCAAGATTTCATCCTCTCTTTGCATCATTTTAAATAATTCATCCTTCCTATTAATAGGTGTGAAATAATCCATATATCTTTACAAAAATGCACTTTTCATTTCATCCTATGTCCTAATATATTGTGTTATCAAACCCATGAACCATATTAAAGATGCAGAAAATAACTTCAAATTTTTAGATTCTTGTAAGTAGTCATATGATCTACATAAAACCTCAAATTCAAATAAAAATGTTTCAGGATATCCACTCCTTAATCCATGGAAATTGGGATGGATGGAAGGTGAAATATTTTTCATTCTAGAATTTGTATCCTCATCAAATATAGGAAATCCAACAGAGTTATGGTCTCCTCTTCCTCCACCTCTTTCTCCACCTTGTCCTCC
Source organism: Pinus albicaulis (assembly GCA_034641835.2). Taxonomy (NCBI): domain Eukaryota; kingdom Viridiplantae; phylum Streptophyta; class Pinopsida; order Pinales; family Pinaceae; genus Pinus; species Pinus albicaulis. The sequence continues at coordinate 1,726,564 of MU968317.1, forward strand.
ACCTCTTCTTCCTCCTCCTAATCTTAAGACATCTCCATTCACAACTTCCCCTCCTCCTTCTTCCTCTCCTGCCATTGTAGATTCGTAGGAGCTAATGTAAGGTTCTAATTGTAAAGTTATTTTTTCTTCCTCTGGTTCTTTTATCAATGGGATACAGAAGAAATTTTCTTCTTCTTCCTCACTAGGGATTTCTAACTCTTGAGCTAGAATATGTTCTCCTATAGAGGTGAAAATGTTACTCCTTCTGTTGGAGATCTAGAATCTTCCTCTTCTAATACTGCCTCAATAGATGAAGTTAGAGAATCTCCTGGTTGGATTTTTGACCTTAAGACTTTAGGGAGTCTATGTCTTGTAGTGAAAAATGGAATATGAGTTTGAGATGGTGGTGTGGCACTACGTGGTCTTGGTGGAGTGAGTGGTGTTGCTGGAATCAAATTTCTACCTCTAGCTATGAATCTACCCCTAGAGTCTCTTTCTTTATGCATATCAATTTTTTTTTTTAGATGTAAGAAATAATGCTTCCTAATTACACTTCCCCAACAACGGCGCCAAAATTTTTAGTCAATTTAATGTCTTAAATTGCTATAATAAATTATCGACCGAGGTTAGTAATCTGATGAAGTGTGGTGAACTATATATGCTTAGATGACCTTCTTTCTTACTTCGTTGTGTATGCTATATATTGTTTTGGGCTTTTTTAATTTTATTCCTAAAGTTAGGAACCAAAATTGATCTAAAGAATGAAATCTAAGCTTCTAAATGAAATCTTTAAATGCTAGGGAACAACTAAGTCTAAATGAAATTTGATAATGAAAACTTAATCTTAAAGAAGGAAGAAAATGAAATGTTATTATTATTCTAAGAAAGGGAATTGATTTACAAATTACTCTTAATGAATGAAATATAAAATCTAAAAGAAAGAAATGTTAATTAACTAATCTAATTTGCATAAAAATAAATCAATCTTTGAATGGTTAAAATCTGAGCTATGTTAGAATTATTCTAGGCCGACAAAACATCTATGGAAAATATCTAATTAAATTGATTCATAATTTAAACAAAGCACTATTCTAAATATGATTGCATTCTACTGATCTTTAAATGATGTTCTATCTATCAACATGACAAAAATGAAACCATACTCTACCTTATCCATTGAAAGCATTAATTCTATGAAAACAAAGCATTTGATCTACTTCTAAAATAATAAAAACACAATTCTAATCTAACTTTGTCTTAGTTTTAAATATAAGAATGATTGAAATATAAATTTAATCTAATTCTATTCTACATTCCATGGAACAAAAGCATAAATTCTATTGCTATGAAATTAAATTAATGTGCAGATTGAAATCAATTTTAACTAAGGCAAGCAAGAAATTATAGAGTGTTTATTGCGCAAAACATGTTTATTCTTAAAGCCTATGGTTGCTTGTATAATCAAATACATGAATCTATTCAATTGGAAGATGACATAGTCATATTCATGAGATTATTCAGGCGAACATAAGATCCAACAGTCAACTATAAATGTAAACAACTGATTAAGAAAACATTATAAAAAACTAATTGATATGAAATTAAATACCAAAAAGTGAGCAATTAAACTATGAATTGATGAGAATATAACTATGAAATAACTATAATCTAATTACAAATTGAAAAAAATTTAACTATGAATCAACAAGAAATTAAGCTATGAAATTGACAGTAAACTAAACTACAAAACAACTATAAAAAAAAACCTCATTTCTGTGCAGGGACCCTCTGCAACACAACGAGTTTGAAATCTAATTAGACTATCTGCACATCAAAGATCTGGAACTGGTCTTCTTTATTATCAAAACAATGTTTGAAAACGTAAAACAATATTATCACAAAAATTAAACTTATTCCCAGTTTCAACAGACTGGTATTTATACTAGTTTTTGAATTAACTATTTGAGACAATTTCTCCTATGGATAGAAAAATAAAACTAAAACTAGAACTCTATTTAGAAGCAAATTCATCATGGCTCTCTCTCGATTTGCTATGTAAGAGAAAATAGAGGGTCTTCGTCTCCTGATCTTGTTCCTTTACTGATCTCTGACCGGGAGCGTAGGCATGATTCCTTATTGAATTCGAACAGGTATGTGGGATACAATCCATGCTTTGACCATTTTAGAGATACCCATATGACTCGCTTCTTAATTTTCTCCTCAAAGCCTGTCAAACAATAACAGTGGTTGTAGAAACAAAGGATAGCTACATAATTGCATGAATTATATAGCTAATTACATAAATTCATCTAAATAATAAGAAAAATTATAATATAAAGTAGAGATCATCTAAATTCCTTCTCAGATGTGGAATATGTCAATTATCACTAATTGAGTTCATGAACTTGTGAAAAAGGAAGAAGAAATGATGAAAAAGGATGTCAAATTAGGAACATTTTTTAGGTTCAACAGGAAGGAAACTGTTTCTCTCTCAATGAATTTTTTTGTCTCCACCTCCTCTTTTCCTTTGGACAAGCCGTGGGGCTTTTTTTTCTTCTTATCAAGTTTGCTTGGTGGTACCCCCCCTTTTGCAATTTCTTTTGTTGCTAGCTTTGCAGCCTGGCTCCTTGTAAATCTCTTAGCGAGGTAGAACTTCCCTTCAATTTGGCCTTTTTCCATGTGGTCTCCCCAGTCGCCACCATATCTTCATCTTTTATATCCTCCTCTATCATTGGACCATGGGTTAGTGGCTTCTTCCTAGATTTTTCTACTGGTTTTTCCTCCTTGGCTCCTGAAGGACCAGAGTCCTTCTCATCTTGCACGAAATATTTTTCTCACAGGAAATCTTCCCATGTTTTCTTATTCTTCTATAGAACCTCTGTTATGATGATTTTTATCAACCCATGGTGATAGAGATTCTCCTCTAAATGGGTTTCCCTTTCCTTAGTGGTAATGGACATTTTCTTTAGGGACATTCTCAAATAGTAAGGTAAATTCAAAGGCCTATCTTGAAAGTGGCTGAGAAGGAAAATATGAAATAAAAATGCAATCCAAAAGTGACCTCTACATGTTATATAATTCTACAAGAAAAGCAACAGGTGCTGGTACTTACTTCGCAGGAATTCTTGTGGGATCCCCTTACTCCAATCAGGGTTTTAATGTTCTTTTCAGAGAAAGGATGCATAAATTCCCTTGTCGAACCGTTGATTCTTAAACCAATGCTCCCTGTCCTGTGGGATGCCGCATGCTCGAGCCACCAGATCCTCTGTCAATCAAAATTGGACATTCCCAACTTGTGCCTTGTCACCATTTAGATACAGAGGGAAGGACTTCGTTACCTCTAAATTATGCCCACTGAATTTCTGAAACAATGGTAGCCACCCTGATTTTTTGAAGTCTCGCCTTACTGCGAGGGTTATATTTTAACAAATTGGGCATTGCAGTTAAAATAGAATAGGGGAGACATGCCTAGGGATGGTAGAGAAAAATTTAATTCAGCTCACAGAGACGCCTCCAAGAATTTTCAGAAAAACTCGACTATGGGAGTTAAATTGGGAATATTGGAGAATATGGAAATTTCGAAAATGTAGGTCGTGATCATGATTATCATCATTATCCAACCTGGGGAATGGATATTGGAAATGTAACCAAAGGACGTGTTAGATTTATGATGGTCACACATGGAACTTGCTTTATGATGTAACGACTCACAACCATGTTTTTCTACAAGGGTTACCATGACTTACATTCATGCATATTTTAAAAATTAGAGCATCATTACCTTTCACGTTAAGCATCCTATCACCAACTATGCCTTACTGATCTTACCTTCTGACGTTCCAGTGCTTGGATGATGATTTCCTTTGTCTTGAAATGATAACCCACTTTGAAATTACATTAGATGCATAATTATATAGTTCATGATCTCCACCAATAATAAAAATGTCAGTACTTTATCAGATTAATTTAAGCTAATGTTCTATCTAAAATCTTTGTTCTTCAAGAAACAAGTGGAGTTGTTGTAGGAGATGGAACCAGAGTTGTTGAACATTCTATAGGAAAAATCATTTCTTCCCCTTTGTGTGTAGTTCATTTCACATGAGTTAAAGTGTTGGTGTCGAATGTGAAATGATCTCATTCGATTACTAGCCATTGAGGTCAAATGTTAACCAATGTGAGGCCCATCACCATTAATGAGAGTGAGGACCAAGGTACCCTGATGCATCCTATCAGGTGTGAATTTATGAGATGTTGTCGAACCCCCTGTGGGATCTAGTAGTCAAGGAACCATAATGATTCCCCATTGTTGCGAGTCAGATAGCCTGTCATTAGGGCATACAAGCTTCAAGGCATAACACGGCTCTGATCTTCACCCAGATTATTTTTTGATGTCAATGGGCTAAGATTGTTGGAAGGAAGGCCTTAAGGAATCCCACATCAGTCCAACATGATAAATCCAAAAATTAACTAAAAAACATAATTTATTGAGAGGATCCCAAAGGATCTACTACCCTGTGTTTTTAACAAGCCTACAGCAATCCATGCTTGCCAGATTTCAAGTCTAAAATTATTGAAAAAGAAGACTTCAAGGGGGCTTCTTTTCCATATTAGTCCATTAGGCCCAGAAAAAGGAATTAAATTGTACCCAATAGATATTCCTCTCACGCATTACTGAGCGTGAGGAGGAACAAAGTGAGCTCAATGTGTCAGCAAAAAATCAAGAAGAGGTAGTGAGAGGAATGCCTCCCTCTCCCACCATTTCCAACTCCTTTTTCATCACAATTTCTTCCACAAATTCCTCCTTATATTTGGGTTTCTGATATAGCTTGAGTTTGTGCCCATTCACCAAGAAAGTAACATTCCCATCATCAATAGTTTTAACTCGAATAGATCCATTATCAAAAACTTTGTCAATTTCATAGGGACCTGGCCAATGTGTGTTAAAATTCCCTTTAAAGTTATTAAATTTTGAATCATACAACAATGCCCAGTCTCCCTCTTTGAACTGCTTCTTCTTAATGTACCTATCGTGCAATTTATCCCGTTGTTATTGGATCAGATTAGTATGATGAAAGGCATCCTACATAATCTCATCCAACTCATTGAGTTGCAAGATTATCTGTTATTGTTCCTCATCAAGGTTTATACCCAAATCTGCTTCCATCATGAAATTCCTGATCTGAATTCATTAGGCAGTAAAAATTGTTTCCCATACACTAATTCATATGGGGAGAAGCCAATGGTATTTCTCATGTGATCCTGTAAGCCCACAATGCCTCAGGAAGTCGATCAGACCAATCCTTCTTATGTAATTGCACTGTTTTTGTAAGGATTGTCTCCAACACCTTATATGTTGATTCCACCTACCTGTTGGCCTATGGATGGTAAGGGATGGAATTTCTATGAGTAATTTGATATTTATGTACAATTCCCTGCACAAGCTTTGACACAAACTGGGTACCCTGATCAGTAACTATTTCACTTGGAACCCCGATTCTTACAAAAATATAAGAAAAAATAAAATGTACCACTGCTTTCTCTTTTTCTCTAGGTAGTGCTCTTGCTTCCACCCACTTCGTAACATAATTAGTGGAAATTAAAATATACTTCTTACCTTTGGACATAGGATTGATGGGTCCTACAAAATAAAGAGCCCACCTCTCGAATGGTTCTATGAGAACTTGTGACTGCATAAGCATTTCATCTTCTTGAACATGTCATTGTATTCTATGGCATCTATCACATTTCTAGACATTTTCCTTTGCATCTTTGAAAAGACTTGGCCAATAGTAAACTGAACGAAGGATCTTGTAGGTTGTCCACTTATCTGCAAAGTGTCCTCCACAAGGTTCATTGTGACAAGCTCTCGGGATGTCATATATTTCATCCTCTCTGACACACCTACGAATAATGAAATCAGGTCCAGTGAAAAAGAGGTCTCCCCTAATCCAAGCGTAATCAACACTTTTCCTAACAATTATCTTTTTCTGATTAGATGAAAAGTAGGGTGGCAACTTTCTTGTAGCAAGGTAGTTGGCCATGTCTTCAAACCAAGGTGTTTTGACAGAAATGGAAAATAGATTCTCATTAGGAAATATATCATTAACAAGAACATCCTCACCTATGTGGTTGAGCCTAGATAGGAAATAAAATGCCTGATTTTTTTTCCCATCCTGCCCAATACTGTGATGTCAAATTCTTGCAACAGAAAAATCCACCTAGTGATCCTGCCATTTGTGACTGGTTTGTTCATGAGATATCAGATGACAGAATGATCAATGTGTACAAAAACTTCATAGCCAATGATTTAATGTCTAAACTTGTTAATATCATAAATCATAACAAGGAATTATTTTTCAGTTACCATGTAATTCAGGTCTGCAAGAGTTAAATTTTTACGAACAAAATAAATAGCATGGGTTACGGAATCTTCCTTTTGACCCAATACTGATCCTATGGCTGAATTAGAGGCATCAATGGAAATGTGAAAGGGAAATTTCCAATCTGGGCCTCTCATGACAAGTGTTGAAGAGATATTTTCCTTGAGTGTGTCAAATGCATCTTGACACTCGTCATTCCAATGAAATCTAGATTCTTTAGTCAATAATTTAAACAATGGAGAGGATACCTCTGTAAAATTTTCAACAAACCTTCTGTAGTAGCCTGCATGTCCAAGAAAACATCGACCTCCTTTTTGACTGGTTGACGGAGGAAGCTTTATAATAACTTCAATATTTGTCGAATCAAGTTTAATTCCTGTAGCAGAAACATGATGACCCAAAACAATGTCGTTAGTCATAATCATAAAACATTTTTCATTACTTAATGAAAGATTAGTTTCTCTATATCTATGCAAAATTTCTTAAGATTATGTAAGGCCTCTTCAAAATTATCACCCGTTATTATAAAGTCATCCATATATACCTCTATGCATTCATGCAAAAGGTCAGAGAAAATACCAAGGACCCCCCATTGAAATGTGGCTGGTGCGTTGCATAGACCAAATGGTAGTACCTTGTATGCATAGGTACCCCAGCGAAATGTCAATTTTGTCTTTTCCTGGTCCTCTGGAGCTATCCTAATTTGATTTTACCCACTGAACCCATCTAGGAAGGAAAAATACTTCTTCCCTACTAGACTGTCCAGTATCTGGTCTACAAAAGGCAAGGGAATGTGATATTTTAATGTAACTTTGTTTAATTCCCTGTAGTCTACGCACACTCACCATTTACCATTATTTTTAGACAATAGCAAGTGGATATACCCACTGGATATTTGAGATAGGATAAATGAACCCTACATTTAACAACTTCTGGAATTCATCTTTCACAATTCTCTTAAATTGGGGTTCATCCTCCTTCGTGATTGTCTCATAGGCTTAGCATCTTATTCTATATAGATATGATGAATGCATGTATCTAGGTGAATGCCCCTCATGTTTGTATATTCCCAAGAAAATGTATCTGAAAAGTTTTTCAATGCTTGAATTAATTTTTTTCCTTGTTCAGGAGTTAAGGAGGAATTGATGTTTAAAGTTTTTCCAGGAAACATTTCAACTACCTTACCCCTTGATTCAGTCATTGAATATGAGGGGGATGCAAATAAGAGGGCTGAATGTAGCTCATCTAATGTAATATGTTCATAAAAATCCTGCATATTAGTAATGATATCTAAATTATGACTAGACTACCCTTCTAAATGCTACGGAAAATCAGGATTAGAAATACAACAATTTATCAAATTTTCTTCTGAGTTTTCTTTAAGGCTCATGGCTTGGGAAATTGTTAACAATGGTTGGGTACATTCTAAAGCATGCTCCTCTTATTCAACCCAATCAGTATTTTCTGATCTTAAGAGGGTTTTAGCAGGGGGATACAAGTTGATATGCTTTTTTTTAGCTCTAGGAGTGATGGTCATGTTTTCAGACCTACACCCTATGAAATCATCTGTCGTGGCTAACCACGGCCTCCCCAATATCAAAGGATTCCATCCCAAGTTAGTTTTAGGATGAAGAACATAAAATTTTGCAGGGTACCCCCAAGAATTAAATGAGATGACAATTTCTTATAATACACCCTTCAACTTCACCTTAGACCTATCTGCTAATTTTAACACAGTAGGAGTAGGAAGTAAGTCAAAGGATACTATATGAGATCAAATATCCATAGTAATCACATTAATGGCTACACATAATTAAATTAAAGTGTTTTTTATGGGATACCCATTGACAAAGGTGGTAACCACAGGAATTCCAAGGTCTGCATATTTCTCAGTAACAAATCTGGTGGACATTAGGCTTGCAAGCTTTCCACCTACTTGAATTGTAGAGAGTTCTTTATTTTGTGTTCCTGGTTTCTTGGTACATAGCTCCATCACTATTTTGGAATATATAGGGATATCCTTAAGTGCTTGCAGCAACGAGATCTTGATGCACACATTTCTCAGTTTAGACACAAGATCAAACTCGGGTTGTTTTATTTTCATTTCCAACCTCTCTGGAAAAGGAAGCTGGAAAGTACGGGATGAGGAAGGTTCTTGTGATCTTGAAGTGGTTTGTTTTTCTGGTTCAGGTGTGTTTTCAACTTCAGGTATTTCCAGAGTGTTTTCCTCTACAATCCCTTCAATCCTTTCAGGCTAAGTCACCACTTTTCCTGATTTAAGTTTGATTTCCTGTAGCGAGACAAGAAATTCCTACAGCACAGGAATAGAAATTTCCTGCAGAGGCTGTAGTGTAATACAGTAAGTAGGAAAAGTGGGATAAGTCACCAATCCAATATTGTGAGTATATTAGATGGTTTTATTGTTGGGGTTATATACTGGATGAGTAGGAAGTTGTGTGGGATGAGGTTGATTTGGTGGGGCAGGCAACTGAAGTTGTTGTTTTTGTGGTTGTACCATTTTCTATAGCATGGGCTGTGGTGGATAAAAATTCTGAGATGGAAAATTATAAGCAGCAAGGTAAGAGAGGTTCCCCTGCCAAGGTTGTTGTAGAGGCCAGGGCTGCCAGGGCATTGGAATATTCCACATCTGATTCTGAGCATAAGGAATTTGATAATGTGATTGTGAAATACCTGTAGGATGTGGTTTCCATGGTATTTGAGGTTCCATTGCTGATATTATGTATATGATGCTTAAATATCAGAAAGATAAGGACATTGATCATTAGAATGCCCAGCTTCAAAAATTCAACATACCTCTATGTTGTCTGTAGGGCATTCCCTTAGAGCATGTTTCTTCCTGCATTTGGAGCATAACACGGCCAACAATTTCTCCAATTACTCATGTTTATTCTTAGCCTATAAAACATCTAATTGTGAAGACAAAGTACTAAGAATATCAATCTTAAAATTTTCAAATAAATTACCCATTTCAGCTCTGGTTACTCCGGCTCCGATAACTAATTTGACAAGCCTAGAACAATTATCTCTTGATCCTCCTCCAAATTTAGAATTTCCCCTTGAATATATTTGACAAAATTCACACACATCATCATAAATCAACTTTGATACATCACCTGCTCCCATTAAATTTAAAATCTCCAAAAATCCTAGTCTGATTTTGCTGAGAAAAATTTTCCTCTTGGTTTCTTTGCTCAGTTGATTCATCTTGAATCTCTATAGATTGTATTGAAATATCTCCACCAAGTCCTCAAGACTCTCCACTTCCTTCTGATTCATCCCAAAAATTTCTTCCTTGAGGTCTCTAGTCTTACAATAGTCCTGATACTTCTTTAATAATACCTTCTTCATTTCATCCCAAATGGAAATGGAGTTTGAACCCAAACCCATAAACCACCTGAGAGTCGCATCCTTCAATGTGGTAGGAAAAAACTTCATCTTTTGAGCATTGGAAGAATATTCATAGCTCTTGCATAAAACATCAAATTTGAATAGGAAGGCATCAGGATCTTCAATAGAGACACCACAAAAATTAGACAAGGCAGAAGGAGGAATTTTTTTAATTTGAGTAGCTCCACCAGTCTCCCTGATAGGAAATTTAAATGTGACCAATTCCTCTTCATTATAGTCCCCATATGTGTTACCAGTACCCACTAGATGGGCCATATCTGACCAAGCGAGAGTAGGACATTTGTAAAACAAAAATTCTTCAGATTCAATGGTATGAAACACTAGTTCTTGAATAGGGTTGATGCGGGACTCCTCTTCAGGCTGACCATATAGCATAGATGTTGAATTCCTTGCAAGATGAAGTTATAAATGGGAAGCATCAGAGGATTTCCCAAGAGAATATTCTGTTGTAGAAGTATTGATGTGTTTAGGATCAACAACCAAGCACTTTTTAGGACTACATACCTCGTGTTCAGATTATTCTTCCCTTGCTACCTTGTTTCTTGCAAACTTCCTTGTTCTTGCTATTTTATTAGTGAATGAAGTGGTGGTCACACCACCACCAAAAATATGTGAAAATATTGGACCCTATTCATATATTATGCAAACAAATTCAAAAAAATCTACTTACCAAACAATCAGGACATGGCTTTGGTGAATTGCTAATCTCTGCAGGTGCATAGGCCTTATTCTACGTCTTACAACTTCGACTCCCCAAGTCCTGAAAAATCTAAAACAAAAAAAATCATACTAAAACACTTTCAATATCATCCTTAGCACCTCCCTGGCAATGGCGCCAAACTGTTGAGTTAAATTATAGACTTGTAATTTTCCAACATAAATTATCAACCAAGGGCATGTAAGCTTGTGAGATGTTGTGCAAAGTATATTCAGGCTTAATACTTCAAGTGCTTCCTAATTAAATAAGACATGCATACACATAACTAATGCCTCCTTTCTACATCAACACTTGGAAGCATAGGCTACGGAGTGGATTCAAACATCCATTTGCAGCTCTTAGTATTGCTGATGTTGATTATAAAAGACAAAAGATCAAACTTATAGCCATAAAAGAATCAATGTGACATTTCAAAATTGAAATCTGATTAAATGAATTTAACAAATTAACACAGAAACTTAATCATTTAATGATTTAACATCTGCTGCAAAAACTTCACAAAGAGAACACCAGCTGTGCAAATGATTTATTACTGCATAAAAATAATTAAAAACACACACACTTCAACTAATGGAGTTGTGAGCAAAGGGGGCCCTCCCTCACTCACAAACCCTTCAATATTAAAAGTGTTTTCTTAGTAGAATGCAAAGAACATAGAATATTGTATTAATCAGGAAAATGTTACAGTCAAGTACAAATCTGATGCTTGATCAACAAACCAACCCAACCAACCCCTTACAAAATGAAACATAGTGAAATTTATACAAGTTTGAATGCCCACACTTTGCCTGAATAAGGAAAAAATACTATACTGAACTATAAGCTAACAATACTAAAAAAAAATGTCAAAAATAACTCTGATGAGTCTAATCCATGACAAAAAGCATGGATTAGACTAATTTCATTACATGGCTAGAGCTTTCCCTCATACGACCAACGAGAGGAATTTTGAAGATCTGGGTGGTTTCGATGGTGAATCTGAAACAACCAATACGACAACGTCCATGTAGGTAATTTCCCCACAAAACCCATGTTCTCATTTGTTTTGGGATTAAGTGGAACATATCTAACTGACGATTTTGTAGCAGGAAATTTTGGTGGTTGCAGGAAATATGCACCTACAGTAATTCGTGGAGCGTCTACAAGAAGTTACAACTTACGATTGAGAGTTGTCTTCAGGAAATTATGGATCTGATTTGAATCAAGACAAACTTGCACAAGAATTTTAGATCAGTTGACTTGATAATTCAATAAGGAAACAATTAGCTTAAGGAATACTTAAGAACAAGGTAAAATGACACTTTTAAAGTTAATTTTCATACCTTAAGCACATAGCACCCTTCTGGCAAAAAATTAGATAATATAACCGAAATAAGTGTAATTAGGGGTCAAGGAGAGTTCAAAATGGGAGAAGCAAGGTCTTATAAGGCTACCAAAATTGGGAAAAATTGGGACACAAAAGTCCTAATGATACATCACAAACTTCAAGAGGATCAACATCACAGAGCACCTCATCTATGAAGGGCTTGATGTTGTGGGGAAGGCGACACTGTTGGCTGGCGCGAAGATCTCATCCTTGGAGAAGCCACTCGATGGTGTATGGATGTGGGTTTTCTATGGCCAGTAGGCCCAAACGCTTAAAAAATTCTGCTAAAATGAGTTTATTTTGTCTCTCACTATCGATAATGAACTATAACATAGAACCCTTCACCCACATCTATGAGTGGAAGAGACGCTCCCCCTCCTCTGAATATTTGGGCTCATTCTTCTAGATATTGGTGGTGGAAATGGTGGCATTAGGTTCCATGTCAATAATATTATTCCCCTTGTCATTCCCCTTGTCAGGTTCTAATTGAGAGTTGACACATGAAAATGATTTGGAATACTTAAACTCAGCCACCAATGAATGCTTGGCCCGATGCTCACTTGTGTTGTAAGTGTGGCTCTTATGGAACTCACTCCATCTTCCCCTATCCTTCATTTTCTTCATTGTGTTTTTCTTTACTTGCGGTTTCTGCGGGTTTCCCTTGGTCACCCCACCTTGGATCTGTCCTTTTTTATGTGATTTTGGGGTGCCTTTCCCTTACTTCGCATTCATATATCCAAATTTTCACTTCTTTTGTTTATACTTCTAATCGATCTCAAAAGCGTATCAATAGGCAGCGTCAAGTGAGGGGATGTCCAGGAAAACCATCTCGTCCTAGATGTACTTAAAGAAACAATACTTGAGTACCATATTTCTCTCAGAATCCTTGATACCCAATTTCATACGAAGGGTATGAAAAATATTTGTGAACTCTAGCACGTCTTGGTCCCTTCCCTGCCACAACATGGTCCACTTTATGTATTCATACTCATATCATTTGACAGGGTAATATTTCTCCATAATGGTTTCCTAGAAACAATTCCAAGTGGGTGCGACTGAAAATATTGAGGGTTAACTCTCATCCCTATTCTGATAGTATATTCCCCATCAGTCCTTGATGTGCGGGGTGGATTTAAGGAGTGCAAAAGTAATATTTTACGGTTGGAAAAATCATGAACCGAAAAAATTCCTTCTAATATATTTAACCATTTATCTACGACATGCACATCTATCTGACCTTCAAATATGGGGATGTCGAAGTTAACTTGTACCTTAAAGGGAGAGATGCCTCCAGCGTGGATGCTGGAATGATTTGTTCTGCAATGGCATATGTGTCCAGTAATGGTGGAAAGTATGAACGAAGGTAGTCCATATTAAACATTGGGTGTAGGCCAAGGAATGGTAGAATGCTTAGCTCAAAGGAATTGTCCCCTATAGCCTTGGTGATGGTGTATGACCCATATCAAAGTGGATGAAGCTTGAGATGTGGCCCCGTGAGGCGCTCCTTCTGCAAATGTAGACAAACTTTGTCACCCACCTAAAAATTGTGTGGCACTCAATGTTGATCATGTCACCGCTCATAATTAGCATTGGCATTGTCGAATATGTCATGGACCTGCTGGTGGATGTGCTCAATGTGCTCAATGAAGTTTTTAGCCTTGCCAGCTTCGAACTGGACATGAGCCAAATCGCACTTGAAAAGGTTGTGTCGAGTTGAGCTATGGAGAGATATGTTATAGTTGTGCTTGACATAAGGGAGGATTTCATCCCATGTGTGTGGATGCTTCAAGTTTTACATGTGCAAAATGTGTATGATCATCAAGCTAACGACCTCTTTTTGGTCATACGTTTGGGGGTGGAAAGTCATGGACTTAGTGAGTTTGCTATCTAGTATCGACAAAAGATTCGACCAAAATTTACTGAGGAAAATTTTGTCTTGATCTGATATAATGGACTTTGGAATACTAAAGTGTACCCACACAGATTCAAAGAAGAGCTTACCAATGGCTTCTACTGTGATACTCTTCTTGCAGGCCTCTAAAATGGCCATCTTAGAGAATCTGTCAATGACCATTAAAACACAGTCGTTGCCATGTTTAATAGAGGGGAGGCCTCACATTTAATCCATGGAGATGGATTCCCAAGGTTGACTAGGAGTAGGCAGAGGAGTATATATGCGTTTCTTCTTGGTGTTCTATTTGGAAATGGTGTAGATAGTGTAGGAACTGATGTACTTCCCAACATCTTGTCGAAGTTTCGACTAATATTTTTTTTTTCAGCATGACCACTATTGTCCCTACTCCAAAATGTTTAGCGTCCCGACTGTAGTGCGCCTCCCAAATCATCTTAGAACGCTCGCTTGAATCAACACAAAGGTGTCCCCAACGGCATAATAGTGCATCCTAGAGGTGAAATTTTGGAACTTTCTTCCCTTCTAGGAGTGTCTGGTATCTATTTCTGAATTATGGATCATTTTTGCATAGATGCGGCAACCCTAAAGTCTTGTGCCCACAAGAGTCAAGCACTATGGTCACCGCGATGACCGACAGTTGATTGAGGCAGTCCACAACATTATTAGTGTTTTCCTTCTTGTACTTAATGTTAAAATGGAACTGTTGTAGGTATGTGGACCATTACTAATGCAATGCAACCATAGTAGCAAATGTTATGAAACCAGTTCACAAAATAGAAGAAAAGATAGATCAACAACATATAAATCATCCTCTTCGAGGGGGAAACATCCTTTACATTACATAAATGAAAAAATATTGAATGATTCAAATGACAAAAACCTACTTTTGTATATAGGAGTCTAAGGGGTCCCAATATAATCATAGCATACATAACAATAATAATGTAAGGGAACAACAATAACAATAGTGGGCTTCTATGGGGCACAATAAAAAATTATGGGGACTACATGGGCACAACAATAGCAACAAGGGAGCTACACTAATATTATAGGGAACTAAAAACGATCGTTTTGAAACTTCCGTTGTGTCTGTATGAACTTTAGGGGTCAGTGGTCTGCGTGGATAACCATTTCCTTCCCAAGAATGTAATTCTTCCATTCTCGACATGCCTACACAATGGAATACATCTCTTTGTCATAGGTGGGATAATTTCGGACAGTTTCTGAAAGTGTGTCATTGTGATATGCCATCGGATGCCCCTGCGAAGTAAGAATTGCACCGATAGCATAGTTGGAGGCATCTATCTCAATATTAAAGGATTGTTATAGGTCTGGTAATGTGAGCACTAGTGCATAGAAGAGGCGATGATTCAACCATTGCAAACACCTTCTTTTGGGATTTTTACTAAAATAAATTTTTCTTCTCTCCACCCTTGGTGACTTAAATTAAAGGCCAAGTGATATGAGATAACCGTAACAGGAACCTGCGGTAGAAATTGGCTAGACCTAGAAAGTTACATAGCTCTGTTAGAGTGGTTGGGGTTAGCCAATACTGAATTACTTGTAAGGTCCACATGTACACGATGCTCATCAATGATGTACCCCAGATATTGAACCTGTGTCACACGAAAGTGAATTTCTCCAAATTAGCACACAACTTAGGTTGTCGTAGGGTTTGGAGGACCTGTCGAATATGGTGGAGGTGCTCTTCCCAACTCTGGATGAAGATCGAGATGTCATCCAAATACACCACCATGAATGAGTTGGTGAAGGGTTGCAAGATGTCGTCCATCAATCTGATGAAGGTTGCAAGGGCATTCATCAACACAAAAGTCATGAACAACCATTCTAAAAGGCCCTCCTTTGATTTGAAGGAAATTTTCCACACATCAAAGGGTTCGATTGGTACTTACTGATAACCAGACTTCAAGTCAATCTTGCTAAAATATTTTTCCCCCTTGATCTGGTCTAGAATGTCATAAATCCATGGGATTGGGTACCTATTTCGGATAGTGATCTTGTTCAGCACCCGATATTAAATACAAAGTATCCATTTCACATCCTTCTTCTGTATCAACATTATCGGGCTCCCACGGGGTGATGAACTTGGTCTGATGTGCCCTTTCTGCAGTAGCTCCTGAATCTTCCTCTTGATTTCAAATTTCTCCAACAAAAAAGAAAAAAAAAAAAAGAAAAAAAAAAAAAACCATTCCATTGGGTAGCAGTGCACCCAGGGTTAGATCAATGGAATAATTGACCTAAAATTGTAGATGCACCCCTATGGGTGAGGTGAAGATGTCCATGTACTCCTCCACAACATTTTCCAACTCCTGCTACCATGTGGAGGAGCCCTGTATGGAGGTCGTGGCCACAACCTTCTTCTTTCCCTTAGGGCGAATCATAAGGAAAAAAAATTTCCTTTTCTAGGAAATGATCTTACTATATTTCTTTGAATTGATCAAAGAGAGATGTTGGTAGGCGGTGCTACCTTTATTATCCTATACAAATTATTGCCCAAATTAATAATAATAGTGCGAGGCCTAGACTCATACACAACTTGTCACTTCCACAAGTATGTTTGGCCTAATAATACATAAAAAACTTCAAGAGGAGCAACATAACATAGTACCTCCTCTGTGAAGGGCTTGATGTTGTAGGGAAGGTGACACTGCTAGATGACACAGAGATCTCATCCTTAGTGAAGCCACCCGATGGTGTATTTATATGGGTGTATTATGGTTGGTAGGCCGATCCGCTTTACGTCCCATACTAAATTGATGTTCTTTTGGCTCCCACTATCGACAATGAACTAAAGCAGAGAACCCTTCACCTACATTAGTGAGTGGAAGAGGTGCCTCCCCTCCTCTGGATCTTCGGGATCATTCTTCTGGATCTTGGTGGTGGAAACGGTGGCATTAGGCTTCGTGTCAATAATCTTCTTCTGCTTTTCATTCCCCTTGTCGAGTTCTGACTTAGATTAGGAACATACATATGATTCGGATGCCTCCAGGTCGGCCACAAGTGACTGATTGGCTCAACACTCGCTTGTGTCGTGAGTGGGGCTCTTATGGAACTCACTCCATTTTCCTGTTTCCTTCTTTTTCTTCATGGTGTTGTTCTTTTCTTGTGGCTTTGGCGGGTTACCCTGGGTCTCCTCGCCTTGGATTTGTGCTTTGTTTCACGGATTCGGGGCACCTTTCCCTTGCTTCAGATTCGCCAATCCAAAGGCTCGCTTCTTCTATTTAAACTTTTTCTCGATCTTGATAGCATATCTATAGGCAGTATCGAGTGAGGAAACATCCAGGAAATCCATCTTGTCCTGGATGAATTCCATATATAGTTGTGGTGCCTATGTACCAAATTTCGCTCAGAATACTTGATACTCAACTTCGTTCCAAGAGTATGAAAATATTTGTGAACTTTGACACATCTTCACAGCACGTGACAGGGTAATAATTCTCCTTGATGGCGTCTCGAAAAGAATTCCAAGTGGGTTCATTTGGAAATAGTGATGCTTCACTCTCATCCCTCTTCTCACAGTATGTTTCCCACCAGTCCTTCATGTGGGGGGCGGCTTTAAGGACTGAAAAAGTAAACTTTACCGAGTTGGAAAAATCATGAACCGAAAAATATCCTTCTATTAGATTTAACCATTTATCTATGGAATCCACATCTATCTGACCTTGAAATATGGGGATGTCGAATTTAAAATGTACATTAAAGGGAGTGGCACTTCTAGAGTGGTTTTTGGAAGAAGATGCATCACTTGTGGATAACCATCGAAGGATCTGGGAAAATTTGTCCATCATCGTGTTCCTCTGTCACTTGAGGGCTTCTTCGAGAAATATTTTGAAAGGATATTCTACTCCTTCGTCTTTATTTTCTTCCACCATGGGAGGCCATTGGGGTTTGTGAGGCTGGTCTTGCAAAGGTTCAACCAGTTTGAGCCCTAACTCCCTATACCCTAACCTCATTGGGGACATGCAAAGAAAAATAGGGAAAGAGAAGACCGCTATAATACCATTGATCTGAACTTAAAAAGGAACACAACATAATACATATATAACCATAAATATGGAGATGCAATAGAAATATCACTTCATTTCATTAATATCAAATAACTGAAATATGCTTACATACAGAAAGGAAATAAACTAGCTTGGGTGATGGTAGCTTATCTCTAAGAAGAGATGTGGTGGCTACATGCCTCGGAATTGTGTTACAATGAATCTCAAGGGCCTTTTTATTATTTAACAACAAGGTAAAACCCTAAAAAATGAAAACACTAACCCCACAAAATGGAACACCAAGAGATTTTGGGCCTCGTTGGGGTTATTTCGGCATCCAAATTCCCAAGGTCGTAACTTGATCATATTATCTCTGTTTGGTGCATATGATATCTCATTGGAAAGTTATATTTGAGTACTACAAGATTTGTGATAGACCCCTGCCTATGGTTATGGGCTTGTTACATACGTCAAAAAAACTATTCCGAAAGTTCAGAACCAGAAAAAACTGCTACAAATAGTAAATGCTACTATAAACAAGGAAACTGATGAAATCGACTAGAGGTCTAGGTGGAATAGGTGGGTGGACACCAATATCCACCTGGATCACCCCTCCTATATATGTGTGTCTCATATCATATCACCTCATTTGTGCACAGTGAATTAAAACTTGAGAGAGAGTTGGAGAGACTTGAAGGAGATTGTGAGAGAGAGAGAGAGACATGGAGAGTAAGAGTAGATATTGGAGAGCCAAAGTGATTCAATGTTTACACCAGCTACTCCTCTCATATATATTCTTCATATTTGGGTGAACTTCATTCTCTCATTAGACTTTGTATATATGTTGAACAATTGATTACTAATAGAAGAAGAATCTGGTTGGGTTTTCCCCTTGTGGGTTTTTTCCTGGTCGTTGACCTAACTTCTTTGTGTCCCATTGAGTTCTTGGTTGTCTTTAATTTTTCATATGGTTTATATGGTTTACGTTCTATCTAAAATTACTTAAATTATTTTCTATCATAAAGAAGTTTTGTATTTAAGTGATTGTAACAACATAGAACAACAAAATTTCTACAAATATTGTTCCATATGTAGTATATATCATACCGGATCCTTTCCATAAAAATTCCTCATATAGATCCTTGGAATGTGGATGGTCTTCAATCCAATGTTAAATTCTCTAAAATCATGATTAACATTCCTTTTGTTCTCATCGTGAGTTTCATGGAATACCTTGCTGCCATTAGAAATCATTTCTTATAGTAAATTTGTCAAATCTTCCTTCAAACCTTTCATATTTTCTTTTAAACCATCCTTCAAACCTTCCATATCTATTTTTATTTTTTATTGTAAACCATCCATCTTAAAATTTATTATCACTTCCAATTCATTTTTAGGTACTCTTTGTGAAAGCGAAATTTATGTCACTTAGTCTTGTAATTTTGATATATCATGTTGCATTTCTTCCTCTTATTCATGTTTCATAGTAGAGCTTTCTGGTTGCTTAAAGGGAATGTCCATTTTTGTTGTTTCGAGGCATATCAGAACCAAATAAGTATATATGTGCTTTAATATGCCCTTTGAATTACTTCAAACTATTTTTTTAACCAAAACATATGCAAATTAAAAAAAACACACGCTTTTTTTCTTTCTTTTCAGAGCTTGATATTGAAACTGTTATATCTCTATAAATTCAGCCTCCCAAGGTCTGAAATTCCATTTTGTAGTATCCATTTTAGTCTTCTTTCCAATGCCACAAGTCACACCAAGATTATATTCTTTAAGATAAATTTATACCTAATCTCCCATGATGACCTGATTATGGACTACTTCAATAGAGTGAAGTAAACAAAACATATCACAAAACAAAACAAAGCAAATTATAGATGAAACCATATCATAAAACAAAAAAAATATAGATGAAATACTTGAAAATTAGTCTCTTCGAGAGGGAAACCTCCTTTACATCACGTAAATGAACAATTCTTTCATGATACAAATGAAAATACATCCTTGGTATATATAAGAGTCTAAGGGGTCATAATATAACCAAAGCCTACATAAAAATAATAATGTAAGGGGAAAAAATAACAATAGTGGGCTTCAATGAGCACGGAAATAATAGTATGGGGGCTACATGGACACAACAATAAGGGGGATGCACTAACAATAAAAATAAAGAGACTACACTAGTATTATAGGGGCCTAACACCAAGCTTATGAGGCTTGTTACTGCTTCAAACCCTTTTTTTTTCTTCACGTAGGTTCCAACTGCAAATTCTCAGAGACCTTACTCTTCCTGAAATATTTGAAACCCAACTCTTCAAGCCTCGCTCTTATACCAATTTGATGGAAATGCAGAGAAGGAAAATACAAATTTCACATACACAAATAAACTTCTATTCGTAAAAATTTCTCACATACATCCATAAAGCTATGGATTCTGGATTTCACACAAATATTACAATGACCCGACCAAGGGTATAGAAGAACCACACCATGGGGGATTCACCCAATGAGTATCTGACATATCACGTGCATTCGTGGAATACTAAATAATACCCCTATTCTGACTACTTACTAGAATATACCACCAAAAATCACATTATTTAACTCGTTATCAATACGAAATCAATACACCTTCCCAATTTAAAGAAAACCCTAATTTTACTAGATATTACAAATATCCATTTTTTCATTAACATTTTTTATACCCCTTTATATTTTATCATTAAATTTAAGCTCCCCTTTTTTATACCCACTAATATAAAAACCCTTTACCTCCTATTATATGTTTAATATATTATGTCGTTTTTTCCTCAATATATATCCCACAATATGAACGCACTTGGTATGATATTTCTCCCCCAATGAAGCTCCAATGGTCCACCCTTACTAAATATGAAATGATGCAATATTTAAATAGACTTGTCATTTATCGAGCTAACTCATACTTAGACAAACTCACACTTGACTACTAATATTAAAATTGACATAGCTGAACTCAACTTTGCATGCATATGGGAGAAATTTATCTAATAGTTATATTAGTGTAATATAATTTTTTAGCGTTCAATTATTTTTCTAAATGAAAGCAATTTTCCTTGGACCACTATTAGTTTAGTATTGATCAATGCAACTTATAATTTTTAAATTTTAAAATGAAATATTTGTATTTCAATATCATTAAAAATTTTATTTTTCAAACATTTGATTGGAGCATGAACTGAAAGCCTTATTGATTCTTTTACACAATATAATGTTATGTAGATAATTGATCACATGTTTTATGTCATAATTTATGGATATGGTTGCAATATTCATGCATGATTTTTAGATATTTGTGTAGTGATTTTTCATTCGTAATAGTTATAGGAAAACCATTAAAAAATAAAATATTTAAAATATCTCATACGTAGGTAAATAACCACATATTACTGTGAGTTATTTTCCACCATAATTAAGCAAGTCTTTCATAAAAAATGAATAGGAATATTGAAGCTTAATAATAAAAAATCATTTCATAAATATCCAAAAAGCAAGGCACATTGCAACTATGTCTAGAAATTATGGGAGAAAATCAATGAAGTAGTATCAACTAAGCATTGTATTATGTAAAGGCTACAATATACCTTGATATACTCCTAGGAATAATAATAATGTCATAGTTTATCTATTATAAGTTTTGAAAGTGTTTTCTATGTATTTTTTGGTCTAATTTTCCTATAATGCGAGAGAGATTTGTTGGAATCACAAATTTAAGTTGTTAACTCTAGAAAATATGAGTGTTCTAAGGGTTTTTCTAGCAAGAAGCTCCAAAACCCATAATTGTTAAAAAACACTATTAATAACTTTACAATATAATAAGCACATGGTAGATTGATACAACAATATAAAGTAAATGACCGATAAAAACCAATAGACATTTATCCATAATAAAAATTAAAACACTTGATCAGACATTTATCTTATATTGAGAAATTGAAAAAATCATAAAAAATAGTATTATTATTATTATTATTAAAACTAAAATAATTCAATACATAATTTAAAATATATATGTTTTTTTAACAAGATTATTAAATATAAAAATTTATATCCAAGTTATTATATATATATTTTAATTATCCCTAATTAACATTGTGATTCTTAATTTTATCTATCTAATTATTATCTATAATTAAATTAAAATTATGAAGTCTTATTCTCAAATAAATAAAATTATAAACTTAATTATACATTAGGTTTTTGGTCAAACCATATTAGTTTGGATTTGACCAAAAATCAATACAAAATTTCTATAGTTTAACTTTCAAAATTGAAATTTATTATTTATTAAAAATAATTTAATTTATTTATAATTTGATTATTTATCCAATTAAACTTGTTATGGTTTTCAAGCTTCTGTGGTTAAACAATGGTCCGAGTTTCGAATTCCAACAGGGATCCCTCTTCATCCATCTTCATATAAAGAATTTTAACATTGGTTCAAGTTTCAAATCCCAACGGAGATCCATCTTCATCCATTTTAAACTATTATCTTTTAACACTAGATAATCCAAAAATTTCTTCACTTAAACTTATTATTGAAAATTTCTTTAAAATATATATTATGCAATTAATATATTAAGCTGTTAATTGATTAATCCGTGAGTTTTCTGAAAAGCATCACAAAAATACAATTTGGATATTACCAATTTCAATTAATACATTTTTTATTAAAAAATACGTTGGTTCTTTTAATTGTTACGTGCCCAATCTTCACTACATTACTTTTTGTATTAACCATTTCGGTAATAGTAAAAATTAAGTCAGGTATTGTTTTTCTTTAAAGTCGCTAATTTGCATGCACCCATCTCTTAAATAAAAACGATTTTTGGATAGGAGGTGATTCTCTATTCGAGTAGTCTATGATGCGACTTATTGAAGGCTTTTATGGTAGTTTTTTCCGGTCTAATTTCTCTAAATTCCGGCAGGAATTTATTGAAAATAGAAGTTTGATAGATAACCTTGCACAATCGAAGTGCCCTAGGGATTTTTGAGGGTGTTGAATTCATATATACAATCAAAAAACCAATTTAAATAACAGAAATCAAGATTTTACCTCAATTTTTTTCACCTGATTCCACCGGATTCCAGTACCTGAAACTCCAAAAAGACAACTCCATTCCCTATTCACTTAAAATGAATCAAAATAGTTTTTCTTATCATTTGACTCAACTTCATTAGTTTTTTAATTAATGGTTATCAATAGTCTAAATTTCCCCACTTTTTTTATTAATTATTTCAATAATACTAATTAATTATTTTAATAATAAAAAAGTCAATTAAGCAAGTCTTTCATAAAAACTGAATAGGAATATTGAAGCTTAATAATAAAAAATCATTTCATAGATATCCAAAAAGCAAGGCACATTGCAACTATGTGTAGAAATTATGGGAGAAAATCAGTGAGGTAGTATCAACTAAGCATTGTATTATGTAAAGACTACAATATACCTTGATATACCCCTAGGAATAATAATAATGTCATAGTTTATCTATTATAAGTTTTGAAAGTGTTTTTTATGTATTTTTTGGTCTAATTTTCCTATAATGCGAGAGAGATTTGTTGGAATCACAAATTTAAGTTGTTAACTCTAGAAAATATGAGTGTTCTAAGGGTTTTTCTAGCAAGAAGCTCCAAAACCCATAATTGTTAAAAAACACTATTAACAACAATATAAAGTAAATGACCGATAAAAACCAATAGACATTTATCCATAATAAAAATCAAAACACTTGATCAGACATTTATCTTATATTGAGAAATTGAAAAAATCATAAAAATAGTATTATTATTATTATTATTAAAACTAAAATAATTCAATACATAATTTAAAATATATATGTTTTTTGAACAAGATTATTAACTATAAAAATTTATATCCAAGTTATTATATATATATTTTAATTATCCCTAATTAACATTGTGATTCTTAATTTTATTTATCTAATTATTATCTATAATTAAATTAAAATTATGAAGCCTTATTCTCAAATAAATAAAATTATAAACTTAGTTATTATCTCTTAGGCACTAGATATTACATTGGGTTTTTGGTCAAACCATATTAGTTTGGATTTGACCAAAAATCAATACAAAATTTCTATAGTTTAACTTTCAAAATTGAAATTTATTATTTATTAAAAATAATTTAATTTATTTATAATTTGATTATTTATCCAATTAAACTTGTTATGGTTTTCAAGTTTCTGTGGTTAAACAATGGTCCGAGTTTCGAATTCCAACAGAGATCCCTTTTCATCCATCTTCATATAAAGAATTTTAACACTGGTTCAAGTTTCAAATCCCAATGGAGATCCATCTTCATCCATTTTAAACTATTATCTTTTAACACTAGATAATCCAAAAATTTCTTCACTTAAACTTATTATTAAAAATTTCTTTAAAATATATATTATGCAATTAATATATTAAGCTGTTAATTGATTAATCCGTGAGTTTTCTGAAAAGCATCACAACAATACAATTTGGATATTACCAATTTCAATTAATACATTTTTTATTAAAAAATACGTTGGTTCTTTTAATTGTTACCTGCCCAATCTTCACTACATTACTTTTTGTATTAACCATTTCGGTAATAGTAAAAATTAAATCAAGTATTGTTTTTCTTTAAAGTCGTTAATTTGCATGCATCCATCTCTTAAATAAAAACAATTTTTGGATAGGAGGTGATTCTCTATTCTAGTAGTTTATAATGCGATTTTTTGAAGGCTTTTATGGTAGTTTTTTCTGATCTAATTTCTCTAAATTCCGGCAGAAATTTATTGAAAATAGAAGTTTGATGGATAACCTTGCACAATTGAAGTGCCATAGGGATTTTTCAGAGTGCTGAATTCATATATACAATAAAAAAACCAATTTAAATAACAGAAATCAAGATTTTACCTCAATTTTTTTCACCTGATTCCACCGAATTCCAGTACCTGAAACTCCAAAAAGACAACTCCATTCCCTATTCACTTAAAATGAATCAAAATAGTTTTTCTTATCATTTGACTCAACTTCATTAGTTTTTTAATTAATGGTTATCAATAGTCTAAATTTCCCCACTTTTTTTTATTAACTATTTCAATAATACTAATTAATTATTTTAATAATAAAAAAGTCAATTATTGTTTTTTGTTATTAAAGGGTTGTATAAGTTATTAAAGGGTTGTATTGTGCCTTTGTCAGGACTATAAAATTGATATCAACCCATCCTCTTGAATAACAATATGAAAATATTATTTGTTTGAAAGTTTTATTTTAAATAAACATTTTTAATTACCAAATTAAAAAATATTAGTAAAAAATAATTTTATTGTGTAATATTGTTGTATTAATATAATAGAAGATATTATTTTTCTATAACTATTGTATTGGTATACACCGGATGCGGGTGATTAATGACCATCTGGGAACGTGGCACATTGTGCACTTCCCGATGGATTCTGCCTGGGTAGCCCATGTGGCTCCCGGTATAGACATTTACTATGGCCATTACTCACCACCCTGCGTGAGTCTTCATTATCTCGGTCGGCTCATTCAGCTCCTGGATATGGCGGTTATTCTCGGCATGGATTGTATTTGCAGAGGTTTGAATGGTGGGGCGGGCGACTACAGTTCTCCTACTCCTTTGCACGCGAATTGCTCGCCTGCAAGCATTGAAGCCAGTGTTAAAACTAATACAGGGAGGCGCTGTTCGATCGATGCTTGTTTCGAGCCGGTTCCGAATTACCACTTCTCCAACAGTCCGTGGTGCAATCGACGTGGTTTTGGTCCAGCTTCTTCTGCTCCGTCCAGTGGTCTTGCTTCAGCCTCTTATGATCTGCTCAGTGGTCACAGTGGTCTTGCTCCAGCTTCTTTTGCTTCGCCCAGTGGCGCCCAAGATTCTCATTCTTCCCCTGTCAGTTTTGTGGGTCTTGCTGAGCCCAGCCCTGAACTGTTCACCATGCCTCGCCTCCGCGAGCGCATGAGAAGCAGAAGGGGCACAAGCAATGGGCATTCTAATCAACGGCGCCTGCCTCCTATTCCTGCTCCTGCGTTTGATGTCGACTCAGTCTTTTCCCCCGCTGCTTTCTCTGCCCCTCCGTCCTCCACTCATGAGTCTCCTCACGTTGTTCCTCGTCCCCTTCGGCCCTCCATTCGTCAAACCTCTCAGCGCGTTGAGCTAAGGTTTGACTGCACTTCCTGCAATGCCACTCTTACAGCTTTTATTACTGTCACTCTTCGGGAAGAAGTCCCCAACATCGCTCCGCCCAGCTCCTCGATTTCGCCAGCTCCCCCTCTCAGCTCCAGTTCCCCTCGAGCTGCTCCAGCCTCCTTTGTTCCTCAGCACGGGCCCAACATGGAGACAGAGCGCACAGGAGGAGGACGCGCTCCCAGCGAATGCCAGGCGGATAGAAGCGATATGTTCGCTTGCAGAATTATCGAAGAGTCTCCCTCTCCCACTCATGGATAGCAACTACTTCGTCACTCAGGTTTTTCTGTTCTGTTTATGTAGAAATCATAAGCTTCTTAGCTATACTGCTTTGCTGAACAGGCAGTTCACTTTTTTCAGCTATGGTGTTATTTTGTTTTTTGTAAACTTAAAACCGGTTTCCCTCTCATGGGCGGTTCAGACTTTATGGTTTAAAGGACTGGTTTCCCATTTTGGGCAGTCCAGACTTTGTTTGCCTTGCTTGACTATCAAGCCCAGCGTTCAGGCTTCCCAAGCTGACGCTGGTGCAGTTTTGTATCAGTACTTTTATACATAATAGAAATTAGTCTTACTTAGAAAAAAAAAAACTATTGTATTGGTATATTTAGGTGGTGCTAGAATTTTATTTAAGTCTCTCTTCTTCATTATCATATGCATTTTAACTTCTATTGATTCACAACCCCTCTTCTTTGGACTCTCTTTTCTTTGATTTCTAATCAACAATTTTTGTTGGGACAAGTTGGCGCATCATGTCACATTCTTTTATTTACAAAGAGAAAGTGTGTGAAGAAATTTTGAAGATATAGACATCAACAAACTCTACTAAATATCTAATGAACATCATCTTTAGCTATTGATTATTTAAATTAATCACAAGTGAGATTATTTAAATTAATCACAGATAAAATTATTTGTTTGGTAAATCAGAGACATCATCTTTAACTATTGATTATTTAAATTAATCACATGTGAGATTATTTATTTGGTAAATCACAAAGGAATAATACTTTAGTTACGTGAAGATTCTTTGTAGTAAACCTAAAATTCATATACTTACATCATGCTACCACTTATTAACTATTAAATTAATCATTTCTATCTCCTCATATTAAATTACAATAAATTATATTTTTTTAAATAAATAATGTTTTCTTTAGTACAATATTTTCATAATTATTTAATTTTACTTTTAAATTAAAAACACATTCTTCTAAATTTAGGCTAAGTCAGAAAAACTAACTAAATCATAAATCAGGGATTGTTTAGAATTATGAAATACAGTGTGATATGCAACCCCTACCCCTAGCAAGTTTAACAAAACTTTGTTGGTATTTGGTAGAACGTTACACACCATTAAAAAATGTTTTGGAAATTATAAATATTATTACCATTCCACAAAAGAATTGATGTTTACATAATTGCGATTATTGTTAGAACGTCGTGATATTATGCTTGCAAATGCTTTCATCTCAAACGTGCAGCAATACAAACCATCACTTAGTTGCAGACGACACACCATATTTGATGTCCTTTACATGTTTTCTTTCGTGTTTCTTTCATAAAACCATAACTTTTTTCTTAGAAACAAAGGCTCCTGTTATTATATTTTCGGTTTCTTTGTATCCAGTTCAGTTTGAGAATCCAGCAAGGTTTTCAAAGAACGTGACTTTGTTGATGGTATCTTCCTCTTGTAAGGCGAAGTATTTGCTTTCTCTGTCTCCCTCACATTCTCAACCCGAGTCTGAGTCTGAGTCTGAGTCTGAGTCCGAGGGTCTGTAATAGGCTTAGAGAAACTGCTTCCAGTATTCAAATGCCGTAAATGCTGTTGCGAGCGGGAGGCAGTTCCCTTAGACGTATTATTTTTTGGAATTTGGGAGCCTAAACTTGGAAACTCCTCCTTCCTTAAATCAAATGCTTTTTGTATCTCAGCCTGAGGCTGAGGCTGAGGCTGAAAGCGTGACCGTGTTTGTGTAACAGTACGAGGGTAACTGCTTTCTATATTGTTATAACGCTGCTGAGCGAAAGATCTTCCTTTGTCAAGAGGCTGCTGAGACACCAAGGTGCTTCGCGAATTAGTAATATCTTCTTTAGGAGCCAAATTATAATTTGCCGTTTTCTTCTTTCTAGTAACAGTCTGATACCCATCAGTGCGAACGTAGAAAAGGATATACGCACTCTGATTTAACACAAATTCTAAGGTGACCTTTGTAACTTGCTCATCATTGCACTCATACCAGTCGCCATTTGCATTTTTGACATACGCAACATAATGCCCACTGCTGGGCAATTCACCAATGTGAACGATAATGGCATACAGCTGGTACAATAGAGTTTCAGCTGCAGAGGCCGAGGACGAGTCCATGTAATTTGACAGTTCGATAATCTCGTGGAATTCAATTTTTCTTGTTATCTTGGTTACCACACCAGTATTATTAATGTTCAGCTCGAATCTCTTCAAATGAATGATTAGAACATTGGAAGGGTTGCGAATTTGGAGTTGGGTGGTCTTAGATGAAGGGTAGCTGCATGTAGTGCAAATAAGTTTGTCTTGTGGGTTGAACATTTGGTTCGACAGAGCTTCCTCCAGCGACTTTGAGTTTTGTATGCCAACGCTAATGTCGATATAAGCCTCTTCCCTGTCAAACATGTACCCACAGGAAGAGCACTTGCTGTGTGTTACCAATTGGCCTTTGAATATATCATACACATAATGATCAAATTTCTCACAGGCGCTGATCAGATTCACGTAAAAGTCTTGGGCATCTTCTTGTATATCCTTGCTGAAATATGATCCGACCAGGCTTAAATTTTCTGTAATATCACCCGGCGAATCTAGTTGTGGGCAATTGGGATGGTTAAGGGACCTTGCAATTCGCTTTTCCAACAAACACACTAGGCACGGACTCTTTCCCTTGCAATTTAATGAATGCTTACCCTGAATGCAATAAATTGCGAGGGGAGGAGTATATGTGAGGCCTTGTAGAACACTAATAGCGTAACACAAATTGCCATTGTTCAGTAATCCTACTGGTTTTCTTACGCTCGTGCCCTTCAAGTACTGCCCACTCATTTTCAAAGTGGCTATGTTGAATGATATAACCGATTAATAAGTGAAGTCGCAACTGCAAAATGCTAAGCTGCTACTAACTTTATGTTTGTTGTCTGAGATTTGAAATTAGCGTCCAGTTATAGCAGTCAGCATCACATGTGCCAAGTCTTTCCTTAAACGTTGTGTCCACTCATCAAAAACGTTTGAATTCTTTAAACTTTAAATAGTACTTAGTGTATATATTGATGACGTTGGGTAATTCCTTCGGTGTTTTACATAACAAATATAATAATAATAAATGGTGAAAATCTCTTTTTTGAATGCAAAATTTGAGGAGAGGTTTTCACCTAGAGAGATTTGATTTCTTTCGGGGCTTGATAGATCGGGAGTTAAGATGGATCTAGGCTGATATCACTCATGTGCGACCAAGGAAAATCTATCGATAATATGAGGAACATATGTTTAATTTTATCAATAATATATAAATACATCTAATATTAACATAACCATGTTAAATATGTCAAACTATTTTCTTCTACTATTCTTATTTTCACCCATGTTAGTTTTTTCATATTTTCATATTGATTATTTGAAAAGGATAGTTGGAATCGTAAACCATTTAAATATTTAGCTCGAGATGTTGTAGTAAACATCATACCTTGTCTCTTTTGCTCTCCAATATTAATAGGTTGAATTACTATAACAAAAAAATCAATGTACATTGTCAATATTTTTTGTGCTTACACTGAAATCATTGCACACACAATATTAATCCAATGACTTTAAAATTAATGTACCATCATACATCCAATTACATCAATTTAGAAATCAATATATACACTAAAATCAATGCAACTAATGCCAGAAATCAAATAATAATAGAAAACAACATCTACACTAAAATCAATGCATCTAATGCAAGTAATGAAATATGATTAGAAATCAACATCTACACTCAAATAAATGAGTCTAGTGCAAGTAGGAAAATAGGATTTAAAGCCAACATGTACACTGAAATCAATGCATTTAGTGCATGCAATCAAATAGGATTAGAAATCACCATCTACACTGAAATAAATGCATTTAGTGAAAGGAATCAAATAGGATTATAAATCATCTACATTTAAATCAATGCATTTAGTGCAAGCAATCAAATATAATTATAAATCAACATCTACATTGAAATTAATGCATCTAGTGTAAGCAATCAAATAAGATTAGAAATCACCATCTACACTGAAATCAAGGCATTTAGTGAAAGCAATCAAATAGGATTAGAAATCACCATCTACATTGAAATCAATCCATTCAGTGCAAGCAATCAAATAGGATTAAAAATAATCTACATTGAAATCAATTCATCTAGTGAAAGAAATCAAATATAACAAAAAATCAAAATCTACATCAAAATTAATGCATCGAGTGAAATCAATCAAATAGGATTAGAAATCATCATCTACACTGAAGTTAATGCATTTAGTGCAAGCAATCAAATAGGATTAGAAACCATCTACATTAAAATCAATCCATCTAGTGTAATTAATCAAATATCATTAGAAATCAACATCTACACCAAAATCAATTCATCTAGTGCAAGAAATCAAATAGGATTAGAAATCACCATCTACGCTGAAATCAATGCATCTATAGCAGGAAACCTTCTTCCCTATCTCCCCCATATATATCTATATATCCATCCATCTCTCCTTCTTTTTCTCTTTATCTCACCCCACCATAAACACACTCTCTCTCACTCCATATCTATCAATTTCCTTGTCCCTCCCTCCTCCTCTCCATCTATCTTGTTTTCTCTTCACCTTACATCTATATCTATATCTCACTCTATCTCTCTATATCAACTCCAAAAGATAAACTCTCTTTCTCTGATCTATCTATCTATCTATCGCTCCCTCCTCCTCCTCCTCCTCCTCCTCCTCCTCTCTCTCTCGCTTCTATCTCTCTTCCATCCTGCTACCCTTTCTCCCTCTCTCTCCATCTTCTTTATCACTCCCCCTCTCTCTCTCTCCACCTTTCACCCTCTATGTCTTTATTCTTACCTCTCCCTCTCCATCTTCATATCTCTTTCCCTACCTCTCTTCACTCTCTCTCTTCCTTTCTCTCCCCCCCTCTCTCTCTCTATCTTCACCTTCCAACTTTGTTACCATATCCCTCTCTCTCTCCTTCTCTCCCCCCTTTTCTACATATCTCCTTATATGTCTCTTTATCACCCCAAAACATACACACTCCCTCTTCATCTCTCCCTTGTCACTCCCCCTCTCTCTCCACTACTCACTCTCTATGTATTTATTCTTCCCTCCCTCTCTCCTCATCCCGCTCCATCTCTCAATCTCTCCCTCTCTTCCCCTCCAAATTCATATTTCTATCCCTCCCTCTCTCCGCCCCTCTCTCCTCCTCTCTTTCAAGTCCCCTCTCCTTTCCTTCCTCTTTATCCCTTTCTCTCCTACCTCCCTTTCTCTTCCCCCATCTCTCTCTCTCTCTCTCCATCTCTCAATCTCTCCCTCTCACCCCCTCCAAATCCATATTTCTATCCCTCCCTCTCTCCTCCTCTCTTTCAATTCCCCTCCCTTTTCCTTCCTCTCTCTCCCTTTATCTCCTACCTCCCTTTATCTTCCTCCATCTCTCTCTCTCTCTCTCTCTCCCATACAATCCACTCTTCCCCCATTACTCTCTTCCTCTCTCTCATCATTCCTCTCTCAACTCCTTCTATTTGAACCCCCAGCTCTCTTTCTTTCTCTCTCTCTCTCTGTCCTCCAATCCTCTCTCTTCCCCCATCACTCTATCTCACTCTCCAACTATCTTACTATTTCTATCCCTTTCTCCTTCTCTCCCCCTTGTCTCCATAACTCCTATGTATCTTTATCCCACCCATAAGCATACACACTCTCTCTCCATCTATCCCTTGTCACTCCCTCTCTATGTATTTCTTCTTCCTTTCCTCGCTCCACCTCCAACTCCATCTCTCTATCCCTCCTTCTCTCCTCCACCTCTCATCCTTTCTCTCTCTCCCTTTCTCTCCTACCTCCCTCTCCCTTCCCCCTTCTTTCTCTCTCTCTCACTCTCTACCCTCCAATGCTCTCTCCTTCTCCCTCCCTCTCTTCTTATCTCTCTCCCACCTCCATCTTTATGTCTCCCTCTCCCTCTCTTACCCTTCTCTAACTCTCTCACTCTTCTCACTCTCTCTCTCTTCATTCCTCTTCTCCCTTCTCCTTCAATTTATCTCCATATCTCTCTTGTCACTTCCCCTATTTCTCCACCTTTATCATATATCATGATATATTAATATATATTACAATATAATAAATTTAATATTCTGTTAATCTAACATATTAAATTTAATAATATTAATATTTTAATATTAATGTTAGGGTTAATAATGTTTTTTTTTGCATGGTATTAATAATAATTTGGTCCATGGTATTTGACCCTTATACTTCATATATAATTAGATCTTGATTTCTAATCATATTTGGTATATTTTTATTTATTTACCTTACCTGTTTATACCTCGTTTATATTTACTTATTTACCATACCTATTTTATAAATATGTTATTTGACCCATGGTATTATTAATAATTTGTCCCATGGTATTTGGCCCATGGTATTAATAATAATTTGTCCCATATGCTTCACCTAAATAAAACCTGTTTTTGAGTTTTTGTAAATATAAAGTGGTTTATTGAGTAAATATAAAAATCGGTTTTATTTATTTACCATACCTCTAGTTTATTTATATTTTTATTTATTTACCATACCTCTTGAGTAATATAAAAAGAGGTTTTATTTATTTACCATACCTACGCTTTATTTATATTTTTACGTATTTACCATATTTTATTTATTTACCATATCTCTTTTTTGAGTGTTAGTAAACTCTTCATATTTTAAGTTTATATCGTTTAAATTTATTTTTAATAAATTTTTAATTGTTCATTTATATGTTTATGTAAGCTATTGTTCAAGCCTACATTTTTTTTTGGCTTAATTATACACATGAGGTCCTCTTGTAAACATGTAGAATGCAACTCTACGGTGATGACGACCTAGATCATCTGCTCAGGATCTATCAGCCGTAGGGGGGATCCCTCTTCCAAAGAGAGTACGAAAAGCCTCAACCTCTTTTTTGAGTGCAAAACTTGAGGAAAGGTTTTCAACTCGAGAGATTTGATCCCTCTCGGCGCTTGATAGATCCAGAGTTAGGATGGATCCAGGCTGGTTTCAGTCGTGTGCGACCAAGGAAAATTTATCAATAATATGAGGAAAATATGATTAATTTTATCAATAATATGTAAATACATCTAATATTAACATAACCATTTTAAATATGTTAAATATGTCTGAGATTTATTGAGTCATTTTAATTTTAAATTTGATTAGTTACCTGTTGAGATGATAAATACTGTAAAATAACTTTAATGATGAAATAAAATTTTGAAAGCAAAATGAAAATGTAATAATATTGAATGATAGAAACTGTGAATAATAAGAATGTAGTCAATTACTAATATTTAGCTCGAGTTGTTGTAGTAAACATCATACCTTATCTCTCTTTCTCTCCAATATTAATAGGTTGAATTACTATAACACAAAAATCAATGTACATTGTCAATAATTTTTTGTGCTTACACTGAAATCATTGCAGACACACTATTAATCCAATGACTTTAAAATTAATTTACCATCATACATCCAATTACATCAAATTGGAAATCAACGTATGCACTGAAATCAATGCAACTAATGCAAGAAATCAAATAATAATAGAAAACAACATCTACACTAAAATCAATGCATCTAATGCAAGTAATCAAATATGATTAGAAATCAACATATACACTCAAATAAATGAGTCTATTTCAAGTAGGAAGATAGGATTTGAAAACAACATCTACACTGAAATCAATGCATCTGGTGCAAACAATCAAATAGGATTAGAAATCCCCATCTACATTGAAATAAATGCATTTAGTGCAAGAAATCAAATAGGATTATAAATCATCTACATTTAAATCAATGCATTTAGTTAAATAATCTACATTTAAATCAATGCATTTAGTGCAAGCAATCAAATATAATTAGAAATCAACATCTGCATTGAAATTAATGCATCTAGTGCAAGCAATCAAATAAGATTAGAAATCACCATCTACACTGAATTCTAGGCATTTAGTGAAAGAAATCAAATAGGATTAGAAATCACCATCTACACTGAAATCAATGCATTAAATGCAAGCAATCAAATAGGATTAAAAATAATCTACATTGAAATCAATTCATCTAGTGCAAGAAATCAAATATAACCAAAAATCAAAATCTACATTAAAATTAATGCATCTAGTGAAATCAATCAAATAGAATTAGAAATCATCATCTACACTGAAATTAATGCATTTAGTGAAAGCAATCAAATAGTATTCGAAATCATCTACATTAAAATCAATCCATCTAGTGTAAGTAATCAAATATCATTAGAAATCAACATCTACACCAAAATCAATTCATCTAGTGCAAGAAATCAAATAGGATTAGAAATCACCATCTACACTCAAATCAATGTATCAATGCATCTACACTCAAATCAATGCATCAATGCATCAATGCAAAGTGAGAATGTAATAATATTGAATGATAGAAACTATGAATAATAAGAATGTATTCAATTACGAAGTCTTCATTGTGATCGATTTCAAACTATTTTCTTCTACTATTCTTATTTTCACCCATGTTAGTTTTGTCATATTTTCATATTGATAATTTGAAAATGACACTTGGAATCGTAAACCATTTAAATATTTAGCTCGAGCTATTGTAGTAAACATCATACCTTGTCTCTCTTTCTCTCCAATATTAATAGGTTGAAATACTATAACGCAACAATCAATGTACATTGTCAATAATTTTTTGTGCTTACACTGAAATCATTGCACACACACTATTAATCCAATGACTTTAAAATTAATGTACCATCATACATCAAATTAGAAAGCAACATATACACTAAAATCAATGCAACTAATGCATGAAATCAAATAATAATAGAAAACAACATCTACACTAAAATCAATGCATATAATGCAAGTAATGAAATATGATTAGAAATCAACATCTACACTCAAATAAATGAGTCTAATGCAAGTAGGAAAATAGGATTTAAAGCCAACATCTACACTGAACTCAATGCATCTAGTGCATGCAATAAAATAGGATTAGAAATCACCATCTACAGTGAAATAAATGCATTTAGTGCAAGGAATCAAATAGGACTATAAATCATCTACATTTAAATCAATGCATTCAGTGCAAGCAATCAAATATAATTATAAATCAACATCTACATTGAAATTAATGCATCTAGTGCAAGCAATCAAATAAGATCAGAAA
This sequence comes from Pinus albicaulis, assembly GCA_034641835.2. Classification (NCBI taxonomy): domain Eukaryota; kingdom Viridiplantae; phylum Streptophyta; class Pinopsida; order Pinales; family Pinaceae; genus Pinus; species Pinus albicaulis. Next base: position 1,762,054 of record MU968317.1, read on the forward strand.
TCACCATCTACACTGAAATCAAGGCATTTAGTGAAAGCAATCAATTAGGATTAGAAATCACCATCTACATTGAAATCAATCCATTCAGTGCAAGAAATCAAATAGGATTAAAAATAATCTACATTGAAATAAATTCATCTAGTGAAAGAAATCAAATATAACCAAAAATCAAAATCTACATTAAAATTAATGCATCTAGTGAAATCAATCAAATAAGATTAGAAATCATCATCTGAAATTAATGCATTTAGTGCAAGAAATCAAATAGGATTAGAAATCATCTACTTTAAAATCAATATATCTAGTGTAAGTAATCAAATATCATTAGAAATCAATATCTACACTAAATTCAATTCATCTAGTGCAAGAAATCAAATAGGATCAGAAATCAGCATCTACACTGAAATCAATGCATCTACTCCAAGAAACCTTCTTCCCTATCTCCCCCATATATATCTATATATCCATCCATATCTCCTTCTTTTTCTCTTTATCTCACCCCACCATACACACACTCTCTCTCACTCCATATCTATCAATTTCCTTTTCCCTCACTCCTTCTCTCCATCTATCTTTTTTTCTCTTTACCTTACATCTATATCTATATCTCACTCTATCTCTCTATATCAACTCCAAAACATAAACTCTCTTTCTCCAATATATATCTCTATCTATCACTCCCTCCTCCTCTTCCTCTCTCTCTCTCTCTCCCTCTCCCTCTCTCTCTCTCTCGCTTCTATCTCTCTTCCTTCCTGCTACGCTTTCTCCCTCTCTCTCCATGTTCTTTATCACTCCCTCTCTCTCTCTCTCTCTCTCTCCACCTTTCACCCTCTATGTCTTTATTCTTACCTCCCCCTCTCTCCCTCTCCATCTTCATATCTCTTTCCCTACCTCTCTTCAGCCTCTCTCTTCCTTTCTCTGCCCACCCCTCTCTCTCTATCTTCACCTTCCAACTTTGTTACCATATGCTTCTCTCTCTCCTTCTCTCCCCCCTTCTCTCCATATCTCCTTATTTGTCTCTTTATCTCACCCAAAACATACACACTCCCTATTCATCTCTCCCTTGTCACTCTCCCTATCTCGCCACTACTCATTCTCTATGTATTTATTCTTCCCTCCCTATCTCCTCATCCAGCTCCATCTCTCAATCCCTCCCTCTCTCCCCCTCCAAATCCATATTTCTATCCCTCCCTCTCTCCTCCCCTCTCTCCTCCTCTCTTTCAAGTCCCCTTTCGTTTCCTTCTTCTCTCTCCCTTTTTCTCCTACCTCCCTTTCTCCTCCACCATCTCTCTCTCTCTCCATCTCTAAATCCCTCCCTCTCTCCCCCTCCAAATCCATATTTCTATCCCTCCCTCTCTCCTCCCCTCTCTCCTCCTCTCTTTCAAGTCCCCTCTCTTTTCCTTCCTCTCTCTCCCTTTATCTCCTACCTCCCTTTATCTTCCCCCATCTCTACCTACCTCTCTCTCTCCCCGAAAATCCTCTCTTCCCCCATCACTCTCTTCCTCTCTCTCATCATTCCTCTCTCGCCTCCTTCTATTTGACCCTCCAGCTATCTTTCTTTCTCTCTCTCTTTGTCCTCCAATCCTCTCTCTTCCCCCATCACTTTATCTCACTCTCCAACTATCTTACTATTTCTATCCCTTTATCCTTCTCTCCCCCCTTGTCTCCATCACTCCTATGTATCTTTATCCCACCCATAAGCATACACACTCTCTCTCCATCTCTCCCTTGTCACTCCCTCTCTATGTATTTCTTCTTCCTTTCCTCGCTCTGCCTCCAGCTCCATATCTCTATCCCTCCTTCTCTCCTCCTCCTCTCATCCTTTCTCTCCTACCTCCCTCTCCCTTCCCCCTTATTTCTCTCTCTCTCACTCTTTACCCTACAATCCTCTCTCCTTCTCCCTCCCTCTCTCCTTATCTCTCTCCCACCTCCATCTTTATGTCTCCCTCTCCCTCTCTTACCCTTCTCTAACTCTCTCACTCTTCTCACTCTCTCTCTCTTCATTCCTCTTCTCCCTTCTCCTTCAATTTATCTCCATATCTTCCTTGTCACTCCCCCTATTTCTCCACCTCTATCATATATCATGATATATTAATATATATTACAATATAATAAATTTAATATTGTATTAATCTAAACATATTAAATTTAATAATATTAATATTTTAATATTAATGTTAAGGTTAATAATGTTTTTTTTGGCATGGTATTAATAATAATTTGGTCCATGGTATTTGACCCTTATACTTCATATATAATTAGATCTTGATTTCTAATCGTATTTAATATATTTTTATTTATTTACCTTACCTCTTTATACCTCTTTTATATTTACTTATTTACCATACCTATTTTATAAATATATTATTTGGCCCATGGTATTAATAATAATTTGTCCTATAGGCTTCACCTAAATAAAACCTGTTTTTGAGTTTTTGTAAATATAAAGTGGTTTATTGAATAAATATAAAAATCAGTTTTATTTATTTGCCATACCTCTAGTTTATTTATATTTATATTTATTTACCATACCTCGTGAGTAATATAAAAATAGGTTTTATTTATTTACCATACCTATGGTTTAGGTTTTATTTATTTACCATACCTATGGTTTAGGTTTTATTTATTTACCATACCTATGGTTTATTTATATTTTTACGTATTTACCATATATTATTTATTTATCATGTCTCTTTTTTGAGTGTTAGTAAACTCTTCATATTTTAAGTTTATATCATTTAAATTTATTTTAATAAATTTTTAATTGTTCATTTATATGTTTATGTAAGTTATTGTTCAAGCCGACATTTTGGCTTTGGACATACTTACACATCGGGTCATACTGGGATGTAGAATGAGCCTCTCGGTGCAATAAATTATATGGCTTTATCAATGTGTATAACTATTTATATTTATTTATGTTATGCATTAATATATTGAGAATTTTAGATTGGGTGAATAATTTTTATTCTTATTTGTGTGGGATGAAGTTTCCAAAAGACATGTTGATATATATAGGAATATAGAGCATCTCAGAGAATTGGTAGGATTTAAAGACACAATTTTTTGATCTCATTAGTCAACGAGAGGAATAATCGTTTTTTTTATTGGCTTATAAATAAGTTATATCATAGATAAATACTATTGATAAAACCATGGATGCCCTAAGCTTAGAGCCCAAAATCACTAGTAACTTGACCAAGTCAAGTTTACTACAACAACCCTAAAAATTACCCCCTTAAACTTGACTCCAGGAGATTAGTGTTTTAAATTTATATCGTTTAAATTTATTTTTAACAAATTTTCAATTTTTCAATTATATGTTTATGTAAGCTATTGTTCAAGCCGACATTTTTTTTTGGCTTCCGACATACTTACACATCGGGGTCATACTGGGATGTAGAATGCGCCTCTCGGCGCAATAAATTATATGGCTTTATCAATGTGTATAACTATTTATATTTATTTATGTTATGCATTAATATATTTAGAATTTTAGATTGGGTGAATAATTTTTATTCTTATTTGTGTGGGATGAAGTTTCCAAAAGACATGTTGATATATATAGGATTATATAGCATCTCAGAGAATTGGTAGGATTTAAAGACACAATTTTTTGATCTCATTAGTCAACGAGAGGAATAATCATTTTGTTTATTGGCTTATAAATAAGTTATATCATAGATAAATACTATTGATAAAACCATGGATGCCCTAAGCTTAGAGCCCAAAATCACTAGTAACTTCACCAAGTCAAGTTTACTAGAACAACCCTAAAAATTACCCCCTTAAACTTGACTCCAGGAGATTGACCTAGTCTCATTTATCAAACATCTCATCTAAGTTCTTACATTCCGCCCATCTGAGTTTCACATTCCCCACTCAAGCCAGGTACCTCTCCAATAGGTCCATTACACAAGTTCATAATTCCATGAGCCACTCCACTGAATGTATGTCTGAGCAAGCTCTTAAGGCCTTACAATTATGCATGCCCCCACACAACATGTCTTAGTAAACATCAGGTCTTACAACTTCCTAGGGAAATGTCAAACCAAAATCCTTAGGGTGTTCATTCATTACACATCAACTTCTTCATTAAATTTGAGACTCCATCTTCATACTTTTTTCTCTGTGTTGTCCATACCACTTCTCTCTTTCACTATATCTTGCTTGATCCATACCATGACCTTCCCTTTCAACAAAATTTCACGATCTCTCATCAACAAGCATCATTTTCTTTTATCATAGCATCCAAAAATTTTCACACCAAAAATATAGTACGAGACTATTCAAACTTCATGCTCAACTCTCATATTCACCACTTTAATATTTACCACTTAGGTTCTAACCACTCTGGCTCTAATACCAGATGTTAGGATCACATTGCACCGAGAGAAGTGGTGGTCTCTAAAGACATCATTGTTTGATCTCACTAGCTAGTAAGACAAATAACCATGGAGTTTATTGGCTTATAAATAGGCTACATTATAGGTAAATACCATGGAAAAAACCATGGATGCCCATAAAACTGGAGCCCAAAACCATAGGTAAATTGATCGAGTCAAGTTTATTAGAACACCCAGAACATTTTCAAGATTAAAACATGAAGTCATAATAGGTGGGGTTAATATTAGTGTGACACAATGGGGGGCTCGTACTTCAGTGTACATTTCTACGATTACCTCTATAATATTTAGATGAACCTAATGGACCTATGTGTAAACCTTGAGGTGAACCTATGTATACACTCAAACCTCGATTTTATACCATCTAAATGAATCTATAATTAGAAATTAGAGGATAAAATACGGTGCACAAATTCACTCAAAACAATTTGTATATTAGGCACAAAAAACCAAAATAAAAGCCACATAAATAGTGTTCATGAGATCCAACATATTCCAAACAAGGAGAATATTTTTGAGAAAATATCTCAACAAATTATAGCAACCAACAAACCTAATCTATCAATTTACTAATGTAAACATTATTTTCAAGTCCCCCCTTTAATGCTTACATTACATCATTACAAATATTATTACTAGAATCATAAATTATGTATAGTCACATCTGTTTGGATGGTCTTCATCAACACTCACATTCACTCTGGAATCTCGCAAACACCACTCTCTTCACCATTTCATCTTCGAGTCATCACTTGAACTCCATTTAAAACATAAATGCCTCTCACTATCATTGATGAAATTTGTATAATTGACACTTCTCGATCTCCCGAAGGACAATCTCAACACTGGACCACCCTATGGAAAAACTCTCATTCATCAAAATGCAACGAAATACAATTTTGATAGTTGTATAAGTGAATCGTCTAGGTACTAAGTGTTTCCAACAATCAATTATGCAACTGGCCTTTCTACACACAATGATCTCATAAAATAACCTATAATTGGTGCTCTTGAAGCCCAAAGCACAACAAGATCCATCATCATATAACAAATTAACATAATTAAATTAACGATATGTTCTCTCGGTACTAAAAAACTTCGAGAACCACTAATTTGCATTATATTTCTTTGTTAATTTATTGGTTCTGCAATTTTTTTTTGCAAAACAACAAATATAGCACTGATACACACTTAAATTGCATCACACTACACAATTAACCTTTATATGCTATCAACAAAGAAACATTGCAGAATAGCGCCCACATCTACTATGAAAATTCCCTCTTCATTCATTGCCAGGCAATATTCCTCTCGACATTCACTTTACAAAATTTTTGAGCAATGTATTTCTTACACATGCTTTTGGTTGTGGTTCTAAGGTAATCGATCTCTTTATTTCCCACTTTCTCCCCCCTTGATTTTGATTGGGGAGAACTATTAGATGTTGGAGCTTGTGAGATGGCTGCATTACTTGACTTGAAAAAGATTTCTTCCCAACCTTTGTACTCCAAAATAGTTGCAATGGCTGAACCTGATAAAAATTAAGCACAGATAGTTACAATTTGGATCTATCTACCACCGTAGATCTTCGTCGTTGAACTGGAACTCTATTCCTTCATCTACAAAGTGCAATCGACACGAACCTACTGCTGGCTGAGCTTGAAAAATTTAGCAAATGAGTATTGCAGATTCCATAGGAATGAGAATATCTATTCCTTCTCAACTCTACAATAATAGTTCATTGGCCCACCTTTACCTATTTTCACCAAATTTATTCAAATCCAAGGTTCAAAAATCAAATCCCACAAAGGGAATGAGATCAGGAGTTGAATAGTGCAAGAATTATTACAGTAACTTTTTCAAACATAAACCAACATCATCTTGACTAGAAAATGGATGCAACCAAACTTGTTGACTTCTTATCTCAGATCATTTGATGTCGAAATTAGAAAAATGGTGGACGCAACAACTTTTTGTGCACCCAAAAAATCGCTTCTCAGCATGTTCACAAGATGGGGAAGTAACTCGATGAAGATTAAACATTTAGAGGGGATGGATGTTGTCAGGTTCTATAAATATTTTATGGTAGTCTCTGTGGAGATCTAGGCTCAAACCCCAGCAGCCACGCCAATAAGATGGATGAGCTCTTGTTGCAGTTTAGTGGTCGTTGTAATGAGACCTCAGATGGTTGGCACAAAGGTTTTAGATTGATGATTAAATAGCTTCAGAATGATCTGATTTGTTCCACAAACAGACTCGATGAAACATACACAAACCACTCTTTCATAACCATCTTCCTTGATTTGACCGACACCATAGAAGACGCGAACTGCATTATTACAATACCATCTGTCACCAATTTTTTTGCATAGAATCACACTAATAAAGCTTCCCTCTTCAATATTTTAATGTATACCTCTGTAGTGCACACCGATAGAAAACACATAACATAAAATACATGAAACAAATAATCGCAAACAATAATTTCTAACTGAAGAGGTTTTTTGTTATACCGAAATCTGCAGATTTTGGTAAAATTTCAAACCGATAACTAGGATCACTAGGGTGGGAATTATGAATTTCATAGAGGTGTGATGATTACTCCAACACCCCCCCTCAAATGCAGTTCGGGGGAATAACAACCCCCTCAAACGCAGCTCGAGGGAATCGAACCTGGGTCCAAGCTCTGATACCATGAAGAGGTTTTCCGTTACACCAAATTTTGCAGATGTTGATAAAATTCCAAACCAGTAACTAGGATCACCAAGGTGGTAATTAAAGATTCTATAGAGGTGCGGTGATTAAACCAACACTAACCAACACCTTCTCTACCCTATGTACACAACAAAGACTTCTCACAATAATTTCTCAGAATTCTTCCATCTTCTTATGCTCTCCGTGGAGGGAGTCAAGTCCATATGGGCTCTCATACCAAATTAGAAATTAGAGGAAAAGACATGGTACAAAAATTCACTCAAAGCAATTCTCATATTATTCACACAAAACCAAAATACAAGCCACATAAATATTTCTCATGAGATCTAACAATTCCAAACAAGAGAATATTGTTGAGAAAATATCTCAAGAAATTCCAACAACCAACAAACCTAATCTTTCAACCACATGAATACTCATGAGGTCCAAAAATTCCAAACAAGAGAATATTGTTGAGGAAATCTCTCAAAAAATTCCAACAACTAACAAACCTAATCTATTAATTTACTGATGTAAGAATATTTCCAATTTTTGCCCTAAAATCTGAATTTTTCACAACGTAGATGATACCAATCAAATTACACCTTGTAGGCAACTTTATTATTATTATTATTATTATTATTATTATTAAAAACATTAATGTATGAATTATACATGATCAGATTTAGATCAAGGACCTAAGTGATAGCTAAAATTTCAAAGTGTTCGAAAGAGTGTCAAACCTGAGTGACTGGATATATCTCATCTTCCTGATTCTGGTAAAACAAATGGTTCGAAAAACCAACACCATATGAAGAAGTTATCGTGATTTGAAAAGTCAAGTAAACTGCAATTTTCAACCTTTAACCAGGTTTGATTGGGCACTTGAATATTGAGAAAAAAAAATATTCTATGGAATATTCTTGGAAATTTCATCAGAATATTCCCTGAAATATTCCTTCTGGACCTGTAGCAGGCTGACAAATGTCATGATATAACTAGACAGTTGGGTGTATGATTTTTTACTGGCCAATGAGAGATTGCCACGTGGTAGGCCTTGAGGCCGCCACATGGCCCAGGTTTGGTATGACAATTTTTTTGGTTGGGGATAGGAGTCGACCCCGCGACCTCCTCGATAGCATGGCCACGCCTTACCGCCTGGTCTACCTTTAGTTCTTAACAGTTATAGTCCGCGCGTTTTTATTTAAATTTTTATGAAATCTCGTATGGGGGTTCAAAGGGGCCAACCCCTCCACACATGGCCATCACCTGTGACCATGGCCAAGGGCTTAAGCCCCTAACCACCAGCACGTTATCCGTCTCCACCTACATCGATCACATGGAATTTAAACCCAATGGTTAAGTTTTTTGCACAGTTCCCGCATGCGGTTATGGGCATGACCGCATGGTTTGTGGCACGTGCCCAACTACTAACCCATATTTTATTGCTATAGTTAAATTCGGTGGAAAAATTGGAGTACCAAAAAATTTATGCAAATCTCCAAACTTTTCTCCATTTAAGTGCAATTACACCATATTTAGTGGAGACGATTTAGGGGTCACTGGACAAAATTTGTTTAGGCTCTATTTTGAGCTAGATTGGTCCATTCTTGGAGTGAAAATAGTCAATTTCGAATTTCTTGGAAATTCCAGACTCATTGGTGAGGGTTTCAGATCCATAATAGGACTTGCGAGCAATATTTTTCATTAGATAAGTTCTAGGGGCCACTAGGGCCACCAGGGGCCAGCAACAGAAAGAGGCCTAGCCAGGGGAGTTAGAGGCCTTATTGAGGAATCCAATAGTCAATTTTGGATGTTTCGGATATTATGGAGCTAATGGTGAGGTTTTCAAAGCTATTAGAGGACTTATGAAGGCAAATATGATTCAGATAAGTTCCAAGGGTCACTATGGCCACCAGGTGCCACTTGGAGAATGAGGCCTATCCAGAGCAGCCAGTATCCATTCTCAGCAAATCAGTAGTCTATTCTGACTATTTTGAACCTTTTGAATCCATTGATGGAGTTTGTAGAATAATTTTAAGACTTCTAAAGTTTGAGTTACTTCAAGGAAGTTTTTATTGACCCTAGAGCCAAGGGGTGCCACCAGATGTTGGAGGCGAAACCAAAGCAGCTGGAGGTCAATTTATGCAATTGAATAGTATATTATAACTATTTTGGACATTATAAATCCAATGAAATGATTTTAAGAGCCATTTGGAGACTTCTGAAGGTCGAGAAGCCACAGGAAAGTTTCGGGCAGTCAAGGGCCAATAATGGATGGAGGCCTAGATTGGGGAGCTAGAGCTCATTTTGAGAAAATGATCAGCCTATTTTGGATGTATGATGTATGCTGGAGACTGTAGAAAAGGTTTTAGGGACAGAAAATAATTTCCAATGGAGTTAGTTCCAAAGAGAAGTGTAGGGAAGCTTAACAGCACCGACAGAAGGAGTCAAGTCTAAGGGAGCCGAGGTTCATCTTTAGAGATATTTCAGCCATTCCAGGGGTATGATGGTATTCTAATCCCAATGGTACAGTCCAAATAACCATTGGAATTGAGTTAGTAACTTGTAAAATAATTTATACATCATAATCCCAAAGAGCCAAGTCAATTGAAAAAGGCTCAAGGAGATGTAGCCCACGATATTCGAGTGAACTCCTTTATTAATTTTTTTTATGTGTTGATTCTTATTTTCTGCACCTTATGGTTTTTTCACATGCTTAATATCAACAAAATAAAATGTTCTTAAAGCACTTAAAAAGTTAAAAAAAATACACCTGCTTCAAGTATTCATTTCCGGACAGTCATGTATAAGCAAGATATTTTATTTGTTTAACTGAGTGGAAGGTTATTGCGCATAAACATTTCAAGTTATCCACCCATTTTCAGATCAATACATGTGTACATTAAGAAAATTTGTAATGGTATTATGGGGGCCTCATACACCAATTTGGTGTTTGGCTTGGTTCTGACCTTAAAATTGGATATATATATATATATATATATATATATATATATATATATATATATATATATATATATATCACCAATACCATATGTCAAAGAAAACGTAACTCATTTCTGAATCAAAATATTGTTTATGTATTTTATTTTAATTTATTTTATAACACCATATGTCCAAAAAATCATAACTCATTTCATAATCAAAATATTATTTATGTATTTTATTTTAATTTATTTTTATAACAATATTATTCATCAACAACATAGGTCCAAAAAATCATAACTTATTTCATTATCAAAATATTATTTATATATTTTATTTTAATTTAAGTTTATAATTTTTTTATAAAATTGTGGACATTAGATAAAGATTAAATATTTATTATCTGTTTATTAATTATTCATAATTAAATTAGAATTTTAAAAATAGTATTTCAAAATAAACACACTTATCAAAATAGTTAATAATACCAAATATTTCATTATCAAATTTTTATATTAAAAAATAAAAATAAAATAATTACAATTAAAATAATAATATAATTACTAAATTAAATAGATATTCTACTTGTTTAACATTAATTAAATAAATAAAATAAGTAAGAATATTTATTTTATTTTATACTTTTTGACATTTTAATGATAAACCGAAAACTATTCTAAACAATTTATTTTATCATTTTTATAGTGAAGGTCTTCCTATGATGGGTTTGATTGGACACATTTGACCTGTGTATTTTCATCCTTCTCCCTCCAGCTAAAATTTGACACGTGGCACCGCAACCATCATGGAATTAGTTAGGAAATGTATTTTCCTTTAAATTTTTCTAAGTCTCATCCTAAATGAAAAAAGAAAAGAAAAGAAGATTATAATCTCTAAATTTTGAGATATTTTGATTTTTCATTGGTTTTTAAATTATTTTATCATAAAATTAAGTTTTTTTGTCTTTTAAAAATAAATATATAAAAATAGTAGAATAATAATTTATATATTTTATATTTAAATGTTTTAAAATCAATTTGTAATAAGACAAATTTATTTATTATCAAAATTTTAATATATAAGTATTTTGGCATGTTGCAATGCTCATGGAATTACCTCAGAAGTGCAATGTCTTTTCAATTTTTCTAAATTCCATCCTAAATAATAATAAAAAAATATGGTCTCTAAATATTGAGATATTTTGATTTTTCATTGGTTTCTAAGTTAATTTATTATACAATTAAGTTTTATTGGGTTTTAAAAAATAAATCTATAAATATATATATATATATATATATATATATATATATATATATATATATATTTGAAGGGAAAGATAAAGGAAGTTTAAGACTAGAGAGAGAAGAAAAAAAAAAAAAAAAATATAATAATTAATTCCCGGGCGAAGAAAGACGAGAAGCCAGACAATTAAGAACTAAGAAAATTATAGGTCCGACAGACCAAAGTTTATTCTCAGTGGACGTTAACCATCATCATCAATAAAAAATTTAATATTTATGATACAAAATTTTAATACATATTGTTAATATGTATGTATTTTTTATTCTTTTATTATGATATTGTAAAAGAGGGAACACAAATATTTAGCAGCAATGAATAACTACCCAAAGATGTGATGTAGTTTTAGCTAGAACAACCCAAAGATGTGATGAAACTTTAGCTAGAACTACCCAAAGAGGTGATGAAGCTTCAACTAGAGTGTAAGAACATATTTAATTCTTGTAGATTAATCATGGAGTATTGTAGCTTTTGTGTTACTTTCTGTTAATCAATCTGATGGATTGGATGTGTCTATAATCTATCAAAGTTTTGGCCAAAATCAATGCCATTTACCCCAAAATGGAAAATTATGGGGACTTGGATGGTGATTTGAAGCATCCAAGGATTGATAGTTTTATTGGCAAGCCTAAGCCTAGATCCCAGATGGTGTGTTTGGGAATTCACGGGCATGACCTACAAATTGGTTGGTGAATTCAAGATTGTCTACTTTGTTGGAAATGTTGTCATTGATGGCAAAGGAGATGACAAAGGAGGAGCACATGAAATATGAAGCCGAGGCAATTTTAGAAGGGTTAGATGATTGGAGATCTGGAAAGGCAGCAGAGACATCAGAGGAAACAGAGGCAAAGGAGATGGCAAAAGGGAGAGCTGCTAGGGAGAGACAAGGTAATAAATTGAAGGACCAATTGAATATCTGGCCAAGACCAGGAGGGTTTTGTAGTTGCTTTCAATTGAGTAAATCTGGGTAAAGGGATGATAGATTCAATTTCTGTAAAAGCACGAGACAACAAATCAGTAAAGGATGTAATTCTGTATGGTGGATTCGATAGGGTTGATTTGCTTACTGAAGGATGCAATTGAATGGACATATGATCACAGAGCATGTTTGCTGGAATATATATGACTTGTGTGGACAATTTCATAATGGGCAGAGGATACCTACAGTGCCCGGAGAGGAATGAAACCATTGTTGCAGAGTTAGGGATTGATATAGCATATCCCTATTTGAAATTATATGTGTATTGACTGATTTAATTCTTGTGTGGAATGCCCTGAATCTCTGTGTGAATAATCTCTCTAATGGAGTCGAATGATGTCCTGTGTAATTGGAAGGCTTGAATGGTACTTTGTATCTGATGAAGGAGTTGATTTTATTTCCGGGTATTGAATATGTATATGCGTTCTTAAATAAGAGTAACTGATTTCGGTGTCGTTGAGTTCGAATCCAATAAGTCAAGGTGTTACACCATTTTTTTGGTCATCTAACTCATTATCATTAGATGAACCCAAGTACACCATGTAAGACCAATTTTACCCTAAGTAAAATTGCTTTCACCATGTAAAATAAAATTTGTCTATATTTCCTGGTCATATTTAACCCAAAACAAGGAAATTAATTAAATAAATAATTATTTATTTAATTATATTCCCATCATCTCCCTCAAATAATAAATAAATCATTTATTTACTTATTGTTTATAAATAAAGGAATTGACCCAAGTCAAAAGACCTTTTCCCTCCAACAAGTATAATAAAATATTCCTAAAGGGTGATTCTAGAATTTTATTAATAATATTTTATTCATGCACCGAGTTCTAGAACACCCCAATATTTTGTTATAAATAGAAGGGTTTTCCCCATTCATTAGTCACCTTCATTGCATTAGATCACACTAGATCTATTCTTGGTCACCATTTTCCATTTTTGCTTTATGAACTCCCATTGAGTTCTATGTTTGTCAGGGTTTTCTACCACAATAAGAGAGAGGAATTTTAGATCTGAAACGCTGAGGACTTTCAAGAACCCATCCCAGTGAGGAGAACCGGAAAACACCTTTCTTGTTTTCCTCTCAGGTGCCCCATTCTTTAATATAATACAAATCATTCTTTTAAACACTTTGTTCTTGTATTGTCTATTGGATGCACGGAGCCATATTATACTTTATCTGTTTAATGTCTTTCGTGCTTAGATCTGAATTTGTGCAGCAGACTTAAAGATATTTTGTAGCCATAATCAATGTTAGGGCTATTTGTTATGCGTAGCTAAAGTGATCTTTTACGATGAAAGATTCATACTAACAATTGGCGACTCCACACGGGTTTTATTTTACGACCGCTGTCGTTTTATATATTCCTACATATCCAGTTGTTTCAGACCCTAGGGTTTCTCTTCCATTTTCTGTTTTCCCTATTTTTATGGTGTTTTTCACCCCTAAAACCCTCAAACAGTGAAATTTTTAACTTCCGTGTGTTTCTGGCCTTATTGCGCAAGTGACAGACATCAGCTGCAGCTGAGACGACAATTTTTTCTAAAATCTGCCGCCGAGACAGCCGGATCTGCAGGTCTCACTTATCGGCCCAAAAAGTGAGACTTGAGCTTTAGGACGCACTTTTCTGCCCCAAACCTGCGACCTGTACTGAAAACAGGTCAGAACCTGCGACCTACACTTTTTATGCAAATTTTTCAGCACTTTTTCTGGGTTTGTCTGAAGCTTCTGTCAGGGTTTTCCAGCCTCCGTCTCTGCCTGTTTAGACCTGTTTCTGATCTTCTTCACTCAACTAGGAGGGAATATTGCCCCTTAGGGCTCTAGCACCCTCCACCTTTTGTGGGAGAGTCTTTGCTGTTTCAGAAGTATGAATTTTCATAGTTTCAACTCTATTTTTCTCAGATCTTATACCTCCTTTTCAGATCCCTTTAGATCAGCTCTTCTCCCTCTCAAATCACCTCATATCGTTTTGTTTGGGTTCCTTTCCACGGCCACTGCCTTGTCTCTTGTATTTTTAGCTGATCCCCTCCTATCTAGCAACAACCTTGTCTCTGCCTCTTTGTTGTTATCTACACCTCTTTTCAGCAGATTTCTCCCTTAGATCCTCATCCCTCCCGACCTTAGATCTATTGGCCTCTTTTTAGCGTGATTTGATTATATTTTTTCTCTTTTGAGAGACCTGCCTTTTTGGGTTAGATTGATGCATTGTTAGCTATTAAGTTTCTATTATTTCCGTCTTATTTACTGCAGATTTATTTTTCAGTTCCGCAGCACACTTTTTCTTTTTACTCTCAAAACGTTTGGGTTTAAACAATTAAAATTAACGCACGCCACACATTGACCCTAAGTGAAGAAGAGCCTGGTTAACACCACCTAGAAAAGACTTTAAAATCAATTGACACTGCACCTCTCTGCCCTTGTTTCGACATTGACCTCACTTGATCTTGCACCGCCCTGCCTTTGTCGGTTTTTCTTCTTCTCGTCATCATTATGCCTCCAGGGCATTTATTCCGGAGACTTCTTAGCCTTCACCCAAAGTTTCTGGTTGGTAGAATCGCTCCTTCCCGTCGTCGTCGAGTTAGTCCTCCCCCGATTCCATACTCTCACTCATCTTCTGATTCTTTCGTTTCTCCCCCTACTTCTGGTTCTCCCCCTGTTACCTTCACCATGTCTGTTCTAGGGCCTAACACTAGTGGAAAACCCGACCCTAATGCTGGGACTGTTACTAGTGGAACTGCTACAGGAACTACCTCGACTGCTCCCTTGCTCCCCTTCATGGTAGGCCTCAGCCTCCCCAATTTCAATCAGTTGATCAATGATCCTATCCGCCACGATGTTAGTTGGCCTGCTATGCCAACCAAGCTCCTCTCTGACATTCCAAAGTTTGAAGGCCTTGCTGGAGAAGATCCCTCCAACCATATCCGATATTTCTACATGTGGTGTTCATCCCATTCCATTATTGATGATTCCATCCGTCTTAGATTGTTCCAACGCACGCTTACATGCGAAGCTTCTACGTGGTATGTTGATCAGCCCACTTCCTCTCATACCACCTTTGCGACTCTTGCCAGGGCATTTTTATCTTACTTCCAGCTTCCCCTTCGTTATGAAACTGGTATCGAACTTTTCACTTCTTTTCGTCAATCTTCTGCAACCCGCCTATCTGATCATGTCCAGGAATGGCGGAGAAGAAAGAGCCCATGTCAATCTTCTACCTTCGAAGACCGTGTATACATGGACTGGTTCCTTAGATCTCTCTTGCCACCTATCGGGAAAGATGTCGCATCACATTTTCCTCAAACCGAAGAAGCTACCCTCCAAATGGCATTAAAATATGACCTGATCTACGCTCAGACGGGTTATGTTTATACTGTTCTACCTGATCTCCCCAGACCCGGTAATTCCCATGCACCGGGGGCACCTCCTGCCGCTGACAGTATCATTGGAGCTATCTCCAATCCATCCGCTCAACCTCCCATGAGCTATGGTTTTCCTGGGGGAGGGAGCACCACTTCTTGCACTCCTCCCCCTCCCGGTAGCGCGCATCCAGGATTCGGAATGCCTCCTCTTCCTTCCCAACCCCCTGTTTACCACACTATTACCCAACCTCACTATCATCCATATCCACAGCCTAGTGCTCCAACTCCTCCATCATTAGCACCCCCGCCTCCCTTGTCTTCTCAGCTCCCGCCACAGCAGCCACCACCCCCTCCGGGGCAGGTGTATGCACAACAGAGCATGACCAATCCTTTCCTGTAGCAAATCTTTGTAGCTACCTAACCACCTCACAGACCGGTAACCACTCAACCTCCTACCTCTAGTACCTCTGATTACCAGATCCTCATGATGAACTCTGACCAACCTATAAACACCGACCTTAACCTTCACACTCAGTCCCGTCCGTACCCCCAACCTCCTGCTCCATCTTTCCTCGAGTTACCTTCTTCAGGTTCTACAGAGCCACTTTCAACAACTTATGGTCCCTTGGATATCCCTCCGCCCAAATTCGAGGTTCATACCAAGATTCCTAAGGGACCATTATGTTGAAATGCTACTTCTGACCGAGCTGCCCATTAGTTTAGCATAGTAGATGAGTTGGCCCAATATTCTGTTGCCATTTCAACACTGGAACTCCTCCAGTCGTGCCCCTCCCAAAGAAAAGATCTATTATATTCCATGGGCGCTGTAGATCCAACAGATGACCAATTGATTGTTTTCGACGCCCATCAATGGGAGTCTCCTCCTCTTCCTTCTTCCATCGCTTTCCAAATCTCAGTCAAAATCCGGAACGCTAACATTTCCCGGTGCATCATTGACGAGGGGGCATCCACTTGTGTGATGTCCTCTTCGGTTTGGAAACAACTCGGATCTCCTGAGTTTTCCCCTCCCACGATCACTCTTCGAGCGTGGGATGGCCACGCTTCCCAGCCCATTGGCCTTTTCCGCAACTGTCCTATAACTCTTGCGGAAAAGACTGTTTGCGTTGACGTTGAAGTCATCGATGCCCCTCTTGATTATAAAATTCTTTTGGGGCGTAGCTACACCTATGCCATGTCTGCTGTCCCATCCACGATCCACCGCAAGATGTTTTTCCCTCATAATGGAAAGATAGTCACTATTGATCAGTTGACATATCATGAGCCAAAATCTCAGACCTCCCCTGAGTCGACCATCTCTTCTGTAGCCAATAAGAAAACCATCGACTCTTTGACCAATGTCTCCCCCAGTGTCTACAAAGACCCATCCTTGCTTGGACCTTTCCCTAGTATTCCTCCTCCTCCTATCTTTGATCTTATCTTGGCGAATGTTTGCATGATGAAATCGTCTCAGGCTGACCTTAAGCAGCATGCTTTGTCTAGTCAGCAATCTCACCCTCGCCCGCCACAACCTGCTCCTAGCCCTTCGCCTCAGCCAGCCAGACCTCTCCCTTCTGACCCTTCTCCTACCGCTGATACCCATGTGCCTCTTTACCCTCCTGGGTCGGTCCTACTAGGTCTCAACCATATTGGAGCCATCCCTCCTAGCCATTACCCCGCTGGTCAGATACCGTTCCTAGCTCCCCCACTAGGAATTTACACGGTACCTATCATGGCCACCCTCTCTCTTCCTAACCTGACCCTTGGGATTCCTGTCTGGTACCTTGATCCTCCAGCCGCTACCTTGCCTGGTCAACCCAAACCTTATCTTTCTTTGACCCCGGTTCAACCGGTCCCCATGACTTCTTCCACTGCAGCAGTGCCTCAGTCACCTCAACAGGACCCCCCTCCTGTTGCGACCACATCGGATAAGAATGGAAAAGCTCACAAGGGGGCATCAAAGGACAAGGCTGCCCCGACAAACCCTTCCCCTCCTCGGCCTCCAAATCATACCATCCAGTGTGCTTTGTGTGATATTTTCGGTCACGCCACCCATAGCTGTCCTGAAATGCCTCATCTCAAGCCCATGGTTAATGTCGCGTTCCCTGAAGCCTTTGTTTCTTCCGCGACCGCGGCCAAGAACCCCAAGACTATTCACACCAACCACCCCTGTGCTTTGTGTGATCTCCATGTCCATTACTCCCACATTTGTTCCCACCTCAAGGACTTCCGCACCTCTCTAGCCGCGGTCCGCCAATTCGAGGCCAAGCGCAACGATTCCAACTCTCCCCTATTTGCGCGTTTTTCTTCGGCAACACTACTCGACATGACGACTCCCATTGAAATTCCCCCTCCTGATGTCATGATGACGGAGCCTTCCTCCACCGTTTACTACCTATCATCATCCATGAGACCCTCGCGAAACATTCCCTCTGAATCCTCCCCTGTTCTTTCGCTTGACCTTCCTTTAGCAATCACCCTGGGCTCACGATCGGTAGATCCTTTATCTGCTTACTCTTCTGTCACCCCTTGTGACGATACGCATGTGAACCTCTCTTCTCATGATGATAAGTCAGCCAGCTTCACTGCGTCCAGTGGTCTTTCTTCCACCAGTCACCCCATATCCTATCCCGATGATGACATTATGGAAGGAATCATCCCCCCTGACTTTCTCTATTCCCTCTTACATCGAAACCATGCATTTTAACCACATACACCTTGCGGCCATTACATTGCAACCCAATGTTTGGGTAAGGGGGCACCCATATTTGAGAGACCAGGAGAAGTAATTCTCCACCACTCTCCTAGTGTATCTGGTCATGTCGACTCTAGTACCATTATTCTTCCACATTTAGAAGAACCTCTAGAGTCCCATACCACTTCAGATCACTCTCGTGATGATACCCCTTATCGTTCCTTCATTTTACATCCATAACCCAGTCTCTTAGACATTTTTGCTAACCAACCTATAGGTTTTCTAGGAAAGCATCTGTTCATTATCTCCAAATCCTCTCTTTGGGATAGTGACACCAAGTATGCCAACCCAAAAACTTAAATTCCATTTGATTCATATATGCAGTACTAAAAGAGATTGGTAATCCTCCATACTGCATAACCATAATGAAAACAAATGGTGCACCACATCATTAAAATGTGTTTAGATTCCCCTTTACACATTTTGGCATGACCCTAATATGCTTGGGGGCACCTATGCCCCTCAACCATAACCCTCCTCAAAATCGAATTTCTTCATTTGCACCACTCATACCAGGGGCACCACTCGGCCTTCATACTTGTCCATGCTTGTGTTAATGTTCGTCGTGAGTTGCCATCTTGTACTCATGCTTTTATGGTCCCACATTGGACCTCTACTTTGTGGCAGCACCATCAAGTCACCCTTGTTTAGAGCATCCGAGTTGAGTCATCATCGCATTCATGGAGTTTATCCGAGTCCCTTTGTACCTCGCCATAGTATTCCATCCTTTCTTGCTTGGTCCCTCTCTCTTGTCGCACATTATGGCATTCAGTACCCTTGTCCCCTATCCCTCATGATATTGTGTCAATCGCTGGCAAGCCATTCACTCCCTTTATGCTCTAACAAGGGACGTCATCCAACCGCTCCTCCATATCCCTCATTCCATCATCATCATTAGTGTCTATCTGTTTTTCGCTCTACTATTTTCCCTCGTGCCTTAGTTGGGGTTCCCTTATTGCCTCACCTATGGCGGACCTACTTCTGTCGACATCAGCTCATTTACTCCAGAAGCCAGGTCTAGGGGGCAGTGTACCTTGGTTCGAGCTCTTCTCAGCATGATCGTGATCTATACACTTGATGGCCTAGTGATGCAGGAGAAACTATTGGTGATTCCCGGGCGTGTGTGAGATTTCTCAACCCTCATGAGGGGGTGGCCCTGCAGGTAGCCCCCCACATGCCCGGATGACTTCTTCATTTCCTCCCTTGATGCAGCTCCTCTCATTTGATGATATCAGCCTCCACCGCTTGCAGCACCTCTTCGATTTGCATGTCTTAGTCAGATTTTGTGAGCCCTTCCCCATGTGTAGGGGGAATTTGGGTATATTTGTATCTCATGTACTAAAATCTTCTTATATAAGTCTTAAAGGTTATTCCAGGCATCGCATGTATGAGGGATTCATCATTTTATTTATCTAGCTCATGTTTAGGCCATCGCAGGCTTCATTATTGCGTTCTGTGGTTTTTCGTGCGATTTATTCTTTGTACTATTGTATCGGCGGGCAGAGGTATGCCTCCCCTGCCGCCTTCAACACTGGTACTACCTCATCACCTAGAGACTTGTTGCACCTATAAGTCTCGTCTCCTCCGGGTCCAGTCCTTTAGCACATTAGACTACCTTACATTCCTCTCTCTCACTTCCCTCTTGATGCCTAGTGATTGAGTTCTTACAATGTACTTCGATCATATGATTTTATCCTAACACTCGTACGTTGGGGGGCAATCTGTTACACGATTTTTTTGGTCATCTAACTCATTATCATTAGATGAACCCAAGTACACCATGTAAGACCAATTTTACCCTAAGTAAAATTGCTTTCACCATATAAAATAACATTTATCTATATTTCCTGGTCATATTTAACCCAAAACAAGGAAATTAATTAAACAAATCATTATTTATTTAAGTATTTCCTAGGAATAAGTTATTCAAATCATTATTTAAATAATATTCCTAGTTAAATTTGACTAAATCATTTTTAAATAATTAAATAAATCATTATTTGTTTAATTATATTCCCATCATCTCCCTAAAATAATAAATAAATCATTTATTTATTTATTTTTTATAAATAAAGGAATTGACCCAAGTCAAAAGACCTTTTTCCCTCCAACAAATATAATAAAATATTCCTAAAGGGTGATTCTAGAATTTGATTAATAATATTTTATTCATGCACCGAGTTCTAGAACACCCCAATATTTTGTTATAAATAGAAGGGTTTTCCCCATTCATTAGTCACCTTCATTGCATTAGATCACACTGGATCTATTCTTGGTCACCATTTTCCATTTTTTCTTTGTGAGCTCCCATTGAGTTCTATGTTTGTCAGGGTTTTTCTACCACAATAAGAGAGAGGAATTTTAGATCTGAAACGTTGAGGACTTTCAAGAACCCATCCCATTGAGGAGAACCGGAAAACACCTTTCTTGTTTTCCTCTCAGGTGCCCCATTCTTTAATATAATACAAATCATTCTTTTAAACACTTTGTTCTTGTCTTGTCTATTTGATGCATGGAGCCATATTATATTTTATCTGCTTAATGTCTTTTTGTGCTTAGATCTGAATTTGTGCAGCAGACTTAAAGATATTTTGCAGCCATAATCGATGTTAGGGCTATTTTTTATGCGTAGCTAAAGTGATCTTTTACGATGAAAGATTCATACTAACAATTGGTGACTCCACATGGGTTTTATTTTACGACCGATGTCGTTTTATATCTTCCTGCATATCCAGCTGTTTCAGACCCTAGGGTTTCTCTTCCATTTTCTGTTTTCCCTATTTTTATGGTGTTTTTCACCCCTAAAACCCTCAAACAGTGAAATTTTTAACTTCTATGTGTTTCTGGCCTTATTGCGCAGGTGACAGACATCAGCCGCAGCTGAGACGACAATTTTTTCTAAAATCTGCCGCCGAGACAGCCGGATCTGCAGGTCGCACTTATCAGCCCAAAAAGTGTGACCTGAGATTTAGGATGCACTTTTCTACCCCAAACCTGCGACCTGGACTGAAAACAGGTCAGAACCTGCGACCTGCACTTTTTCTGCAAAATTTTCAGCACTTTTTCTAGGTTTGCCTGAAGCTTCTGTTAGGGTTTTCCAGCCTCCGTCTCCGTCCGTTTAGACCTGTTTCTGATCTGGTTCACTCAACTAGGAAGGAATATTTCCCCTTAGGGCTCTAGTACCCTCCACTTTTTGTGGGAGAGTCTTTGTTGTTTCAGAAGTCTGAATTTTCAGAGTTTCAGCTTTATTCTTCTCAGATCTGATACCTCCTTTTCAGATCCCTTTAGATCAGCTCTTCTCCCTCTCAAATCACCTCATATTGTTTTGTTTGGGTTCCTTTCCATGGCCACCGCCTTGTCTCTTCTATTTTTAGCTGATCCCCTCCTTTCTAGCAGCAACCTTGCCTCTGCCTCTTTATTGTGATCTGCACCTCTTTTCAGCAGATTTCTCCCTTAGATCCCCGTCCCTCCCAACCTTAGATCTATTGGCCTCTTTTTAGCGTGCTTTAATTAGATTTTTCCTCTTTTGAGAGACCCGCCTTTTTGGGTTAGATTGATGCATTGTTAGCTGTTAATTTTCTGTTATTTCCGTCTTATTTACTGCAGATTTATTTTTCAATTCCTCAACACACTATTTCTTTTTACTCTCAAAACGTCTAGGTTTAAACAATTAAAATTAACGCATGCCACACACTAACCCTAAGCGAAGAAGAGCCTGGTTAACACCACCTGGAAAAGACTTTAAAATCAATTGAATCTGCACCTCTCTGCCCTTGTTTCGACATTGACCTCACTTGATCTTGCACTGCCTGCCTTTGTCAGTTTTTCTTCTTCCCGTCATCATTATGCCTCCAGGGCATTTATCCCAGAGACTTCTTAGCCTTCACCCTCAGTTTATGGTTGGTCGACTCGCTCCTTCCCGTCGTCGTCGAGTTAGACCTCCCCCGAGTCCGCACTCTTACTCATCTTCTGATTCTTTGGTTTCTCCCCCTACTTTTGGTTCTCCGCCTGTTACCTTCACCATGTCTGTTCCAGGGCCTAACACTAGTGGAAACCCCGGCCCTAATGCTGGGACTGTTACTAGTGGAACCGCCACACGAACTACCTCCACTGCTCCCTTGCTCCCCTTCATGGCAGGCCTTAGCCTCCCTGATTTCAATCAGTTGATCAATGATCATGTCCGCCACAATGTTAGTTGGCCTGCTATGCCAACCAAGCTCCCCTCTGACATTCCAAAGTTTGAAGGCCTTGCTGGAGAAGATCCCTCAAACCATATCCGATCTTTCCAAATGTGGTGTTCATCCCATTCCATTATTGATGATTCCATCCATCTTAGATTGTTCCAACGCACGCTTACAGGCAAAGCTTCTAAGTGGTATGTTGATCAGCCCACTTTTTCTCATACCACCTTTGCGACTCTTACCAGGGCATTTTTATCTTACTTCCAGCTTCCCCTTCGTTATCACACTGGTATCAAACTTTTGACTTATTTTCGTCAATATTCTGCAACCCGCCTATCTGATCATGTCCAGGAATGGCGGATAAGAAAGAGCCTATGTCAATATCCTACCTTCGAAGACCGTGTCTACATGGACTGGTTCCTTAGATCTCTCTTGCCACCTATCGGGAAAGATGTCGCATCACATTTTCCTCAAACCGAAGAAGCTGCCCTCCAAATGGCATTAAAATATGACCTGATCTACGCTCAGACAGGTTATGTTTATACTATTCTACCTGATCTCCCCAGACCCGGTAATGCCCATGCACCGGGGGCACCTCCTACCACTGACATTATCATTGGAGCTATCTCCAATCCATTTACTCAACCTCCTAGGAGCTACGGTTTTCTTGGGGGAGAGATTACCACTTTTTGCACTCCTCCCCCTCCCGGTAGCGCGCATCCAGGATCCGGAATGCCTCCTCTTCCTGCCCAACCCCCTGTTTACCACACTATTACCCAACCTCATTATCATCCATATCCACAGCCTAGTGCTCCAACTCCTCCATCATTAGCACCCCCGCCTCCCTTGTCTTCTCAGCCCCCGCCACAACAGCCACCACCCCCTCTGGGGCAGGTGTATGCACAACAGAGCGCGACCAATCCTTTCCTGCAGCAAAGCTTCGTAGCTACCCAACCACCTCACAGATCGGTAACCACTCAACCTCCCACCTCTGGTACCTCTGATTACCAGATCATCATGATGAAATTTTACCAACCTATAAACACCGACCTTAACCTTCACACTCAGTCCCGTCCATACCCCCAACCTCCTGCTCCATCTGTCCTCGAGTTACCTTCTTCAGGTTCTACAGAGCCTCTTTGAAAAACTTATGGTCCCTTGCATATCCCTCCACCCAAAGTTTAGGTTCATACCAAGATTCCTAAGGGACCATTATGCCGAAATGCTGCTTCTGACCGAGCTGCCCATTCATTTAGCATAGCAGATGAGCTAGCCCAATATTCTATTACCATTTCAACACTGGAACTCCTCCAGTCGTGCCCCTCCCAAAGAAAAGCTCTACTATCTTCTCTGGGCGTTGTAGATCCAGCAGATGACCAATTGATTGTTTTTGACGCCCATCAGTTAGAGTCTCCTCCTCTTCCCGCTTCCGTAGCTTTCCAAATCTAAGTCAAAATCCGGAACGCTAACATTTCCCGGTGCATCATTGACGAGGGGGCATCCACCTGTGTGATGTCCAATTCGGTTTGGAAACAACTCAGATCTCCTAAGTTGGCCCCTCCCATGATCACTCTTCGAGCGTGGGATGGCCACGCTTCCCAGCCCATTGGCCTTTTCTGCAACTATCCTATCACTCTTGCGGGCAAGACTTTTTGTGTTGACGTTGAAGTCATCGACGCCCCTCTTGATTATAACATTCTTTTGGGGCGTAGCTACACCTATGCCATGTCTGCTATCCCATCTGCGGTCCACCGCAAGATGTTTTTCCCTCATAATGGAAAGATAGTCACCATTGACCAGTTGACATATCATGAGCCAAAATATCAGACCTCCCCTGAGTCGACCATCTCTTTTGTAGCCAATAAGAAAACCATCGACTCTTTGACCAATGTCTCCCCCGGTGTCTACAAAGACCCATCCTTGCTTGGACCTTTCCCTGGTATTCATTCTCCTCCTATCTCTGATCCTATCTTGGCGAATGTTTGCATGATGCAATTGTCTCAAGCTGACCTTAAGCAGCCTGCTTTGGCTAGTCAGCAACCTCACCCTCGCCCGCCGCAACCTGCTCCTAGCCCTTTGCCTCAGCCAGCCGGACCTCTCCCTTCTAACCCTTCTCCTACTGCTGATACCCATGTGCCTCTTTACCCTCCTGGGTCGGTCCCACTAGGTCTCAACCATCTTGGAGCCGTCCCTCCTGGCCATTACCCCACTGGAAAAATATTGTTCCTAGCTCTTCCACCAGGAGTGTACACGGTACCTATCATGGCCACACTCTCTCTTCCTAACTTGACCCTTGGGATTCCCGTCTCGTACCTTGATCCTCCAGCCGCTACCCGACCTGGTTAACCCAAATATTATCTTGCTTTGACCCCAGTCCAACCAGTCCCCATGAATTCTTCTGCTGCAATAGTGCCTTAGTCACCTCAACAGGACCCCCCTCATGTTGTGACCGCATTGGGTAAGAATGGCAAAGCTCGCAGGGGGGCATCAAAGGACAAGGCAGCCCCGACAAACCCTGCCCCTCCTCAGCCTCCAAAGCATACCATCCAGTGTGCTTTGTGTGATATTTTCAGTCACGCCACCCATACCTGTCCTGAAGTGCCTCATCTCAAGCCCATGGTTAATGTCGCGTTCCCTGAAGCCTTTGTTTCTTCCGCGACCGCGGTCAATAACCCCAAGAATATTCACACCAACCACCCTTGTGCTTTGTGTGATCTCCATGGCCATTACAACCACATTTTTTCCCACCTCAAGGACTTCCGCACCTCTCTAGCCGCGGTCTGCCAATTCGAGGCCAAGCGCAACAAGTCCACCTCTCCCCTATTTGCGCATTTTGCTTTGGCAGCACTACTCGACACGACGGATCCCATTGAAATTCCCCCTCCTGATGTCATGACGACGGAGCCTTCCTCCACCATTTACTACCTATCATCATCCATGAGACCCTCGAGGAAAATTCCCTCTGAATCCTCCCCTTTTCTTTCGCTTGACCTTCCTTCAGCAATCACCCTGCGCTCACGATCAGTAGATCCTTTATATGCTTACTCTTCTGTCACCTCTTGTGATGATACGCACGTGAACCTCTCTTCTCATGATGATAAGTCAGGTAGCTTCACCACTTCCAGTGGTATTTTTTCCACCAGTCACCCCATATCCTATCCTGATGATGACATTATGGAAGGAATCATCCCCCCTGACTTTCTCTATTCCCCCTTACATCGAAACCATGCATTTGAACCACATACACCTTGCGGCCATTACATTGCAACCCAATGTTTGGGTAAGGGGGCACCCATATTTGAGAGACCAAGAGAAGTAATTCTCCACCACTCTCCTAGTGTATCTGGTCATGTCGACTCTAGTACCATTATTCTTCTACATTTAGAAGAACCTCTAGAGTCCCATACCACTTCAGATCACTCTCGGGATGATACCCCTTATCATTCCTTCATTTTACATCCGCAACCCAGTCTCTTAGACATTGTTGCTGACCAACCTATAGGTTTTCGAAGAAAGAATCTGTTCATTATCTCCAAATCCTCTCTTTGGGATAGTGACACCAAGTATGCCAACCCAAAAACTTAAAGTCCATTTGATTCATATATGCAGTACTGAAAGAGATTGGTAATCCTCCATACTACATAACCATAACGAAAGAAAATAGCACACCACATCATTAAAAAGTGTTTAGATTCCCCTTTACACATTTTGGCACGACCCTAACATGCTTGGGGGCACCTATGCCCCTCAACCATAACCCTCCTCAAAATCGAATTTCTTCACTTGCACCACTCATACCAGGGGCACCACTCGGCCTCCATACTTGTCCATGCTCATGTTGATGTTCGTCGTGAGTTTCCATCTTGTACTCATGCTTTTATGGTCCCCCATTGGACCTCTACTTTGCGACAGCACCATCGAGTCACCCTTGTTTAGAACATCCGAGTTGAGTCATCATCACATTCATGGAGTCTATCCCGAGTCCCTTTGTACCCCGCCATAGTCTTCCATCTTTTCTTGCTTGGTCCCTCTCTCATGTCGCACATTATGGCCTTCAGTACCCTTGTCCCCTATCCCTCATGATATTGTGTCGGTCGCTGCCAAGCCATTCATGCCCTTTATGCTCTAACAAGGGACGTCATCCAACCGCTCCTCCATATCCCTCATTCCATCATCATCATTAGTGTCTATCTGTTTTTCGCTCTACTATTTTCCCTCATGCCTTAGTTGGGGTTCCCTTATTGCCTCACCTATGGCGGACCTACTTCTGTCGACATCAACTCATTTACTCCAGAAGCCAGGTCTATGGGGCAGTGTACCTTGGTTCAAGCTCTTCTCAGCATGATCGTGATCTATACACTTGATGGCCTAGTGATGCAGCAACAACGATTGGTGATTCCCAGGCGTGTGTGAGATGTCTCAACCCTCATGAGGGGGTGGCCCTGCAGGTAGCCCCCCACATGCCCGGATGACTTCTTCATTTATGCCCTTGATGCAGCTCCTCTCATTTGATGATATCATACTCCACCACTTGCAGCGCCTCTTCGATTTGCATGTATCAGTCAGATTTTGTGAGCCCTTCCCCGTGTGTAGGGGGCATTTGGGTATATTTGTATCTCATGTACTAAAATATTCTTATATAAGTCCTGAAGGTTATTCCAGGCATCGCATGTATGTGGGATTCATCATTTTATTTATCTGGCTCATGTTTGGGCCAGCGCATGCTTCATTATTGCATTCCGTGGTTTTCCAGGCACCTTATTCTTTGTACTATTGTATCGGCGGGTAGAGGTATGCCTCCCTCGCCGCCTTCAACACTGGTACTACCT
Source organism: Pinus albicaulis (assembly GCA_034641835.2). NCBI lineage: Eukaryota > Viridiplantae > Streptophyta > Pinopsida > Pinales > Pinaceae > Pinus > Pinus albicaulis. Next base: position 1,789,508 of record MU968317.1, read on the forward strand.
CATCACCTAGAGACTTGTTGCACCTGTAATTCTCGTCTCCTCTGGGTCCAGTCCTTTAGCACATTAGACTACCTTACATTCCTCTCTCTCACTTCCCTCTTGATGCCTAGTGATTGAGTTCTTACAACGTACTTCGATCATACGATTTTCTCCTAACACTCGTATGTTGGGGGGAAATCTGTTACACTATTTTTTTGGTCATCTAACTCATTATCATTAGATGAACCCAAGTACACCATGTAAGACCAATTTTACCATAATTAAAATTGCTTTCACCATGTAAAATAACATTTGTCTATATTTCCTAGTCATATTTAACCCAAAACAAGGAAATTAATTAAATAAATCATTATTTATTTAATTATTTCCTAGGAATAAATTATTCAAATCATTATTTAAATAATATTCCTAGTTAAATTTGACTAAATCATTTTTAAATAATTAAATAAATCATTATTTATTTAATTATATTCCCACCATCTCCCTAAAATAATAAATAAATCATTTATTTATTTATCGTTTATAAATAAAGGAATTGACCCAAGTCAAAAGACCTTTTCCTTCCAACAAATATAATAAAATATTCCTAAAGGGTGATTCTAGAATTTGATTAATAATATTTTATTCATGCATCGAGTTCTAGAACACCCCAATATTTTGTTATAAATAGAAGGTTTTTCCCCATTCATTAGTCACCTTCATTGCATTAGATCACACTAGATCTATTCTTGGTCACCATTTTCCATTTTTGCTTTATGAACTCCCATTAAGTTCTATGTTTGTCAAGATTTTCTACCACAATAAGAGAGAGGAATTTTAGATTTGAAATGCTGAGGAATTTCAAGAACCCATCCCAGTGAGGAGAACCAGAAAACACCTTTCTTGTTTCCCTCTCAGGTGCCTCATTCTTTAATATAATACAAATCATTCTTTTAAACACTTTGTTCTTGTCTTGTCTATTGGATGCATGGAGCCATATTATATTTTATCTGTTTAATGTCTTTTGTGCTTAGATCTGAATTTGTGTAGCAGACTTAAAGATATTTTGCAGCCATAATCGATGTTAGGGCTATTTTTTATGCGCAGCTAAAGTGATCTTTTACGACGAAAGATTCATACTAACACAAGGTATGAGAATCAGTGTGATGACTCCGTGCTGAGGGCTACTGTTAAGATACGATTGTTGGGTGATGCCGATGTGAATCTTTGGGTGAGTGCTTATACTCCTGAATGCTCGCAGATGTATCCATTCTATGGCTATATCGAAGGTATGACTATCTTGTGCGAAGAGGCCTATCGCATCAAGAATCCTCTTTGAAGTTGGTGTGAACCACCATGGACACTTATGAAGCTCTGTTGGAAGAGCGAGTCATGGACGTGTTCTGGGTATACAAGGCATATTAGCTCTGTCTGTCACAGTAATAGTGTGTTTTGCGTATGAAGGGTGTTCCTGTTGAATGCAAGAAACCCGAGTTGAATAGTCTATAAGGATTCCATCGAAACTATATAACAGCATTGCGGTTAGATGAACTGACGTTATAACGTAGAGAAACGGGTTGGCGTTAGTAACAGAATCACGGAAGGACGTGGAACCTTTAGTGAAGGAGAGGAACCAGGAATGGAATGAACAGTGAAGGGGGTTTCTGGTTTTCATCGCACCACCTTTGTGGGACAAGCGGTAATTGCGAATTCAGAGCGATTCCATAGGCTGGAGGACACGTGGCATGCGATGGATTTTCAAAACCACCCCATCGCACATTAACAATCGACTGAGGAGGCAGTGCAATATCAATGACCACCGTCAATCTGGAGGAAGGCTGATTGAACAACGATCGCCTTCGAAAGTAGCTCGAAGGATAACCCAAGGTATGGTGCACGTATTCAATTGAGCCATCGTTTATATATGTGGGCCCGCAGCCAGAGGTTCATTATGAGTGGTTTAGTTAAATTAAAGCTCGATATATATATATATATATATATATATATTTAAAATTTCCAAGGTCCGAACATTGAAGTAAGCATAAGAAGACAGTTATATGACTGCGTGCGTATAATCAAAGAACATAAGTGACAATATATATATAGAATTTGCACTAAGATGACAAGGACAAAGTAGTATGAGAAACAACGTATCTAACATTGAACGGAGGCCGTGATCATAGATTGATATAGCATCGTATGTGAGCTGGATGACATTGTTTTGGATATGTGTAAGGGTTCTATGTGGCGTAGTTGTTTTTACATAAACCTGGGGGCTTTTACAATCTTTGAAGGAGGTTCCTACAGTTAGAAGAATTGTCAGGTTTAAGCGGGACTGAGTACAAAGGTGTAGGTAGGTGGTTATATATGCAAGAGGATTTGACTAGCATCTCAAATCTCATATTTGAGATGCTAAAGACTTTAGATTCATTGGTTTAATTTCCAGTTCAGTAAACAGAGTATCAAAACTGCCCAGGTCAGAGAATGTAAACAGGCAGCCCGAGAACAGAGATGGTAATGTACAGACATCGCCCAGATTCATATGTATTTGAGAATAAAACCTGAAAAGTAGTTATATATGTAGCTGGTGCACACAAGTGAACAGGTGGAATATGCAAAAGACAGTGAACAAAGTATGCAGGACAGTTGCATGACTGCTACAGTAAAGCCAAAATCCAGAAAAGGAGCTGAGTGAAATTGAAGTGTGTAACTGAAAATGTGAATGTAAATGTTGTAATTAATTTTTTATTGTTTGTGATGCATTGGCAAGTCTCCGGTAGGAAAACAAAACTCCCACTGTAATATTGAAATTAATGCATATTGTTATATTTTTCTAAATGAGCGGGTAAAAGAAATGAGAAGGCAGAAGGCAAAAAGTCAGGACTATTCACTACAAATTCCCTGAGGAATGTAAAGAGTCATGTGATGAACTCTATATATAATATCACATTGATATGCACAAAGATGTTAGAGAGTGAGTGAAGAGAATGCATAAATGAAGCAGTGAGGTAGAGAAGAAAGAGGAGCTAAGTAGAGAAGAAGGAGGAGCTGAGTAGAGAAGAAGGAGAGGCTGATAGAGAATCTGAGAAGATGCAGAGATGATACAGGGCAGATATGAGAATTGACGAACAGCAGAGCAGATGGAACAGAACAGAGCTGATATCCAAGGTAAATCAGCAAGTGTTTTTCTTTTGAAAGAGTAAGGAAGTTGGAGCTTCCCTATCAAGATTTTGCTTGATAGATGTCAGTTGTAGTTGACTAAGGTTGGAGCCTCCTGTAGGTTGGTCCCTGCAAATAATTGACAGGAGTTGGTGCTTCCACATCAAGTTGTAGCTTGATGAAACATCAGTTGTGGCTGATTGAGGTCGGAGCCTCCCGTAGGTTGGTGCCTGCAGAAAATTGATGGGAATTGGAGCTTCCTTGTAAGTTGTAGCTTGCAGAATTGAGGTAGGAGCCTCCTGTAGGTTGGTGCCTACAGAAAATCAGTGGTGAGAGGGAGTTGGAGCTTGCCTTTGCATCACAACAATAATAAGATGTGGTTTTCTCCCTTTATGGGTTTCCACTTATATCTGGTGTCTATGTGCATGATGTTTATGTGTTGATTTGGTTTATATCATCTGTTTAATACTTACTGCTATGAAATTAAGTCTACTGTTACATTATATTAATGCTTGTTGCTCACATTCTAATATTACTCACATATTAAGTTGAACATGAAATTAAGGTGTAAACAAGTGTTAATGAAAAAGTTTTAAAAGTCCATGAATGTGTTAAACTGATTCACCCCCCCCCCTCTCAGTTTTACTAAGGGTTCAACAATTGGTATCAGAGATGGTTCCTTTGGTGTAAGCTTAACAGCTTGAAGGAGATCTGGTTGAGTCATGGACTATCAAAATGCACCTGTGTTAAATACAACAAACTTTCCTGAATGGAGAGATAAGGTTAAAACAGGTTTAATGGCCTATGAACCTAAGGTATGGAAGCTTGTGTGTGATGGTTACTGCACAGACTCTCCATATTTTCAAGAACAACAGCGGAATACCAAGGCAAAGTGTGTGATATATGACAATATTCATAATAAGGATTTTGAGTTGATAATGGATTTAACTTGAGCAAAATAAATCTAGGACAGATTGCATTTCATGCATGGAGTAGACATAGAGGATTGCATTGTCAAGAAGGAGAAGAGAATTAAGAAGAAGAAAAATTCAGGTCAAAAGGAAAATATTCAATCAAATGAGGTACCTGCTAGTATGAATGGTAGTGAGAACCATGAAGAAATTGCAGCTGAAGAAAAAGCAAAACTTGACACAGCCTTGACTAAAATAGGAAGATTGAAGCATGAAAACAAAGACCTGAAGACATTGGTGCAAATTTGTGATGAGAAAGAGTATGAATATAAGAAAGAGATTGTTAGCCTGAAGACTCAACTTGAAGAAGCACAAAAAGTAGAAGATATTCTGCTGCAATAAATGAGAGAGAAAAATCTAGAATGTGAAAAATTGGAAGAAGAAGTAGTGAACCTGAGAAAGAATTTAGAAAAGGCCCAAAGAGACTTATTAATGAATACTCCCCAAATGAAAAGCTCTGAACAACTGGACCAAATTCTAAATGCTCAAAGGTCTCCTCTCATAAAAGCTGGGATAGGATATGAAGGAGAAACTAGTAAGTCCAAGGCAGAAGATAACAAGAAAATCATTTCTGTAAAAGCTATAAAGAACAATGAAACAGCTCAGCAAATTCCTACAGAAGCAGAAGCCAGCAAGAACATGAGTTGCAGAGAAACAAATAGAATTAAGCAGCAACATGAAAGAAAAGAGAATGAGAAGATGAAACAATCAACTGCTAAAGGCTCATATGCTCCTAAGGATGAATTGAACAAATTCAGAAGATGTCAAAGGAGGTTCCTCCCTCCTATGAAAAATAGCACATGTTTCTCTTGTCATAAACCATGACATAATGCAACATATTGTAAGACAAAGCCAATCCAGTCCAACCAGCAAAGGATGCAGCAAAAGAGAAGAATCCCTCAAGCAAGCAAATGGAAAAGACAATCTTTCACCAAGTACACAAATAATTTCCATGGTTACTGTTATGCATGCAATAATTTTGGACATAAAATTGTTGATTGTAAAATGTATTCAAGAAGGGGAACAAAGTATTATACATCAGCTCAAATGTACTTTGAAAAAATAATATGTTATGTATGCCTCAAGCTTGGCCACAAAGAAAAGGACGGTAAACTACCATATATACTAAATAACTCTAGACAGATGATGGAAACAAAGAAAATCAAACAAAACTATGAATTTAAGAGAAGTGCAGACATTATGAAGAACCCCAACAAAGTATGGAAGGAAAAGAGAAAGGGGGAGCCTATTATCTCAATTACATAATGAAAACATCATAATCTCAGGGGGAGCTGCTCTAGGAAGCGAAGAAAAAATCCATCCAGTAATATATATGAAGCAACATCCCAGGGGGAGAGCAGTTCATAAATAGACCCCATGAAAGTAGTCTGAGAAGAGCTCCATGTAATAAGAACAACTATGATATCAAGAAGATTATTTAAAGTATTCAATAGCTGACAGATTGATAGAAGGAGAAAAATTAGCAAGCAACCATGATGATAGAGGAAACATCAGTAATGAACATGTAAGCTAAGAAGATATCAACACATTAAAGGATGATCACAGAATGCATCATACTGCTAGAATTAACAATGAACCCCATTAAGAATGTTGAGTAAGAAAGGTGCCTATCATCAGTTCATTACATCTCTCATCGACAAAAAGTTCACTTGGAGGAATGCAGTTAAGTGAGTAATAAATATTTGAGTAATCAGCCCATGAAGATTCATAGAAAATAAATTGAAGATGTCTTCCTGAAGATCATTGTGTTAGACAGTTGAATTATACCTAAAGCAGTAAGGATTCTGGAGCAGTCCTAGAAAGGAAATGCAGTGACTTTCTTTTAATTCAGAATGATAGACTAAGCAAAAGGTCAATGATGACAAGATCAAATTCAGTATATTGATGACTGTGGGTGTGAACAGTGGAAAGCTCAATAGTAGAATTTAAGAAGGATGTCTTAATTATGGGTTAATGTGCAAACTAAAGTGAAATATCTGCATAATTTACCATGGGAGTATCAACTGGTACTTGGTAATTTACAAGTAGCATGCCTATCAACTAAATATCAAGTGTTATCAATGGAGTAGCAGTATGGTACAGGTCCTCAGGATCAAAGGATTATAGCAAAATAACCTCGAGGTAATATTCCCAGTATTATCTGCATTTAGCATGAAAAGGTCAGTAGCAGAGAAAAAATAACATTATCTTGCTTACACTTGAAGTAGTATATTGAGCACTGAAGCAATATCTTTTTCTATATATAATTTCATGCCTTCTTGAATTTGGTACATGTATATCTTCAAGGCCTCTTTTTTAAATATCAGTTATAAAACTGTGTGAAGTCTGTTTGCTGAGTTTTCAATTAAACATCTTGAATATGCTTTTGTGGAAGTTCATTCTGATAGAACATTCAAAGTATTTGAAGAATAAAGGACTAGCTGTGATTACCATCTGAAGCTCAAAAGTTTTTTAAAATCATCTAAATCCTACTTCGGCACAAACGATTTACTGCAACAAGGACCTTTCAGTCTTTAAGTGTATTATCCTTGTTAGCAGTCTAGCTCAAATTACAAACAATAGGTAGTACAGGTGAACCACAACAACAAAACATATATTGGCATCATAACAACTAAACAAATGTTGTCTACAGATGTGTATTGCAGAAGAAGACTTATCTCATCTACAATATTCGTCAACAAAATATATTGGCGCACTACATCAGATATAGACTGAAGTATAGTTGAAGCAAGCCTGATATGTCACTTGGAGCATTCACAATCTTTAAGTATTGATCCAATAATGCATCTCTTATTATACAAGTCTGATTATATATGGTTGTCATCACCTAATCTCTATACAAGTGCAAGGAGTCTATGCTTCAGAATGGTATCGACTTAATGTGTATAGACAAGTTCAATAATCCCCAAAAGTGTTCTCTCAAAAACTCTTTTACATCAGTTTGGAGCAGCAGGGTACAAATTCAGAAGAAGAAGATCTAAACACAAATCAGAGAGAAGAAATGCAAACACAGAATCTACACTGAGAAATGTGCAACCCTTTTCCATTGATGTCAAAGGGGGAGAAAAAGCAGGTAATAGAAGAAAGGGTCTTCTAAAAGAAGCTAGGCAGAGGAAGACTTGGAGGAAGCACTGGATTATCGGTGGATGTGTTGCCATCAATGCCAAAGGGGGAGAGTTGGAAATGTTGTCATTGATGGCAAAGGAGATGACAAAGGACGAGCACATGAAATATGAAGCTGAGGAAGTTTTAGAAGGGTTAGTTGATTGGAGATATGGAAAGGAAACAGAGACATCAGAGGAAACAGAGGCAAAGGAGATGGAAAAAGGGAGAGCTACTAGGGAGAGACAAGGTAATAAATTGAAGGACCAATTGAATATCTGGCCAATACCAAGAGGGTTTTGTAGTTGATTTCATTTGATTAAATCTGAGTAAAGGGCTGATAGATTCGATTTATGTAAAAGCACGAGACAACAAATCAGTAAAGGATGTAATTCTGTATGGTGGATTCGATAGGGTTGATCTGCTTACTGAAGGATGCAATTGAATGGACATCTGATCACAGAGCATGTTTGCTGGAATATATATGACCTATGTGGCCAATTTCATAATGGGCAGAGGATACCTACGGTGTCCGGAGAGGAATGAAACCATTGTTGCAGAGTTAGGGATTGACATAGCATATCCCCGTTTAAAATTCTATGTGTATTGACTGATTTAATTCTTGTGTGGAATGCCCTGAATCTTTGTGTGAATAATCTTTGTAATGGAGTCGAATGATGTCCTGTGTAATTGGAAGGCTTGAATGGTACTCTGTATCTGATGAGGGAGTTGATGTTATTTCCGGGTATTGAATATGTATATGTGTTCTTAAATAATAGTAACTAATTTCGGTGTCGTTGAGTTCGAATCCAATAAGTCAAGGTATGAGAATCAGTGTGATGACTTCGTGCTGAGGGCTACTGTTAAGATACAATTGTTGGGTGATGCCGATGTGAATCTTTGGGTGAGTGCTTATACTCCTGAATGCTCGCAGATATCCATTCTGTGGCTATATCGAAGGTATGACTATCTTGTGCGAAGAGGCCTATCGCATCAAGAATCCTCTCTGAAGTTGGTGTGAACCACCATGGACACTTGTGAAGCTCTTTTGGAAGAGCAAGTCACAGACATGTTCTGGGTATACAGGGCATATTAGCTCTGTCTATCAAAGTAATCGTGTGTTTCGCGTATGAAGGGTGTTCCTGTTGAATGCAAGAAACCCGAGTTGAATAGTCTATAAGGATTCCATCAGAACTATATAACAGCATTGCGGTTAGATGAAATGACGTTATAACACAGAGAAATGGGTTGGAATTAGTAACTGGATCACGGAAGGACGTGGAATGAACCACGAGCGAAATGAACAATGAAGGAGAGGAACCACGAGCGGAATGAATAGTGAAGGGGGTTTCCGGTTTTCATCGCACCACCTTTGTGGGACAAGCGGTAATTGCGAATTCGGAGTGATTCCATAGACTGGAGGACATGTGGCATGCGATGGATTTTCAAAACCGCCCCATCGCACATTAATGATTGACTAAGGAGGAAGTGCGATATCAACGACCACCGTCGATCTGGAGGAAGGCTGATTGAACGAAGATCGCCTTCAAAAGTAGCCCGAAGGATAACCCAAGGTATGGTGCACATATTCAATTAAGCCATCGTTTATATATGTGGGCCCGGAGCCAGAGGTTCATTATGACTGGTTTAGTTAAATTAAAGCTCAATATATATATATATATATATATATATATATATATATATATATATATATAGATATATATATATATATTTAAAATTTCCAAGGTCCGAACATTTGAGTAAGCATAAGAAGACAGTTATATGACTGCGTGCGTATAATCAAAGAACATAAGTGACAATATATATATAGAATTTGCACTAAGACGACGAGGAAAAAGTAGTATGAGAAAACAGTGTATCTAACATTGAACAGAGGACGTGATCATATATTGACATAGCATCGTATGTGAGATGGATGACATCGTTTTGGATATGTGTAAGGGTTCTATGTGGCGTAGTTGTTTTTACATAAACTTGGGGACATTTACAATCTTTGAAGGAGGTTCCTACAGTTAGAAGAATTGCCAGGTTTAAGCGGGACTGAGTACAAAGGTGTAGGCAGGTGGTTATATATGCAAGAGGATTTGATTAACATCTCAAATCTCAGATTTGAGATGCTAAAGATTTCAGATTCATTGGTTTAATTTCTAGTTTAGCAAATAGAGTATCAAAACTGCCCAGGTTAGAGAATGTAAATAGGCAGCCCGAGAACAGAGATGGTAATGTACAAACATCGCCCAGATTCATATGTATTTGAGAATAAAACCTAAAAATCAGTTATATATGTAGCTGGTGCACACAAGTGAACAGGTGGAATATGCAAAAGACAGTGAACAAAGTATGCAGGACAGTTGCATGGCTGCTACAAAAAAGACAAATCCAGTAAAGCCAAAATCCAGAAAAGGAGCTGAGTGAAATTGAAGTGTGTAACTGAAAATGTGAATGTAAATGTTGTAATTAATTTTTTATTGTTTGTGATGCATTGGCAAGTCTCTGGTAGGAAAACAAAACTCCCACTGTAATATTGAAATTAATGCATATTTTTATATTTTTCTGAATGAGCGGGTAAAAGAAATGAGAAGGTAGAAGGCAAAAAGTCAGGACTATTCACTTCAAATTCCCTGAGGAATGTAAAGAGTCATGTGATGAACTCTATATATAATATCACATTGATATGCACAAAGAGGTTAGAGAGTGAGTGAAGAGAATGCAGAAATGAAGCAGTGAGGCAGAGAAGAAAGAGGAGCTAAGCAGAGAAGAAGGAGGAGCTGAGCAGAGAAGAAGGAGAAGCTGATAGAGAATCTGAGAAGATGCAGAGATGATACAGGGCAGATATGAGAATAGATGAACAACAGAGCAGATGGAACAGAACAGAGCTGATATCCAAGGTAAATCAGCAAGTGTTTCTCTTTGAAAGAGTAAGGAAGTTGGAGCTTCCCTATCAAGTTGTAGCTTGATAGATGTCAGTTGTAGCTGACTGAGGTAGGAGCCTCCTGTAGGTTGGTGCCTGCATAAAATAGATGGGAGTTGGTGCTTCCACATCAAGTTGTAGCTTGATAAAATGTCAGTTGTAGCTGACTGAGGTTGGAGCCTCTTGTAGGTTGGTGCCTGCAGAAAATTGATGGGAGTTGGAGCTTCCTTGCAAGTTGTAGCTTGCAGAATTGAGGTTGGAGCCTCCTGTAGGTTGGTGCCTACAGAAAATCAGTGGTGAGAGGAAGTTGGAGCTTGCCTTTGCATCACAACAATAATAAGATGTGGTTTTCTCCCTTTATGGGTTTCCACTTATATCTGGTGTCTCTGTGCATGATGTTTATGTGTTGATTTGGTTTATATCATCTGCTTAATACTTACTACTCTGATATTAAGTCTACTGTTACATTATATTAATGCTTGCTGCTCACATTCTAAGATTACTCACATATTAAGTTGAACATGAAATGAAGGTGTAAACAAGTGTTAATGAAAAAGTTTTAAAAGTCCATGAATGTGTTAAACTGATTCACCCCCGCCTCTCAATTTAACTAAGGGTTCAACACACTTTAGAAAATAACAGCTATTCCAAAAAACAATTATGTAATTGGAGTCACCACACGTGAGATGTGGTGCCCATTTCCCTTAAATTTCTATTTTTTCTTCTAAAAATAATTTTATATTATCATGGTTCTCATATTTATAAAACCTAGATCTTAGAAGTTCAAAACTAGCACATAAATGAACTTAACCAAAAAAATATTAATGGAATTAAATTGTTTTTCCTGTAAGAGTGTCTCTCTTTCCACCTCTGGAAGAGCATCACTCTACTCCAATTCCACCTCCTTTGTTATCATTCCCATTCCTCTAGCTCTGACACTAGACTGCACCAAAGGAACTCAAAATGACTTCTTTTTTAATACCGAAGATGCCTTCTTCAATCCTAATAGGAGCCTAATTCTCCTCATGAGTAGTTTGTATGCCTTTTTCTAAAGTTGGCTTTAGATATTTGTCATCTACATATTCGAGAAGTAATTTTGCTCCATATAATAGGTGGAGTCATCTTCAAAAATTTGTATGCCCTTTTCTAAAGTTGTCTTTAGATATTTGTCATCTACATATTCCAGAAGCAATTTTGCTCCACTCATAGAAACTATTAACAATGCTTGCATTATAGTGAATGGCAATGTAATCTTCCCAAATATTATATTCCTTAAGTGTACCTTTACACTTTTAAAGCCAATTGCTAGTATATTAAGTATCACCTTGACACATGATATATATAATTATTGGAAATTTATAATTATTAGAAATTTGTTTTAACTTTTAATTTGTTATAATTGGAAAAATCAGAATTTTTAAAATGAAATTATATATATATATATATATATATATTCTACGGTTTTCTTTTAAGATAAAGACCATCTTATATAATAATAATAATAAAATTCCTTAGGTGTACCTTTACAATTTTAAGGACAATTACTAGTATACTAAGTATGACCTACTAAGTATGACCTTGACACATTGAAATTTATAATTATTAGAAATTTGTTTTAACTTTTAATGAGTTTATATATATATATATATATATAAAGACTATTTTATATTATAATAATAATAATAATAAATTGATAAAAATGGTTTTTCTATAATTTAATTCATGTTTATTTATAATAAATTAGAAAGAGATACATACTTTATTCATTGTGGTTTTTAATTTGTAACTTTTTAGGAGGAAACACATGCTCTTAACCATTACACCCATTCAAACTGTATATAAATTGATTAAAAGAGTCTTTTGTTTTACACTCTCCATTAAAATCATTTTTTTACATAATATATATATTTTTAAATAATAAATTAAATAGGACTGAATAATCTTTCCATAAATTTCAAATTATAAATTAACTGAAAATATTAATTAAATTAATTAAAAATATTAATTCCCTGTATAGAATCAGTGTTCTTTAACTAATGGAAATATTATTTTATAAAAAATATTATGAACATACGTACATGAATTCAAGAAAATCGACCATCCATAACCGTTTATTCCATATATACTCAGAGAAGTCATAAATTGCAAAAGACTTTTTGTTTGAACAAAACAGTGTTTTATATTTTGCTATTTTCGGCAAACTCTATGTAATTTGCTTATGTAAGTAGATCGATGGGTTGAAATCCATAACCGTTTATTCCATATATACTCAGAGAAGTCATAAATTGCAAAAGACTTTTTGTTTGAACAAAACAGTGTCTTATATTTTGCTATTTTTGGAAAACTTTATGTAATTTGCTTATGTAAGTAGATCGATGGGTTGAAATTATTTCGCATCTTCATATTTTGCTATTTTCGGAAAACTCTATGTAATTTTCTTATGTAAGTAGATCGATGGGTTGAAATCCATAACCGTTTATTCCATATATACTCAGAGAAGTCATAAATTGCAAAAGACTTTTTGTTTGAACAAAACAGTGTTTTATATTTTGCTATTTTCGGAAAACTTTATGTAATTTGCTTAGATCGATGGGTTGAAATTATTTCGCATCTTTTGCTCTTCTCTTCTGAAATTAATTGGTATAGTTAACACAGGTACTGAGTGAGAGTTCAAAGGTGAAATCCCCAGATTTATGGAGAAACTCGCCATGAAATTTTAAAATCGAGTTATCGATGGTAAATTAGTGAGTATACAAATTCCAGCACTAGATAATAGGGAATAGACGGGTGCGTATAGGTTTTGTAACTTGGGAGGTTGTATTTGTGTGTTTTCTAATCTGAGGGAGCTCGCTAAATAGGGCAAGCGTGGAATCGCTTCTAGTATAGATGTTTGTGTTATAATTGATGGAGAAAATCAAATTTAAGCTGTTTGTTGTGATAAGGATAGGATTGAGACTTTAAGATCAGGTTCGAGATAGGAAGTGGTTTAAATGAACCTGTTACTGTGCAAGACTATATGTACGAAGTTCTTTTGAATGAATAGTAGGCAGTGTGTGGAGTGTTTTGGCACTCTCTAGGTAACTCACCTGGAGAGCCACTTAATTAATTGATTAACAGTTTTTATCATAGTATCAGAGCTTCAGGTAGAAGCTAGAAGAGTTTGTTTCTCCATTGAGAAAGAAGTCTTGGGTAGAGCGCAACATCCTCTGATTCGTACAGTGTGTGAGTTGTGTATCGGTCTCTGCATGCATCGATTGGAGGGCTACATTGTAATTTATTGATTGTCTGTGATGCGCTCCTTGCCAGATCGATCTGATTCCTGTGTTGTTCATGTGTTTTTTTTTTTGCAAATGACCCTGTAGGATCGGAGGAGGCCGAGTCAGTGTGCCAGTTGAGATCGCTGGTTCGATCTGCGTCAAATCTATAGAGTCAGAGAAAATCTTTTTTTGCTTCATCCAATCTATAGAGTAAGATTTTATCTTTACTCGTCTATGAGAGTGATCGTTCGGCCTGGGAGAATGTTATGTTCACATTTTGCGACTTTTCTGTAGGGCATCCCCACTCGTTCAATGAATTCTGTCACTTCTCCTTTTCGGTGAATAGACTACCTACTCTATTGTAATTTCTGTGACTTTAATGAACAATTCAATAGGGACCGAGAACGCATTTGAAAATTTCATCGTGATTATAAAATTCAGTGCGCAGAGGAGCCTGCCAAAGTATATCCATTCGTGAATGAACACGAGAGCGTTCTCTTCATCAAATAAAACAACCATCTGCCCCGCCTATTCATACATAGTCTATCAGTTTTCTCATTTTTTTTTTAACGCACAATCTTCAACGCTTGGATCAAAGGAGGTGAGCACTGTAGATCCATTGATGTCACATTTTCTGGAGAACGTGCAGATCAGGAAGCGATCTGCATCGAGAGGCGATCTGAAACCTCTATTCTAAATTTTGGTGTGAGTGTTTCAAATTGAGGCTGCATTGGTGAACTTGCTTTAGACTTGGCTATGTGACATAGAAGCCAAAGTTTGCACAACAAGGTTCTACGGTTGAAGAGTTGCCAAAGGGAGTAGTTTCTCATGAGCGTGGTGACAGGGTTGTTGGAGGTTTTGAGAGGACCAAGTGGAGTCAGAAAGAAATTTGGAAGTGAGATAAGTTGGATTTTCCAACATGTTTGTATTTTTAGACATATTTGACACATGATGTTTTTTTCATGTGGCCATTTGGAGGCCTTATTGGCATGGGTAGTATTTTCGTGTCAGAAGAAATTTTAGAAAAAAAATGTGAAATTAATGATGACCACGAGAATCGAGAGGCGCAATTTTTCCCGCAAGATCTTGAGATTGAAGACCCACTAGTTGTTCTTCGGGAAGGATGTAAACAAGAACATATTGTTGAAAATCTACATGATGACCAAGACAATTCAACCAAAAGGATTGTGAGAAACATTAAAGATAACGATGTTGATGTAGTGACTCTTGGGTAGAAATAATCCAATGTTCAGATGTTTGACACCAAAAGTAATGAGAAAAAAATTCTCCTACCAAGCTTGCACCCTCTAAAGTGTTATCAATTACCAACAATCAAGATATAAAGAATGACAACCTACAATCAAGATCGAGGAGGATAAGAGGTCAAGCATGAACTCTCAAGAAAGAAGAATAAAATGAAAACACTTTTACCAAACTTTTTATGTACTATTGTAAGCGTAACTAAGACTAGACCAATAGGCATATGCTATTCTTTCAGTTCCCTTTCTCCATTAAGGGGGAGTGTTAGAATTAATGGAGGAAACTAGACTTAGTTGTTTGTTGTTATAAGGATAGGATTGAGACTCTAAGATTAGGTCTGAGATCCTACTATCTAGGGAGTGGTTCAAACCACCCTTTTAGTGTGCAAGACTATATGTACGAGGTTCTTTTGAATGAATAGTAGGCAGTGTGTGGAGTGCTTGGCACTCTCCAGGTACCTCGCCTGGAGAGCCACTTAATTAATTGGTTATCATTTTTTATCAGTTTGCTCATATTCACCAGTTTTTATCATTACCTTGGTGGGGATTTCTCGTATTTTTCTGTTTTCTATAGTGTGTAATGACTTGTTAGTTTTGATTTCTGTTCAGATTCTATTGGAGTTTGGCTACTACTCTGCTTGACTCCACTAACATGAGTGCCTCTTTGTTGGTGTTTTGCAATTGTTATAAAGTACTGGATTCTAGGTTGTTATAGAATATTGTTGTTTTAGATGGTGGTGGTGTCGAGGCTACTAGTGCTGGTAAGACTAGGTGTGGGCAGACTACTTGTTTTATCGATCATGTTATGAATGTTACTTTGGCGATTGCTGGTGGTAATTGGACTCTGGAAGGGCCTCCATGATTTTCCTTTCTTCAAGTTTTTTGGACGTTTGATTGGATGTTTCTAATGCACAATTGAAATTCAAACTCGTTTCAGAGTAGTTGGCTTGTTGTTGACCTTGAAATTGTTATACAATAATGGATTCTAGGTTGTTACAAACTCGTCAATACATCAAGCTTGATCTATGGCTTAAGAAACCGCGACCCAGGGGCATCTAAGACGTCAAAATCACTTGGGGATCACACTCGACCTCGGCTACAACACAACTATTTGGGTGTAACTTGTCACCTCCCCTAGGCTACAACACAACTAACTAGGTGTAACTTGTCTCCTCCCCCTAGCATGGGTGCAACACCCTCTATGAGGTTTGATCCTGGGTCACCCTTCTGACGAGGCCCATCCTCAACTGGTTGTGCTAGTGGGACTTGACATACAAACCAATGTGTTATTCCATGCCTCTTTGTAACATTTTTGTATCATATACATTTTATTTTTTGAAGAGAAAAAAAAAAAAAAAATATATATATATATATATATATATATATATATAAGAAAAAGAAATAAAAGGAGGAAAAAAGAAAAAATATATAAAAGAAAATATATATATATATATAATTAAACCTATAAGTGTGCAAGTCAAAATGCCACTTCAATTTTTTTTATTCAAGTTAGATTTTTATTTGAAACTATAGTTTATGTGTTTTATCACATGACAATTTGATTTGTCATTTTGTGAATAAATATGGCGCTTGAATCCACGACTGAGATCACTCCCCCCAGATCAACGGTGGGAGGACATTTTCGGACCCCCCACCCCGCACTATCGACATTAAACAAGGAGGGGGGGCGGGGGGGAGGAGGGAGCGGTTAGGGATAATTTTAAGGATGGAAAATTATCTTGAAGTTTAAAAAATTGGCGAATATCACTAGCCCCTAATATGCAAACTATAAAATGTATATTGATGTACTTGTAAAATTATTCAAATTTATAATGATATTATATATATTGTCTATATAATGCTGATGATTTTTAACCTAAAATAATTTTATATTGTAATATTTGGGCGAATCATTTTTATAAAAAAATGGAAATTGACGAATCTTTTTTTTTGGAAAAACCATGGAAAATTAGCCCACCTGCAAATATTAGCCCCTAAAATCTTCCATGGGAGCGGTCGCACCCAAACTGCCTCATGTGACGTGTCACCCCCATGGCTCTTTCGGGGGTCCACTCCCAAAACCTTTCACCACCAACACCTCCCCCCCACCTTTCCCTTAACTTTTTTGCTGATGCTTCTACCCGTCTCCTCGACTCGTTACCTTTCACCACTTGTCCATGATTATTCCCTCCACATCATCACCCTCCATGTCATCACCTCTCACGTCAATGAATAGTTGATGTAATATTTCTAATTATCTTTCAACTAGTTGGAATATTAATTTTTTCTTTTGTCATTTAGATAGATAAATAAGAGGGTAGAGAGACCCATAAATCTCTTTAGTAGGAATAAAACCACTTCTAATGTGAATGCAGATCATATTATCGGTTGAATAAAACACTTTTAGGTGTGAATAGAGGTTAAAACATGTGGATGAGGTCAAGTTTGACCTAATCAAGAGCGTTGTTATGGAGGTAGTTGAGAGTTGTTGGAGGACAATGCAGTCATAGTAGGAGGGAGTCTCCATGAGAGCATCATCTTTAATGAGTGGGACCAAGGGTGCGGAGGCTCACAACGCATATAAGGAAGGGAATGGCAGCCATAGAGGGCATTCTGATTATTGTTTATGTTTGGTCTTTTATGACTTTCTACACGCTTCAGTTGTTTAGCGAAGTCTGTTGTGTTGTTTAGCACAAGGGTGTTTCCGAGCAGAAATCCCACCCTCATTCTTGGGGGACTTCGAGTGCCCACTCAAGACCTTTGAACTTCATTCCATGATCCCACATCAGGGCAAGCTTCAACATCATCAATAGCGCAATCTCCTTTAGGAATTGCGTTATTTTGCAGGGCAGTTGTAGTGGAGGGTCAAGTACCCAAGTTTGTGAGCCTAGTTTCTAGTGAGGGGAGCACCCCTTCATCCGAAAGACCCATTGGGAGGTTCCTTGAGCTTCATTTCCACCATCTAGCATTACGCCAAGCTTCAGTCAGTAGCATAGTCTCCTTCAAAAACTGCATTATTTTGCAAGGTAGTTTCAGTGGAGGGCTTAGTGCCCAAGTTTGTGAGTTTGTTTTTCGATGAGGGGAGCAGCCCTTCATCTAGAGGATCTATTGGGAGGAGTAGCAACCAATTTTGCATCATATCAGCCACCTCCCAAAATTTATCCAGTTGCAGTGCATTATTCAACCCTTTGGCTGCACTTTTCATATTGTGTATTTCCGAAAACCCCTTCTGGGTTGTCTTGGAATGGTGCTAGAAAGCCTAGTTCTTTGATCCTAACATTTTCTGGGCATTACATCAGCAATTCCATGTATTTTCAGTTTTAATCTATAGTTATTCTCTATAGGACTGCTTATTCATATGTCCTCCGACATTCTATGTAGCAACATCATTTCATATTTATGTACAGGGTCATTTGAGGCTTGTTTTGCCTAGCTTGAGCGTACATTTCCTCAAGATTTTGTACTCATTTTCTGCTATAATGTGCAATAAAATGGCTCTATGATCTATTCTTATTTGATATATTGATACTTCACTATATTTTCCACTTTTATGTTCTATATTCCTATTTTTCCTAATTTGGAATATTACAGTGGTATCAGAGCATAATCTTGGCTCAGCCTGTGAGACATCACATCTATGGCATCAGAAGAAGAAGAGCCTCTCAAAGAAAGGGAGAAATGGTACATCAATAGAAGAAGAATATTTGATTATATAAGCAACGAAGAAGACAAAGGCAAGACTCAAATATTAGAAGAAATGGATGAAAAGCAGTTTCCAAAACTTCTTCTCCAAAATATGCTGGATATTGCCAGAGAAATCAAGGAGATGAGAATGGAGAAAAATAAAGAGACCCCAAGAAGGTTTCTACATGGAGAAAGCTAGCACTTCACATCACTAAGGTGAGGAACGAGTAATGCAGCAAGTTTCCCAACGCTCCATTATGCCTACATTCCTAGCAGTAGGAAATGGAGGTGGAGGACCTCAAAAACAAGAGACTCTTGAAGATTATTTTCTGGACTATGAGTCTCAATCTCAGAGATTCAAAGATAATCTGAAATTTTAGGAGTTTTTTTAGATCAAGGACAATAGGAGACCCCAAAATAACAATAGGAGCGGAGGGTACATGCAGAACAATGATTTGCAGCGTACTATGGGTATATTTTTTCTGCTTTCTTTTGATGGGTCATCCAAGTGCACAGCCAAGTCTTGGGTGGAGAAACTAGACATCTATTTTCAGTTGAACCAATTACTGGAGATTGAAGCCATTAAAATAGTAGCACTGCACCTT
This sequence comes from Pinus albicaulis, assembly GCA_034641835.2. Lineage (NCBI taxonomy): Eukaryota > Viridiplantae > Streptophyta > Pinopsida > Pinales > Pinaceae > Pinus > Pinus albicaulis. Next base: position 1,808,477 of record MU968317.1, read on the forward strand.
GAAGGTGAGGAACATGATTGGTGTTTCCAGGGTATTTCTACATTGGGGCATGCCAATGTGATTGCATACTCATAATTCACCTGGAGGTTAGTAGAAATATTTGATCGAAGAGACCCAGAGGCACCTTTTGTTGAGCTTGCAAAGCTCAAGCAGTCAGGTAATCCAGAAACCTATATCTTTGAATTTCTAAAATTTTTTGTTATGGTGACAGATTTATCTGCAGCTAGGAGAGTTTATATGTTCATTGATGGGCTAGCAGCGCCTCTGCATGGGTTGGTGAAATCCACTAAACCAACTACACTCCAAGATTCTATTGAGAAGGCTAGAGATATACAAGATACTTTTCCAAGGTTAAGAGCTCCATTTCATCAAAATCCCACTTTCCAGTCAAAGGGGAAATATGTGAATGTTATTCTTCCAAATAGAACCAGAACAAAGGGCCTCTTAGTGATGATGTCCGAAGAGACTTGCGGAGAAGGAATATTTGCTTCACATGCCAAAAACCATGGGCACCAAGTCATCGGTGTGCTGCGGGGAAGGCACACTATATTGAGGTGTTCTTTTATAGTGAGGAGGAGGAAGAAGAGAAGCCAAAAGGACACAACAATGTTGTGATAGAAGGGGAGGATCCACCACCACTAGGAGGTGGGAATGGGGCATTTTATCCAATTGGAGGAGCCCTTGCATCTTTGCGGGGAGTACCCAAGTATATGACTTTGAGAGTCCAAGGTACCATTCAGGTGAAGTGGGTATAAGTGTTGATTGACATTGGGGATACCCATGATTTATTGATTCTCATTTAGTGCAGAGGAGAACAATACCCATTGATGATTTTGAGGGATTCTCAATTTTGGTTCTTGGAGCTAGAACCGTGTAGTGTATGAAGTATGTTCTGGAATTGTTTGTAACCTTGGGGACCTACACTTTGACTGATCACTTCTTTGTGTCTGATATTTCAGACACCAATGTGATATTGGGTGTGTAGTGATTGATTACATTGGGGAAGGTCACCACAGATTGGGAGACTTTGCAGATGGAATGGGTAGATAAGAAGAGTGGTAAGCATCAAATGATCAGGGGCATGCACACTTATCCACCTCAAGAAGAATCTGCACATAAGATGGAGTCTGATTTGTACAGTGGGAGCAAGGACACATCAGTCCACTCAAATAGGAAGTTTACTCTAAACCATTATGTTATATTATTTGGAGCCATTCCACTAGGGAGGCCCCCAGACTGGGAGTTGGTTAAAGGGTTCTCACAACAAGTAGCACCATTCATAGATCTGGCTAAGAAAGGAGCTTTGGGTGAGTCTAACAAAGCACGGAGAGCCTTTTATAGGCTCAAGGAGATGGGTATTTGTCCAGTATAGGTATCATCAACTCTCACCCAGCCTCTTGTGTTGAGAGGTGATGTTTTAGGAGTTGATGATGACACAAATCTAGTGCAAAAGAGCTACTCCATATCCTTTAAGAGTTAGAAGGTACTTCCAGATTAGAAGGAGTCTTCCATATATGGTAAGGGGTTATTGGCACTCATGCATGGATTGGCCAAACTCAGGAAGTTTTGGAGGAGCAATAGCTTCCAAGTGAAGATTGATAACCATAAACTTCAATCTTTTCTTGTGCAAAAGCAGTTGCAGGGAAGGTGTTAGCCCCCTATAAATTTCATGACAAGCAAGCAGGGGTGCTAAATTGTTTTTGAGCCTTCAAGGAATGCATTCCCTCCAAAAACACATCATCCTTGAAGCCTCTTCATGCTCACTACCCTTTGATTATTTCCCTTTCCTGAGTCAATCCACAAAGCCTTTCTGACTGGAAAAAATCATGCTCCTAAAGGCCTTCTTTTGCCCTTGGTATCCCTGCAAATGTCTCATTTCACCCCTTATTCCCTTTGTCAAAATTCCCTTTCCTAACCCCTAAACCTCCCAAGTCACCTTCATTCCTCTCTAAAAACCTTTAAAAACCCTTAGTCCCTCTATCGTTACCCTTCCCTAGCCTAAAAAGGCGTTAAAAAGGCTGAAAACCCATGTCCTAAACATATTACAGGCTAGCACCTTTCGGCCAGCCCCCTCGGCCTTTCTTCCACCTTGTGACCTGGGTGCTGAAAATAGGCGCAAACAAAAAAGTGCTTATCTCAATTGATATCGGAAGCAATATCAACCGTCAATCGGCGCAGATTAGACGGTCCTTGTTAACTCTGCAGCGCCCGTGGTTTACCCCATTACACCCCTCTAATCGCCTTTCAACCATTCATATAACTGTAGATCAACGGCCCACAGTACATCTATCCCAGTGGTCCCTACCCCACTTTCACTGTTCATAAACCATCCGGTTTCTGTCGCACCGCCTTTCAGAGGTAGGCGGTATTTTCTGATGGGCCAGCGATTCCACTCATCGATCGACGCGTGTCAAGCACACTATTTCAAAACTGCTACCTCATTTCACGTTATCGTTCGTCCGCGGACACGTAGCGATATCGTTGTGAGCCGTCCGATCTAAGGTAGCCCATCCAATGGTCATCGCTCAATGAAGCTACGCGAGGTTTAACCCAAGGAAACCGTACCCTTGGCCCACTTTCCATTGCCCTCCGATGCATTTTCCACCGTTGATCTTTGCCGAGATGGGACGGTCCAAATTCAATCACATGCTCGCCGTTGACCCGGGCCCACCACGTCATCCGTCCACGTATCTTCATCATTTTTCTCGCCCGTCCCCTTTATAATCCATTCAAAGATTAAATTTTAATGTTTTTTACGTTAAACGTCTGCCTCGACACCTTCCACTGTTTTTCGCCAACCTTCACCAGAGCATTTATCCACCATTCCTCTGCATTTTTTAGCCATTTCTCCGTAGTCCCACTATCATCCTCACAGTCGTCCACATCATCCCACCCCCATACATTTTTTTCGTAACAGGTTTTCGTGTTTCGCAAGGTTACCAACAGTAAATGACCACCATTATTCAGGGTTTCTGTCATAGCGACAGAAAACATAGGGAAGAGCGTGCACAGAGATCGTATCATGGAGAAAAGCCCGGGATAGTGCTCGAACATGACTTCCATTAAAAGAACAGGGTTGGACCCTGTAAAACTGTCATGGAGCCATTAAAATGTGGATTCCGCAGACAGAGAGATAAATGAAGCAGTAGAGAGTTTAAGGTCGGAAGGTGAAGATCTTGGAACCTTGATTTAGTGTTTTAGAGACAAAGTACCAGATTGAAGACATTGAAGATCACATAGAAGGTACGCAGCGCATAAATTAATGTATATCGGGTGGTCTACATCAGCAGAATGTTTTCCCCACGAAAGGACAAAGTGTCCATGCAGTTTTCATCCTATGCCATGTTCTAGAGAGATTTTCTACCCTGACAACAGTCCCGGTGCTATCATAGAATTTGTTTCACAAGTATGGTGGAACTCTCGATCATTTATTTACCTTTTTGTTTATGCATCAAAAGTACTACAGAGTCCTGCAACCAGAGTTAAATTCATGGAGTTAAAACAGAATGGGCTTCGGCCCTCTTCCTTTTCTAAGTTTTAATGTTGTATTTAGTTTCCACCTACCTCCTCTGCTCATCTTTCTGCTATAAAACTCATGAGAAAATATTGTAATGGTTGTTTATGAGATATCAGAGAACTGCAAGCTTTTTCTGTGAGATATAGTTTTGTGTAAAGTTGTAAGATAGGTTGAAGAAAGATGTATTCAGGCTAAATGTTCAAGCTGTGGGCAATGTTGTACTTGACTGGTGTTGTTTTTAATATGACAAGCACATTTCTTTGGATCCTGATCTAAAGCAGCTGGTGATGTTTTCCTATCTCTGTGTTTTATTTCATTCCATTTCAGTTCTTCTAGCTTGCATCAGAAATCTAGCATAGGATTTTCCCTTGTTAGGCACCCTATGTTTCTGCTCTCCTTGCCTTAATGTTTTTTGCTAAATGTGCTATCTAAGGATCGATTTCAATTAATCTAACCAGTGTAGTGGTCTGATATATTTCTAACTGATGTATGGATTAATGAAATCTGTTTTTAGATGTTCTTGTTTAGATTTAATTAAATGAGTTAAGAACACTGGGAGGTTTAGAACTCTGTCTCTGCCTCACTAGGATCTTTCCATTTCATTAAACTTTCCAAGTTCCCTCAAGTTGCCTCTGATTATGTCCAAGCAGGCCTGGAGTTAAATGACCTCTGACCTGATCTATAGACAAAAATTGGTTTACCCTCACTCTTTCACCTTCTTTCCTTAATGTTCCATGCCACACAATCATTTTAGGATCCAATGCTTTAGATGACTAGCCCAACTGAAAGCTTGCACATTGAACAGCAAGTAAAACCTTTCCTGACTCCATTGCCCAATGGCCTTGATGTTCTCTGGGTTATCTACCTTTGCCTAAAATCTTCTTTGCCTTACCTTGTCTTATATTGAATCTTTCATTCCTGATTCCCAACAACCAAATCAAATCAAATCAAACAAACAACTCTTGTGCCTAAAACTAGCGTAACATCTTAAACTTTGAGCTCAAAGACACATACCTTTGACATATCTTAGAGAGATCCTTCTCTGGACCCAGGAGGGCTAGATCCTGAGGTCTGAAAGTGGTTTGATGTTGTCTCATATTTTGGTCTTGCCAATCTGGCCAAAACATGGGAACCCCAACATAATGGCGACTCCGCTGGGGAACTGAGTGCATTTCACCTTAAACATTCTTAGGCACTCAAAGACCCAAGATCTCTGGTTATATTGGCATTCATTGCTGATGGTGGACAGTAGCCTGCTTCAGACAGTCAAATTCATCCACCTGGTGACTCCACACTCCATAATCCTCAAAGACTCCTCTGGAGGAAGAACCTGAAAGATGGCCAGACCTCATAGAAGGGTAGAACATATGGGTTGGATTTGGGTTAAAGAATTCATTGTTTTTTTCTATCACTATGCTCTATCCTACTTCAAGTCTGACCAAGTGCACCAAGAAGAGACCCACATTGAGTATGGGAAAGATCTCAAGCCTCAGCCTTCAGGTCATGAGTAGACATGTACGCCTGTGAAAAACTTGGTGGAACAAGAAGCTCATGTTGTATCTCCCACCCTTAAAGAAGCTTCAAGCAGCCATGAGCCCATTGTTACACCACCTACACCTACAAAGGTCATAGAAAGATATAAGCCTCTGGTTTTACCTCTTATCTTCCAACCCCTTCCTTCAGAACTTATAAACCAACTGCCTCATTTTGATGGAGAAAATAAAGGGGCCACTACTGAAGAACATGTTCAAAAACTTGAGGATTTACTTGAGTTGTATGAAATAGAAGAAGATGATGTGTGCATCTGAATGTTTGCCTTGTCATTACAAGGAAATGTTAAGAGTTGGTTCAAAGGCCTTCCAGTGGCAAGAATTTTCAGCTTTCATCAATTTTCTCAAGTTTTCCTTGATAGGTGGGTAGCCCCGAAGAATGCTCTCCTCATCCTAAAAGAATATCAGAATTTGAGAAGGCAGTCAGGAGAGACAATGCAGAATTTTTTAGCCAGGTTTAATAAGGTATATGATGCAATACCTTCAGATATAAAACCACCCTTGGGATGGGCTTTATTGCACTATCCAAATTCTTTTGACCCTGAGGTGGAATTCCATATAAGAGAAAGAGAACCGTCGAGCCTGGAGGAAATGAAAAATATAGCAATCACTGTCGAATACAAGATAAAGTGTTGGGAGGAAAGGTTAAAAGCAGCAAGGAAGGACCGAACATAGCAAATAACGTAGATCTCTTTAGAGAACAAGCTGGAAAGACTGATAGAGACTGCCAACTCCTTGCTAAACATAGAAGAGGAAGAATATGAGGCCGAAACTAGAAATGATGATTGGAAAAGACCTGCTCCTTGTCCTCAAGAAAGACAAACCAGATCACTGCAAGACAAAAGCCACATGCCAAACACACACGATGAACTAGAGCTTGAATCGGGAAATGAACTTGCAGACTATTTTGAAGAAAGACCCGCTGAGAGTCCTGAATACTTTATTGGTGACAATGCTTATAATTATGATTATGATTTCTCTGATGTTGATCTGTATGATGATAATTTTTTCCAAGGGGAAACTGAGCTTGCAGGGCCATCATCAGTAGATTCATGGGAGGAAAATTATGACCATCAACGTCAAGAAAATGATGTGTCAATGCAGGCTATCTATGATACTGATGGAGAAAGCATTGAAAGCATGATAGTAGACGAAGATTCATTGAATCTTCTCTCTGTTTTATATGCAAACATCATTTATACTTGCCAAGAGGATGGAAGTCGGCAGCTCTTCAGTGAAAAGGACAAGGAGGAAAGAAATGAAGAAAATATTGAGCAGAACGAATATCCTAAGGCTTCTCCCGAAAGGATTAAGGTAATCAAAGAAACCCCCGCTCAAGAATATGTTAATTTTTTCACAGAGTTCAGTCTGTTTCAACAGAACCAGCCTGCGTTACTAGAGGGCAGCACTGTAGAATATAATGAATCCTCTAGCTCAGGCTACATTGAAGATGAGCGAGACATTATTTCCCACAGACATCTTCATCTAGATCCAGCGGAAGAAGAGATATTCCTGGTTGATGCCCATATGCCAAATACTCCCAACCAGGAAGAGGAGGAGTGTGATTACAAAGGCCTCACTACAGATGCAGTGATCGAAGTTGCCCGAGACACAGACAACCTACCAGTCATGGAAGGCCTTAAAAAGGAAAGTATATACCATATTTTTGTTGATCCTGTGGCAGAATACATGGAGGCCATGATTGGCTCAGCTCCTCAAGCATCAATCTTTTGGTAAGAGCCAAATACATCGTAATTGGTCACCACTGATTCGTGCCTTAGTATTGAAGATCCACATGTGCAAAGCATCCCTACTTTCATCTCTCGATGAGTACCAATTTTCTTACCTTTTTTGCAAGTGTTTCGATCGGCTGCATTGGCATTATTGTATCACTTAGAGCATCAAAGATATCCAGTTAGAGTAGGGTAGGTAGGAAAACTCAATAAAGCTCAGCTTGTGAGCATGCAGTTAGTTGCTTTAATCTCTGCAAAGTCCAGCAAGTCAGACAGTCTAATCCTGGCTTGACTGTTTTCAATTTTTGTCTTAGAATGTAGAGAAGAAATCTGCTGGACAGTCTAATCCCAGCAGATATTAGATTAGGTAGAGAAACATATGAGACCAACAGTTTAATCTGGTCTCATGGAGTAATAAGGGTAGATTTAGAATAGGTTTATTTTCTGTCATAAAAATAAATGATGTAAAGGGTCTGCAAGTCCAAATTCACCCCAGAAGAAAAAGTGCTAGGATTGTAGGAAGGGTAGGTAGATGGTTGGGAAAAGCTTTTTTGCTGATATATCTATCATGTTGTGGCGACTGATCTAGAGACAGAAAGGGATGTGCCAAGCATCAGGCATTTTGCCTACACCAATGATCATTTTCTGAATTCTTGACTCCTTCAAGAAGAAGCCATCCCCATGTGGAGCCAATGTTAGCCCCCTATAAATTTCGTGACAAGCAAGCAAGGGGCTAAATTTTTTTTGAGCCTTCAAGGAATGCATTTCCTCTGAAAACACATCATCCTTGAAGTTTCCTTGTGCCTTTTCCATTTGATGAAATCCCCTCTGCCGATTCCCGTTATAAAGCCTTTCTGACCGGAAAAATTATGCTCCTAAAGGCCTTATTTTTCCCCTTCTATCCCTGCAAATGTCTCATTTCACCCCTTATTCCCTTTGTCAAAATCCCCTTTTCTAACCCCAAAAACCCCCTAAACCTCCCAAGTCACCTTCATTCCTCTCTCAAAACCTTTAAAAACCCTTAGTCCCTCTATCGTTACCCTTCCCTAGCCTAAAAAAGCGTTAAAAAGGCTGAAAACCCATTTCCTAAACATATTACAGGCTAGCACCTTTCGGCCAGCCCCCTCGGCCTTTCTTCCACCTTGTGACCTGGGTGCCGAAACCAGGCACTAACCAAAAAGTGCTTATCTCAATTTTTATCGGAAGCAATATCAATCGTCAATCGGCGCAGATCGGACGACTCTTGTTAACTCCGCAGCACCCGTGGTCTACCCCGTTACACCTCTCTGATCACCTTTCAACCGTTCATATAACTGCATATCAACGGTTCGCAATACATTTGTCCTGGTGTTCCCCACCCCGCTTTCACTGTTCATAAACCATATAGTTTCTATCGCACCACCTTTCGGAGGTAGGCGGTATTTCCCGATGGGATAGCGATTCCACTCATCGATCGACGTGTGTCAGGCGCACTATTTCAAAATGGCTACCTCATCGCACGTTATCGTTCGTCTGCGGATGCGTAGCGATATCGCTGTGAGCCGTCCGATCTGAAGCGGCCCATCCAACGGTCATCACTCAATGAAGCTGTGCAAGGTTTAACCCAAGGAAACCGTACCCTTGGCCCACTGTCCATTGCCCTCCAATGCATTTTTCATTGTTGATCTCCGCCGAGATTGGACGGTCCAGATTCAATCACACGCCTGCCGTTGACCCGAGCCCGCCACGTCATCCGTCCACATATCTTCATCATTTTTCTCGCCCGTCCCCTTTATAATCCATTCAAAGATCAAATTTTAATGTTTTTTACGTTTAAACGTTCCCCGCTGCCTCGACACCTTCCACCGTTTTTCGCCAACCCGCCACCGCAGCATTTCTCCACCATTGCTCCTCGCATTTTTCGCCATTTATCCATAGTCTCACTATCATCCTCGCAACGCCGTCCACATCATCCCACTCCCATACATGTTTTGTAATAGGTTTTCGTGTTTCGCAGGTTACTAATAGTAAATAAATCGCTATGATTCATGGTTTCCGCGCGCGACATAAAACACAGTAGCATGGCATAGAGATCGTATCATGGAGAAAAGCCCGAGATAGTGCTCTGACATGAATTCCATTAAAATAACAAGGTTTGACCCTGTAAAATTGTCCCAGAGCCATTAAAATGTGGATTTCGCAAACAGAGATATTAATGAAGCAACAGAGAGTTTAAGGCCTGAAGGTGAAGATCTTGGAGCCTTGATTCAGTGTTTTAGAGACAAAGTACCAGATTGAAGACATTGAAGATCACACAGAAGGTACGCAGCGCATAAATTAATGTATATCAGGTGGTATACATCAGCAAAATGTTTTCCCCACGAAAGGACAAAGTGTCCATGCAGTTTTCATCCTATGCCGTGTTCTAGAGAGATTTTCTACCCTGACAACAGTCCTGGTGCTATCAGAGCATTTGTTTCACAAGTATGGTGGACCTCTCAATCATTTATTTACCTTTTTATTTATGCATCAAAAGTATTGCGGAGTCCTGCAACCAGAGTTAAATGCACGGAGTTAAAACAGAATGGGCTTCGGCCCTCTTCCTCTTCTAAGTTTTAATGTTGTATTTAGTTTCCACCTACCTCCTCTACTCATATTTCTGCTATAAAACTAATGAGAAAATATTGTAATGGTTGTTGATCAGTTATCAGAAGAATTGCAAGTAGTTTCTTTGAGACACAGTCTCTGTGTAAAGTTGTAAGATAGGTTGAAGAAAGATGTATTCAGGCTTAATGTTCAAGCTATGGGCAATGTTGTACTTGACTGGTGTTGTTTTTAATATGACAAGCACATTTCTTTGGATCTTGATCTAAAGCAGATGGTGATGTTTTCCTATCTCTGTGTTTTATTTCATTCCATTTCAGTTCTTCTGGCTTGCATCAGAAATCTGGCATAGGATTTGCCCTTGTTAGGCACCCTATGTTTCTGCTCTCCTTGCCTTAATGTTTTCTATTGAATGTGTTATCTAAGAATTAGTTTCAGTTAATTTAACCAGTGTAGTGGATGTTGTTGCCTGCTAGCTGATGTATGAGTTAATGAATCTGCTTCTTAGATGTTCTTTTTAAAGTTTAATTAAATGAATTGGGAACACTGGGAGTTTAGAACTTTGTCTATGTCTCACTAGGATCCTTTTCAGTTAGTTAAACCTTTCCAAGTTCCCTCAGTTTGTTCCTTGCCTTTCCTTGAGAGTTGCCTAAGAGTATGTCCAAGAAAGCCTGGAGTTAAATGACCTCTGACCTGATCTATAGACAGAAATTGGTTTACCCTCACTCTTTCACCTTCTTTCCTTAATGTTCCATGCCACACAATAATTTTAGGATCCAATGCTTTAGATGACTAGCCCAACCGAAAGCTTGCACATTGAACAACAAGTAAAACCTTTCCTGACTCCATTACCCAATGGCCTTGATGTTCTCTGAGTTATCTAGCTTTGCCTAAAATCTTCTTTGCCTTACCTTGTCTTATATTGAATCCTTCATTCTTGATTCCCAACAACCAAATCAAACAAACAAACCTTGAGCCTTATAACTAGCCTAACATCTTAACACTGAGCTTTAAAGTCATATACCTTTGACATATCATAGAGAGATCCCTCTCTGGACCTAGGAGGGCTAGATCCTGAGGTGTGCAAGTGGTTTGATGTTTTCTCATCTTTTGGTCTTGCCAATCTGGCCAAAACATGGGAACCCCAATAGAAGGCAGCAAAAGTGGGATGGCAGTATTCCAACATGTGGCTTAGGCAAAGAGGGGAGCAAAGGAGATGACAAAAGTTTTATCGTCGTGTTTATCACTCTAGTAATTATTGTTGTGTGCTTTTTGGTTTTCATCAAACACCTCTAGAGATAACCACAAACCTACTTCAAACTCTAGAATCTAGCCTTCCTAGGGTTCAAAAAGGGCTCTCTCTTTAAAGTTTAACTTTGTTTTAATTTGTGAATATTAGGCTAGCTATGAAAGTGCAGCTTTGGTTTGGTTTTGTGGATTTGGTGGGAAAAAATCACTTGAAAAGATGGATAGTGGGAAAACTATTTGTCCATTGGGCTATGGAGTCAAAATCAAGCTAACAAGACTAGGATCTAGAGCAAAAAGGTCAAATGACTTCAGGGCAAGATAGACAACCCTTGAAGATCTTGGAAAATTGGTTTTGTGAGATGGTATGATCAGGATAAAGGGCACTTAAGAATCCTTAAATCCGGAAAAGGGAAGTAGTAGGAAAGGTCAAACGAATGAGGGAGCAATTAAGAATTCCCTACACTGGAAATCAGAGGAAAACATATAAATGATAACTAGTTAAAAACAAGGTGCTATTAACATATCCTATATTAATATTCCTAGTTATACATTCATATTTAGCATAAACATAAATGGATGCATGTAACAGAGAAAAGAAACAATGACAAGTGAAGAAAATACTTCACTCCAAATAGCTCATCACAGGGATCTTGAAGTATGATGCCAATTTGCTCTAATCCAGCGTGTTACTCGAAGTTTTGACACACAAAAGCTTTAAAAGTCCAAGAAGAAATGACTATAACAATCCCAACAATTTTATTCCACACAAAATACTTCTAAAGATGAAGAATTTATACATAATGTTTTACAAAATATCCTAGATGACTTCTAGGAATAATATTAGGAAAATAAAATATCATTACAATAAAAATAGAGACAGCTGCTTAACAAATCAGCAAGTTGTCCTATTTTATCCATAAGAAATAGAAACAGTTTTGAGGATAAAGCGGGTGGCTACCTTGGTGTCCTCCTTTTTTGCCTTTAGATATTTTCTCAAATATGACTTGCCTTGACTGATACTCTTTCTCGGATACTCTTTATTCACTTATACTCTTTAACTGATACTCTTTTAACCTTTAGTCAAAACTGTCTACTGTTGTAAATAAAATATGTTTTGACTGTCATTCTGAAAATTATTTTTTTATCTTCTTTTCACCTGCTTGTCTTTTTTCCCTCATAGTAAATCTGTAAGAGCTTGCCAATTCTCATTTTTAGGAATTTGAATATTCTTTAATTTCCTAACATTCTCATCAGCTTCTGTGTGGGATTGATAACAAATAAGTGCTTGATCTCATACTTTAAGTAAAATAAATCTTCAAAAATTTTGAACAATACTTTTCTTGTGGGAATGTGTTAAGCCCCTATATTAATAGTGTAGTCCCTTATTATGTTATTCTAACCCCCCTTATCGTTATTTTTGTACCCCTGTAACCCCCATATTGTTATTATTGTGCCCTTACATTGTTATTTTTAGGTCGGCTAGGATTACATTGTGGCCCACTAGGATTATATTGTGGCCCCATGGACTCCTATATATAGAAAGGAGGTTTTGTCATTTGTATCATCCAAGAATTGTTCATTTATGTAATGTATTGGAGGTTTCCCCCTTGAAGTGGCTTATTCCTAAGGCGTTGATATCTCTTTTCTTCTATTTTTGGAGCTGGTCACACAACATTTGGTATCAGAGCTTTCGATTCTAGGGTTTCGCTATTCCAAACAGGTCATCGTGGCATTTTCGCTATAACGTTTTTTCTACAAAGTTTCAGAAGCTAAAATTTTTAGGGTGGGAAGGTGAAATCTGGAGGAATATTTTCTAAAAATTTCAGACCTTGGTTCGCAATATTTTCGGAGATATCATCTGTGGAAGTTAAGTATTTTTTCAGGCTCCTAAACAGGTCATTGTGGAATTTTCGCTATAAATATTTTTCTACAAAGGTTCAGAATCTTAATTTCGTATGGTGTGAAGCTGAAATCATGAGGAAATTCGTAGAAAAATTTCAGAGCTTGGTTCGCAATATTTTTGGAGATATGATCTGTGGAATGTAGTGCTTTTTCAGGCTCCTGAATTTCATCTCAAAGAGGTGATCATGGGAAAAGCTCAATAACTCTCTCTCTGGGCATCGGATTTGAGTGCTGTAAAAATTTGTCACAAGTACACGGACTTTAGTTTCTTGGCTATCAATTTCAGAGACAAAGGATGAAATAGTGACACGTGGAAAGTCGTACAACTTCGCTCTACTGAACCAGTCCAGAATTAGGTCATTGTGGGAGATTGGACACAACTTGATCTTGGAGAATCCAAATCAGGTTAGACCTGTGGCATTAAAAATATAATTCAGAGGGATACTTCAATGCTGAATTTAAAATATTGAATGGCCGCAATCACAGAGATAATCCAATTTCAATATCGATCTCCTCAAAAGCAAGAAAAAGGTGTGTATTGTTTTTTCCAAATTGCATAAGTCTTGTTTGAAGAATCAAGTTGAATTGATTCCAAGGGCATATTGAAGAATTTTTGTCAGTAATGGGTTCTATTATGCCTCCAAAAAATAATTCCATACCCATTAAGCCCTCAGAAAGCTATAATATGATGCATGAGGAGGAAGAATTGCAATATGAGATATCAAAATTACGGTACCAAGTGCAACAAATTTCGATCTTACGAAGAGCAACCGAAGATGACATAGATGGTTTAAAAGCAAAAATGGAGGCTAATTTGGATGGTTTGAAGGGTCAAATAAAATCTATTATGGATAATAAAGTAGTGGAATATCACAATGAGCATCAACAACAAGTTCTCCAACTCTCAAAGGATAACCTAACTTTGGTGCAAAATCAAATGAAACAACCGAAAGATCAATATCACATCGAAAGAAGTTCTAAAGCAGTCACAGAAACAAGAACTCGACAAGTACAATCAATTTCAAATTATCTCAGCAAGTGGAAGAACTTTCCTGTAGAAGATTCCACATGGGATGATGAGAATTTTATACAGAAGCATCAAGAAATAATCAAGCGTTGAGGACAACACTTGTTTGAAGGAGAGGGGCATGTTAAGCCCCTATATTAATAGTGTAGTCCCTTATTATGTTAGTCTAACCCCCCTTATCGTTATTTTTGTACCCCTGTAACCCCCATATTGTTATTATTGTGCCCTTACATTATTATTGTTAGGTCGGCTAGGATTACATTGTGGCCCCATGGACTCCTATATATAGAAAGGAGGTTTTGTCATTTGTATCATCCAAGAATTGTTCATTTATGTAATGTATTTGAGGTTGCCCCCTCGAAGTGGCTTATTCCTAAGGCGTTGATATCTCTTTTCTTCTATTTTTGGAGCTGGTTACACAATAGAATGCCTTGAACTATTGTCTTGTTTACCTATTCCTTGGCATATTCTCTTATTTTCTTGTCATAATAATTTTGAGGCATCAATTTATCATTGATAACCATGATATCAGGAAGTCCCTTTTGCCTCAAATTTGTGAACTTAACCATAAATCTAGTTATAGCAATATTCATACCTTCAAATTTTTCTTCAAGTTGCCTCATAAAATTTCTCTTTGTGGTGACTTTCCTGATTTCTAGGATGGTGGCAGTTCTATCTGTTATTTTGAGCTCTTCCAATTCTTGTCTATTCTTGTTGTTGAAGAAATTGATTAATCTTACAGCCTGTTCTGGTTTGTCAGCCAAATCAGTTTGAGTCTTTTGGATTTCTGCCTGCGCTGCCAATAATAACTCTCTTTGCTCAAACATTACCTAAATTGAAGGCCATACGTCATGGATGGCTTCAATTACATTATTCCATAGGTAATTTTTTATGTATGATATTTGATCTTTGAGAGTTAATTCTTTTTGTAACTTCTTTACCTCTTCACTCAATCTGTTGGCATTTTGTTCATGTATTTTAGAATTTATCTGAGTTGATTTATTTGTCTTCTCAAGATTTTCAATCATCTTTATCAATTTGTTAATTTCATTTGTCTTCAAAGACATGTCTTCCATTGCTTTTACTATCTTACTGGCATCATCTGTAGGTTGTATTACTGTGGTAGATGATTCAGTGGCTGATGTAGTGGAAGAAGTCACTGGCATTGCAATGGCTAGTGGTTCTTTGGGTGACAGCTTTTCTCCTAAAATTGAAGGCACTACTGCAGTGATGACTGGGATGATTGTAGGAATCATTGGTTCTTTTACTGTCTCCTTTTCTTGGAAAAGTTGGTCCCTTTGTACTTCCATTTCCTTAATCTGAGCTGTTAGCTGAAGAATTAAAATCATCATTTCATCTTTTTCCTTTTGTTCCTGTAAGACTTCCTTTGTATGAGGATGCTCACTTTGAGGAAGTTTGAGCTGTTTCCTCAAGGCTTCTATATCCTCATTTTTATTTTTTACCAATGCTTCCACTGCTTTGATGTTTTTAGGATCATATCTTACCTGCAATACTAATTCTTCTAAGGCTTTTATCCTTAGATATTTTGCATATAATGAAGCTTTATCCATATTCATTTGATCTTGCATATTAGAGATGGTGTTTTGAAGCTTATGAGCACTCATAGCTTTTGTTGTTACTGTGGAGTACAACATCTCTGAGGTTTTCCTATGAAATTCTATTTGATCTAATTCATGGATTTTCTCTGTAGCTACTTCCATATAAACTTTCTTATAGTTAGCAACTGCCTTTGGCACTGATACTATGGGCTGTAATACTGACATAATCAATTTTTTACTTGAGTAATCAAATGTCAATAGGAATCTATTTTGATTACCTGGATTTTATTTCAAGAACTGAGAGTAAATTTCAGTTTTAATTTCCTCATTATTCAACTTGATTTGCTTGTATTTCTCCTTAATATCAAAATCCTTTTCCTCAGCTAAATGTGAGGAAGAAGCCTCCATACTTTGCTGCCTTTCCATCATCTGTGTATCTTCATTCAGTTGTTCTTTATTCTAATTTGGTTCACTGATAACTACAATAGCTACATTTTTCTCTGGAAAACTTGTGTTGGTATTTAAGGGCTCTGTTTATTCAACATTTATTGTCACTTTACCTTTACCTGTTGTATCTAATTTTGGCCTTTTTTTGTAAATGATCCTCAATTTTATTTCTATTGTAGTCTCTACAGTATAAGCTCCCTCTTATCTGATTTTCTTAGTGGATGTCTTTGGTTGTTTGGAAATTTCCAAAGTGTGATTAGTATTCCTTTGGTTTACTGCCTCTGTTAAAGTGTTTTCAACCCACTCAATTTGATTAGAAAATTTCTCTATTTCTAGTTTTGATTCATGGATAAAGGGTGTCAATTTACATTTTACCCTTAGTTTACTTAAGATCCCTTGTGGATCATAGTTCCAAGGGAAACTTTCTTCCAATTTATATTCCAGTAGTTGATTTGTTGCTTCCTTTTTTGCATCTCTGTGATTACATATGAATGACCTAATTTGATTTTTAAGTTTGAATTGGGTCTTCTTCTTGGCTGCCATGAAAATAATTGAATCTGATTTTAGGATCTGCCTGATATATTCCAAGGCAAAGATCCTCATTGATGGATGTTTGGGTAACTTGTAAGGCAACAAGTTTGACCCAAAAACTCTAATTTCAGTATATTTCTCATACAAATACCAATCACCAACTTTACTCTGCTCTGATATGATCCGGATTTATGCAGGAACGTAACAGAATACAGAAATAACCATAAACATAGAAATACAGCGGAAATAAAGCTTCATTTCATTAATATCAAATCACATAAATATTCTTACAAACATGATGGAAATAAAATAGCTAGGGTGCGAGTAGCGAATATCTGAGAAGAGATGTGGCAGCTACAGACCTCTCAACCATGTTACAATGAGGCTTGAGGGCCTATTTATTATGGAGAAACAATGGAGAACTCTAAACGTCCAAAAACCTTACCCTAGGAGATGAAGCACTAAAACTATGGGCCCCGTTTAGGTAAATTGGTGTTTCAAATTCCCGAGGATGTAACTTCAGCATACCATCTCCATTTGGGGCTTCAAAACGGCTCTGGAAGTTTAGGACCTGAAAAAATGCTAAAAATAGTAAATTTTGAAAAAAACTGAAAGAGACAATGGTGGGGCCCCAAGTGGAATAGGCGGGTGGCCACCAATATCCACCTGGATCATTCCTCCCCCCTTAGGAAGAAATGGTCCCCATTGTGTTGAGTTCCTCCATGAGATGAGGAAAATTCTGTTGAACTTGGTCCCTAGAGAACCACTTGACTTGGTGCAGGAGTTGGCCAACTTTGACAACCCGATATAGTTGGATCTTCTATCGGCGAGTGTTTTTGATTTGAATTTCCATGATACAGTATGTGGTGGCCTGTTCCATGTATTCTGGGTTTAACTCTTTTGGTGTGAGTTCTTCTGTAATGTCAGAGGTTTCCAATAGAGGTGGGAAGTAGGGACGAAGGTGGTCTACATTGAATACTGGGTGAAGACCAAGGAATGGTGGAATACTGAGCTCGAAGGCATTGTTCCCTACAACCTTGGTGATGGTGTACGTCCCATATTGGAGTGGGCGAATCTTTCGGTGGGGTCCAATAAGGTGCTCCTTCTGCAAATGTAGCCACACTTTTTCGCCCACCTGGAAGTTGTGTGGCACCTGATGTTGATCATGTCATTGCTTATACTTAGCATTGGCTATGTCCAATATGTCATGAACATGTTGGCGGATGTGCTGAATGTGCTTGATGAATTTGTTTGCTTTGTCTGCTTCAGACTGGACATGAGCCGAATCGGCCTAAGTAGCTGCAAATGGCATGGCTATGTCAATGGGACATAGTGGCTGGAATCCCAGGCCCACTTGAAAGGGGCTGTGGCCGGTTGAGCCATGGAGAGCCTAGTTATAATTGTGTTGTACATAGTGAAGGCTCTCATCCCATGTGCATGGATGATTTTATTTGTACATGTGCAGAATGTGTACAATCATCCTGTTGATGACCTCTATATGGCCATCAGTTTGGGGATGGAAAGCTGTGGACTTGATAAGCTTGTTGTCCAACATTGACTAGAGGCTGGACCAAAATGTGCTGAGGAACCTGTTGTCATGATCTGATATGATAGACTGTGGGATCCCAAAGTGTACCCACACTCGTTCAAAGAAGAGTTTAGCAGTGGATTCTATTGTGATATTCATCTTGCAGGCCGCCATAATGGCCATCTTTGAGAATTTGTCGATGACCACGAAAACATAGTCGTTTCCATGATTAGTAGAAGGAAGGCCTGACATGTAATCCATGGAAATGGATTCCCAAGGTCTACTAGGGGTACATAGCAGAGTATAGATGGTCGGTTTGGAAATGGCACAAGCACTGCAGGATCTGATGTACTTCCTGACATCTTGTCGAAGGTTCGACCAATAGAAATACTTCTGCAGTACTGCCACTATTTTCTCGACCCCAAAATTCCCAGCGACTCGACTATACTGTGCTTCCCATATCATCTTGGCATGCTTGCTTGAAGTAACACAAAGGTGTCCCAGGCGACATAATAGTGCATCTTGGAGGTGAAAATTTGGAACTTGCATAACCCCCAAGAGTGCCTTACATGTGTAGCTGAATTCTGGATCGCTCTTGTAAAGAAGCGACCAGTCAAAAGTCTCATGCCCACAAGAGTTGAGAACGGTGGTTATGGCCACGATCGGTGGTCGGCTGAGGTAGTCTGCAACATTATTGGTGCTACCCTTCTTGTACTTGATGTTCAAATGAAATTGTTGCAGAAATGTGCACCACTTTTGATGGTGATTGTTCTGCAACTTCCCTTGTGTCTGTATGAACTGCAGGGGTCAGTGGTCTGTGTGGATGATTGTCTCCTTCCCAAAAATGTAATTCCTCCATTGTCGACAAGCCTGCACAATGGAATACATTTCTTTGTCATAAGTGGGATACTTTCGAACTGTTTCGGACAATGTCTCACTGTGATATGCCACTGGATGCTCCTGTTGAGTAAGAAATGCCCAATAGCATAGTCAGAGGCATATGTCTCGATCTCAAATGGTTGTTGCAAGTCTGGTAATGTGAGCACTATGGCAGAACAGAGGCGATGTTTCAATTCTACAAACGCCTTCTGTTGAGATTCTGACCAACATAATTTTTCTTTTGCTCCTTCCTAGGTGACTTGACTCAAGGGCCAAGTGATATGAGAGAATCCCAACATGAACCTGCAGTAGAAATTACCAAGACCCAAAAGTTGCAAATCTTTGTTAGGGTGGTTGGGGCTGGCCAATCTCGAATGACTTGGATCTTGCATGGATCCACATTCACCCCCCTTTCATCAATAATGTATCCCAGATATTGAATCTAGGTCATGCAAAAAGTGCATTTCTCCAAATTGGCACACAACTTGTGTTGCTGTAGTGTTTGGAGGACTTCTCGGATGTGGTGGAGGTGCTCTTCCCAAGTCTGGCCGAAGATCAGAATGTCATCCAAGTATACCACTACAAATGAGTTGGTGAATGGACGTGAGATGTCATCCATCAACCTCATGAAAGTTGTGGGAGAATTTGTCAATCCAAAAGGCATGACGAGCCATTCGAAAAGGCCCTCCTTGGCTTTGAAGGAATTCTTCCACACATTAGAGGGTTCGATTGGTACCTGGTGATACCCAGACTTCAAGTCGATCTTGCTGAAATATTTTTCCCCTTTGAGTTGGTCCAGAAGGTCATCAATCCATGGGATCAGGTACCTATTCCAGATAGTGATCTTGTTTAGCACCTGATAATCAATACAAAGTCTCCAAGTCCCATCCTTCTTCTGTACCAACATGATCGGGCTCCCACAGGGCAATGAACTTGGCCGGATGTGACCTTTCTACAGCAGCTCCGAAATCAGCCTCTTGATTTCATCATTCTCCATAACAGAGTGCCTATAGGTCGGTCCATTGGGTAGCAACGCACCTGGGGTCAGGTCAATGGGGTGCTTGACCTAACAGTGTAGAGGCACCCACGTGGGTGAGGTGAATATGTGCCCATAATCCTCCACAACCTTGTCCATTTGTTGTTGTTGTGCAGAGGATCCATGTTTGGAGGTCATGGCCACAGTATTCTTCTTTCCCTGGGGGCAGATCATCAGGAAAACAAATTTCTTGGTTTGGGAAATGAGCTTACTACATTGTTTTGTAGTAACCAAAGAGATAGTGGGAGGTGGTGGTACCTCTGGTATCCTGTAGAATTTATTTCCCAAAGTAACAATAACAGTGCAAGGTCAGGACTCATACAAAGCATGTCTCTTCCAAAAGTATGGTTGGCCTAATAATACATTAGAAACATCAATAGGAGGAATGTCACACAATACCTCATCCGTGAAGGGCTTGATGCTATAGGGAAGGCGACACTGCTGGCTGACGCGGAGATCTCGTCCTTGGTGAAGCCACCCGATAGTGTATGGTTGTGGGTGCGTTGTGGTCGGCAAGCCCAACTGCTTCACGACATCTACTAAAATGAGGTTCTTTTGGCTCCCATTGTCAACAATGAACCGTAGTAGGGAACCCTTACCCACATCTGGGAGTGGAAGAGACGCTTTGCCCCCTCTGGATCTTTTGGTTCCTTCTTCTGGATCTTCGTAGTGGCAACAGTGGCGTTAGGCTCTGCATCAATAATCTTCTTCCCTTTGTCATTCACCTTTTCAGGTTTTGATTCAAATTCAGAGCATGCATCTAATTCAGAAGCCCTCATCTCGGCCACCAGTGACTGCTTGGCCCGACACTCACTTGTGTTGTGAGTGGAGCTCTTATGGAACTCACACCACTTTCCTATGTCCTTCTTTGGCTTTGTCGTGTTGTTCTTTGCTTGTGTCTTTGGAAGGCTGTCTTGGGCCACCGTGCCTTGGCTTTGTCTTTTGTTCTGTGGCTTGGGGGCACCTTTCCCTTGCTTTTTATTCACAGATCCAAAGTCTCGCTTCTTCTGTTTTAATTTCTGCTCAATCTTGACAGCATACTGATATGCCGTACCAAGCGAGGAGATGTCGAGGAACTCCATTTCCTCCTAAATGTATCTGTATAGACAACCGTGATACTTTAGAACCAAATTCTTCTCTAAATCTTTGATACTCAACTTTGTGCACAGGGTATGGAACAGATTCATTAGCTCATGCACATCTTGATCCCTTTGTTGCCGCAATGTGGTCCATTGTATGTACTTGTCCTCATAGCTCCCCAAGGGATAATATTGTTCCTTGATGACATCTCGAAAATAATTCCAAGTGGGTATGACTGAGAACAGAGAGGGTTCTGTCTCGTCCTTTTTCTCACAGTAGGTTTCCCACCAGTCCTTGACATGGGGGGTAGCTTTGAGGAGTGCAAAAATAATCTTCTCTTGGTCAAAAAAGTCATGAACTGAGAAATATACTTCTAATAGATTCAACCATCTATCTACAGCATTTGCATCTATTTGACACTCAAATATGGGAATGTCAAAGTTTACTTGTACCTTAAATGGAGTCGCGCCTCCAAAGTGGTTGATGGATGCAGATGCACCGCTGGTGGGCAGTCGTTGAAGGATATAGGCCAAGTTATCCATCATCGGGTTCCTTTGTTTTTCGAGGGCCTCCTCGAGAAATATTTTGATAGGATCTCCTACTCCCTCATCTTTCTTTTCATCCCCCATGGGCATCCATCAGGGTTTGCGAGGCTGATATTGCAAAGGTTCCACCAGATCGAGCCCTAACTCCTTATACCCCGAACTCGTTGGGGACATGCAAAGAAGGATCGAGAAAAAGAAGACTGCTCTGATACCACTGATCCAAATTTATGCAGGAATGCAACATAATATAGAAATAACCATAAACAAAGAAATATAGCGGAAATAAGGCTTCATTTCATTAATATCAAATCACATAAATATGCTTACAAACATGATGGAAATAAAATAGCTAGGGTTCTGGTAGCGAATCTCTGAGAAGAGATGTGGCGGCTACAGACCTCTCAACTATGTTACAATGAGGCTCGAGGGCCTATTTATTATGGAGAAACAATGGAGAACTCTAAATGTCCAAAAACCTAACCCTAGGAGATGAAGCGCTAAAACTATGGGCCTCGTTTGGGTAAATTGGTGTTTCAACTTCCTGGGGACGTAACTTCGGCATACTATCTCCATTTGGGGCTTCAAAATGGCTCTGGAAGTTCAAGACCCGAAAAAATGCTAAAATAGTAAGTTGTGAAAAAAACTGAAAGAGACAATGGTGGGGCCCCAAGTGGAATAGGCGGGTGGCCACCAATATCCACCTGGATCATGATAATTGCAATATTTTCTTCATTTCCTCACTTATTCTAGGCTGCTTTGTTTTAGTCAACATGGTGGTCACTAGATGTAAAAACAACTCTATAAACTCTAAATAGATAAAATATGTACCTTATTTTATGAGTATGGATGTCCAAAAGATGACAGATAGAGGTTTTCCCTCTATGTCCAACTTTTGAAGTGAAATTGGAAAACTATTTGATTGGAAGTATAAGAACATGTGGAAAATATAGGAGGTGTATCTGAATACCCCTTCAAGTTTTAAATTAGTTAATTGATAGTGAATACTATTAGCGATGAAACCAACATAATCAAAGATAACTGAAGGTGGTTGACCTGGAGAAAATGTGGACAAGAATCCCAAGATAGACTCATCAGTGTGCTCATTAGTGAAATACCCAAGTATGAAGGAAAGCATGGAGATTACATGCCTTGAACCTTCAGGGAATTTAGCTGTTGAATATGGAGGATTTAACTTGGGAATTTCAACATGTAGAGGCATAAAAGTCTAAAAAATCATAAACCTTTTAGGAAAATCTAGGCCAATGTATAGCTTAGTGAGAGCCTCAATATACAAAGGGACTGCTTGGGGGTCTGGTTGAAGCTGCAAAATTTGGTTAATTGACTCTGCATTCATGGTAAATAAGATCTCTTTATTTGTATTCACAATATATCTTTGTTCAGGAATAGATTATTGGTGACATAATCTGATAATTTCTTGACAAGGGTAAGTCAATGGGACTACATATTTGGGCAGATTGGATTCCTAAATATGGATTTCTTCATGGTCATACAAAGACTTCGCAAAGCACCAGTTATGGATATCTAGCAGATTGAATTCAACTATGGCATCAGCTATTTTGTAATCAATATCAGTAAGGGGAATGTGTTCAATATCAACAACTAGGGGCTGTAATGGATTGACTACAATTTCAATATTTGGAGTCATGGCAGGAGTAGGTATAGGGGTTTTAGAACCTTCAATCTTGCTTACACTCTCTTTTTTAGGCATCTTTATCTTCTTCTGCAAGTTTAAACAATTTTCAGAGGTAATTTTACTATAGTAGAGGCTTAATTGGGAAAATTTGGCAAGATAGAGTCTCTTTTTGGGTTTTTTTTCTAGCTTTATCAAAGAATTTTTGAGGCTTTAAAACTGGTCTAAAACAGAAAACAGGGTTTTTCTGAGTTTCTTGACTGAGAAATGGGGCTAAAAATCTTTTGAAAAGGGTTACAGAGGGTCCAGGGTACCTGCAAAGGTTTTCTGGCCTTTTAGAGCTTGAAATGGATCATTAAACTGTGAAAATTTTGATAAATTTCCTTGAAATAGCGCGTAGCAGACAAATATGGTTTCTAGGAAATTTTGCCAAAGTTTGGCCTGTTGGGTGTGGAGCCTGATTATCTTGTTTACTTTGTATCACAGCATTGGACCCCTGTACCTTAAAAGGGGCGGCAACACCGCCCGAAATCTAATCGCTGCCATGGGGGGTCCAAGGGGGGCGGCAGCGCTTTTCGGAGCCCCCCCCCTGGCGGGGGTTCGGGGGCAGCGCCCCCGAAGCTAAAAACAAATGTAAAATTTCCTTGTAAAAGTATAGTAATTTCTAGTCAATCTGGGCCGTTCATTAGGCAAATGATCTGACGGTAGAAGTTATGTTTAGATTAGGTTTTTTTTCCCTAGAAGGCAACCCCCTTGTATATATGAGGGCATTGTATTGCGGCTGTGAGTTATGAGTGTATTCTCGGAGCGAGAAACAGAGAGGGAGAATGTGAGAGAGAACAGAGGATATTACAACAGATCTGCTGTAGGTTTTGTCTCTTCAATTTTTGTTGGATAATATAAAGGAAGGACTGGCTGTTTGGGGTGGACGTAGCCCAAACTGGGTGAACCACGTATATCTGTGTCTCTCTGGTTTTATGTGTTTTGTGTGCTTGTATTTTCCGCATATTTTATGTGTTTCATTGCTTTGTAATATTTAATTTTCTAACAACTGGTATCAGAGCCGAAGGTATATTTGGCTGATAAAATCGCAGGAAAAAAGTGTTCCTGGTTCGAGTGGGAGCAATGGCGGACGATGGTAAGTTTAGGGTCGAGAAATTTAACGGCCAAAACTTTGCGCTGTGGAAGATGCAAATGGAAGATTATCTGTATCAGAAATATCTGTACCTACCATTGAGCGGAAAAACAAAGAAGTCACCATGACAGACGCGGAATGGAACATTCCCGATAGAAAGGCACTCGGAACAGTACGGTTGTGTCTTGCGGCGTCAGTCGCCTTCAATATTTCGAAGGAAACAACAACAGAGGGTTTGATGCAAACGTTGGCGAAACTATATGAAAAACCCTCGGCCTCAAACAAGGTATTTCTTATGAAACGACTATTTAATATGAAGATGTCGGAAGGTGGATCTGTTGCAGATCATTTAAATGAATTTAATACAGTTACCAGTCAGTTAAGTTCTGTAGGGGTAAACTTTGATGATGAAGTTAGAGCTCTGTTATTCTTGTGCTCATTGCCAGCGAGTTGGAATGGTTTAGTAATGGCCATTAGTAACTCTGTCTCTGGATCTAGTACTTTAAAGTTTGATGATGTTGTTGGTGCTATCCTTAGCGAGGAAATGCGACGGAAAAGCTCCAGTGAGACATCAGGTAATGCTTTGAGTGCAGAGTCTAGGGGAAGAAGAATGGAAAGAGGAAAGAGCTTGGGATATCGTAGTAAATCAAGGAAAGGCAGATCCAAGTACAGATCGGGGATAGTGTGCTGGAATTGCGAAAATAAAGGACACCTAAAGAAAGACTGTAGATCTCGGAAGGGAAAAGAAGGAGACACACAGCAAGAAAACAATCATGAAGCAAATGTGACAGGTGATGTGTTACAAGATGCTTTGATTCTTTCTTTCGAAAATGTTACTGATTCTTGGGTTGTAGATTCGGGGGCTTCATTCCATGCCACACCTGATAAGAAATATTTTCATGACTATGTTCAAGGAGATTTTGGACAAGTTCGTTTGGGTGATGATAAACCCCGTAAAATTGTTGGAATGGGTAAAGTTCTTGTAAAACAACAGAATGGAAACCAATGGCTACTAAAGGAGGTAAGGCATGTTCCAGATCTGAAGAAAAATCTGATTTCAACAGGGCAGTTAGGTAGTGAAGGTTGTGTGACAACTTTCACAGATAAAACTTGGAAGGTCACCAGAGGAGCGCTGGTAATAGCAAAAGGTGAAAAGGTTGGTACATTGTATTTATGAAATGGTATTTCTAACTCTGTTAATGCTTTAACTTCCAAAGGAGCAGATGCAACATTATGGCATCATAGGCTCGGACACATGAGTGAGAAGGGAATGAAGATTCTTCACTCAAGAAATTTGTTTCCAGGTTTGAAGAATGTTGATTTGGATTTCTGTGAGAATTGCATTTATGGAAAACAGAAGAGAGTCAGATTTCTCAGAGTTGGGAAAGAAAAGAAGAACGAAAAATTGGAGCTTGTGCATACAGATGTATGGGGACCTGCTCAGGTATCATCTCTCGGTGGCTCTCGTTATTATGTTACTTTTATTGATGATGCAACTAGAAAACATGGATTTATTGTATTCAGAATAAATCTGATGTATTTGATACTTTCAAGAAATGGAAAGCTTTGGTTGAGATTGAGACAGGAAAGAAGTTGAAGTGTCTCGGATCAGACAATGGAGGTGAATATTGCAGCAAAGAGTTTGATAGGTACTGTTCAGAGCATGGAATTCGTAGAGAGAAGACAGTTCCAAGAACACCACAAGAAAATGGTGTGTCAGAAAGGATGAACATAACAATCATGGAGCGTGCAAGGTGCATGAGATTGCATGTGGGATTGCCTTTACAATTTTGGGCAGATGCTGTAGATACTGTTGTTTATCTAATAAACAGAGGGCCTTCAAGTTCCTTGGATGGTGGTATTCCAGAGGAAGCATGGACAGGTAAAAAGGTAAACTACTCTTTTTTAAAGCTTTTTGGTTGTGAGGCCTTTTTCCATATTAATAAAGAAAATAGAACAAAGCTTGAGGTAAAATCAAAGAAATGTACCTTTATTGGATATGGTGCTAATGATTTTTGTTAACGCTTATATGATTATGAAAATCACAAAATAATTAGGAGCATAGATGTAATATTCAATGAAAAGGTCTTGTATAAGAATCAGTTGCAGGAAAAGAAACAGGAAAAAGAAAGCAAGGAATACACGGTTCTTGATGAGATAACTGAAAAAGTAAAGGTGTCTGAAAATAATAATAATCAACAACCACAGCAGCAGCAACCACCACAACAGCAACAGGCACCTCAAACACCTGAAAGTGGTGTTAGAAGATCTACTAGGATAAGTAGACCCCCTGAACGATACTCTCCTTCATTATATTATTTATTGTTGACTGATTCTGGTGAACTTGAATTTTATGAAGAAGCAATGCAGGTTGAAAGCAGGAAGAAGTGGGAGCTAGCCATGGAAGAAGAGATGGACTCCTTAATGCATAACCAGACTTGGGACTTAGTCAGGTTGCCTGCAGGTAAAACTGCATTGCAGAATAAATGGGTTTACAGGCTGAAGGAAGAATATGGAGGAAAACAGAGGTACAAAGCTAGACTTGTGGTGAAGGGATTTGCACAGAAGAAAGGTATTGATTTTGATGAAATATTTTCTCCTGTTGTTAAAATGAATTCAATCAGAGCTGTTTTAAGTCTTGTAGCAGCGGAAGATTTACATCTTGAACAGTTAGATGTAAAGACAGCATTTCTCCATGGAGATTTGGAGGAAGAGATATACATGCAGCAACCAGAAGGATATGAGGTAAAAGGGAAAGAAAATTTGGTGTGCAGGTTAAAGAAGAGCTTGTATGGCTTAAAACAGGCCCCAAGGCAGTGGTATCTAAAATTTGATAGGTTTATGTCTGAACAAGGTTATACTAGATGTCACTCTGATCATTGTGTTTATCTGAAAAGGCAAAATGATGGAAGCTATATGATATTGTTATTGTATGTAGATGACATGCTTGTTGCAGGGTCTAACATGCAGGAAATAAATGTGCTCAAAGAAAATTGGCAAATTCATTTGCAATGAAGGATTTGGGAGATGCAAAAAAAATCCTTGGTATGAGGATAACTAGAGACAGGAAAAATCGCAAATTAACACTGTCTCAGAATGAGTACATAGAAAAGTTGTTGAAAAGATTTAATATGCAGAATGCAAAACCAGTTAGTACACCTTTTGCTAGCCATTTCAAACTTAGTAAGGAGATGTACCCAAAGACCCAAGAAGACATGGATTATATGTCTAAAGTTCCATATGCATCAGCAGTTGGAAGTTTAATGTATGCAATGGTCTGCACAAGGCCTGATATTGCACATGTAGTGGGAGTTGTAAGCAGGTATATGAACAATCCAGGAAAAGAACATTGGATGGCAGTAAAATGGATTCTCAGATATTTGAGAGGTACCACAAATAAAGCATTATGCTTTGGTGGTTCAAACATTGCTCTACAGGGATATGTTGATGCAGATATGGCAGGTGACAGAGATAACAGGAGGAGCACTACAGGATATGTATTTACCGTAGGTGGAACAACTGTCAGTTGGGTTTCAAAAATCCAAAGTGTTGTTGCACTTTCAACAACAGAAGCAGAGTATGTTGCTGCTACAGAGGCTAGTAAAGAAATGATTTGGTTACAAAGGTTTATAGATGAATTGGGTAAGAAGCATGATATGGGCACGCTATACAGTGATAGCCAAAGTGCCATTCATCTTGCAAAGAACTCAGCATTTCATTCCAGGACTAAACACATACATCTCAAGTACCATTTCATACGGTCAGTATTTGAAGATGGAGAGTTGAAGCTGGAAAAGATACACACTAGCCAGAATCCTGCAGATATGCTAACAAAAGTTGTAACCAGGGAGAAACTGAGAATGTGCTCAGTTTCAATTGGTCTTCAAGGATGACGATGAAGATGAGGAACAGCCAAGTCCAAAGAGGAGTCATTGTCTAGCAAATGAAGCAGCGATGGAGTTGCTACAATCAGTCTCCAAGTGGGAGATTGTTGGGTGTGGAGCCTGATTATCTTGTTTACTTTGTATCACAGCATTGGACCCCTGTACCTTAAAAGGGGCGGAAACGCTGCCTGAAATTTAATCGCTGCCGTGGGGGGTCCAGGGGGGGGCGGCAGCGCTTTTCGGAGCCCCCCCCTGGCGAGGGTTCGGGGGCAGTGCCCCCGAAGCTAAAAACAGATGTAAAATTGTCTTGTAAAAGTATAGTAATTTCTAGTCAATCTGGACCGTTCATTAGGCAAATGATCTGACGATAGAAGTTATGTTTAGATTAGGGTTTTTTGCCCTAGAAGGCAACCCCCTTGTATATATGAGGGCATTGTATTGTGGCTGTGAGTTATGAGTGTATTCTCAGAGCGAGAAACAGAGAGGGAGACTATGAGAGAGAATAGAGGATATTACAGCGGATCTTCTATAGGTTTTGTCTCTTCAATTTTTGTTGGATAATATAAAGGAAGGACTGGCTGTTCGGGGTGGACGTAGCCCAAACTGGGTGAACCACATATATCTGTGTCTCTCTGGTTTTATGTGTTTTGTGTGCTTGTATTTTCCGCATATTTTATGTGTTTCATTGCTCTGTAATATTTAATTTTCTAACATGGCCTATTTTTGGAACTTTTTGGAAATTGAATTAATCAATTTCTTAACTTAAAATGTTTCTCTTTCTTTAAAAATGGTTTTCCAACTTGATTGCAGGTTTAATTTTGAGAAAAATACCCGTTTTAATGCAGGTATCTGCTTCGAAAGGGTTTTTGAGTTTCTGGTCGAATTGATGATTTCAGTAGCTTGTTTTGAGTAATGTGCAGATCCTCAACAGTCTGTAAAGGTGTTCTTTGGTAAATTTCAGAGGTTTCGGGAATAAAAATGGCAGAAAAGAGGCTTTAAAAGGGTTTTTTATAATCGAGAAAGCAATGGAGTGGTTTAGGCGCGCGAGATAAATGAATAAACACATTACCAAAGGTTTTATTAAAACATTACAGTGTAGGTCTTGTCGAGTGGAAGAGCAGTTTTGAAGTTGAATGGACGATAACTGCGAGTGGTTATCGTGCGGTAATTGAGAGGTAAGATGTTTTTGGCTTAACGAACGTGATCCAGTAAGGAGAAGACACATGGAGGAGAGAGAAATGGGCGAAACCACCCATTTCACACAGATATGGTGTTTGGAAGGTCGGGCATATTTTCTGCGCGATATCAAGTTCTGTCTGTCAGATCTAAGAGTCATATGCGAATGGTCGAGATTAGTTCGGGAAGGTGCGCTAGATTGAAAGGTGGGACCGGGCTATTTTTTATATGTGTTTATGGTTTAAAATTTATGAAATAAACATTTAAAATACATGTAAACCACTTTTTTATTATATAGCGACAGGGATAGGTTTAAAACATTTATAAAATTTTTTAATCATGGTATAGGTAGGAGTTAATATTTTAAAACATTTATGAAATGTTTCAAATGTTTATATGCGGATGTGATAAATATATATTATATAGTTTTTAATTGTTGAATAGTTTTCAAACTATAGGGGCGAGGTATTTCGATAATTATAGTTTTAGACGAAAGGGATTATAGCTTGGGATTTTTTATTTATGCACATGGGAATAATAGACTTTGGTCTAAACATTAAATAGTGGGTTTTTTGGGATATTTTAAATATAAGGGAATTAATAACTACAGGAGGGTATTTATTAGGGATTTAATAAAAATATCTTAAAGTCAATATGAAAGGGTGGTAAAATGTAATATAAACACATTTTATCTCCAGGTAAAGTGTATATGATAGACAAGGCAAAGGAGTGTTGTCTTTTTTTTAATATTTTACACTTAAACTTATGACAAATTGTATTTTTGGAGATTTATTAATGCTTTTGAAGGGGTGAAGTTAATTATTTTAGGGTTACAATTTTAATAAGTAAGAATGTGCCTTTACTTAAGAAAAAGGGGTTTTAATGTATGAATGAAGGGTAAATGATGATAAGTGTGGGTTTAACATAAGAACTCAATATTTTAAGCCCGACCGGTCATCGAGCCTTAGGGTGGTCCAACAAATTGGAGAAATTCTACGAGCTGTTTATTGATAACAGAATGCGAATACTCATAGGAGGAAATTAGTGATTTTTCCTAATGATGTCTTATCACATGCTTGCTCCAGTGCTTTCTACCTACCCAAATTTATTTCTAACATTTTTTCTTCATTTTGTAGGTGCATTTAGGCTTGCAGCCTTAAAACATTTTTCTTTCAAAACATAAAACTATCTAAGTCTACCTTATTTCATCCGAGGGCTCAGATTAAACTGTTGAGCTCCTCACTATTCTCTACCTATCTATTGATTTGTCAAGTTTAAACTGTTTGACAAATCTTTATTCACTATATAAAACATGAAATTGAAAACATGAAAAGTTAAGATTAAATTGTTTTACTGATCATGGATTATGGCATTTATTGACACTCTGCACATAATCATTATTATTGCAGTAAAAATAAAAGTAGTGGCATTTGGACTTGCTCACTTTCAGGTCTTATCTCTTTTCTTTTGGGGTTTATATTTTTCTAAGCCCTTTGATTTTTCTTTTAGGACTTTTTACCCTCTTTTTGACTTTTTATTATTTTTCATTTTTTCAAAATATGGGAAAATAACTTGCAGAAAGCAAGGTATGTACATATTTAAAAGACTATCAAAGTCAATTCAAAATTTCTGAACCCTATTATTTATAGGACCCTAACAATGGCTCCACATGGGGATGACATTTCCTAGTGAAATATCAAGAACTTTGAGACTAGTAGCCTTGAGAATTAGACTGTGACGTCCATGTAAATTTCTTCTGATATCTACAATTTATTCATACTTATGATATTTACCTCTCAAATCTTTGGGCCTTCTCTTCGGGCTTCAACTTTGTTAGGAAAACATCCAATCCAATCTAAACTCTGCAATGTATATGTACAATGATCAAAGTGAATAAAAACTAACTATTTGTTAACTCAGGAGAGTAGTAGTGCTTTAGCATTCTGCCATTTACTGGTCCTTCTTGCAGGTCTGTTCCATCCATTTATTTTAGGAAGAAATCATTATTACCTCTATATCCATAAATCACATAAGGTCCTTTCCACATAAAATCAAATTTTCCATGTTTTCCTTTGTCTTCTCTTCTGGAATCCCACTTTAACACTTTATCTCCTATGTAGAAATCATCCTCTTTAGTCTTTTTATCAAAAATTTTCTTGATCTTATCCTGAATGACTTGAGATTTGATATAAACTTCTTCCCTTTTTTGTTGCAAGTGAATAGTTTGATTGATCCTGTTAGCCACCTATAAACTTTGTTATATCAAAAGGTGGCTAAAATTTTTTTGAGCCTTCAAGGAACAAATTTCATTGCTAAAAAGTGTTGGCTCTTGAAGACTCTTGAAGGCCTCATGCCCATCCTTTGTCCAAAACTTCACTGCTGTTCCCATTTTACACTTAGAAATCCTGCTGTTTTCCAAGCCAGAATACTGCTCCAAGCACCTTTTCCCCCCTTCCCTTCTTCCAAAACTAACCTCAGTTTTTATCCCTCCATTTCCCATGAAAATCCCTCATTTTCATATTTTTCCCTTTCCCCTTGATCAAAACCCCTTGACAAGGTTGAAAACTCCTTTTTCGCCTTATCCGAACCTCTCTAACCCTTTGAAAATCATTAAAAAACTATAAAAACCCACATTTTGGGCATATATAGGTCCTAGCCCTTTTTCCCATTGACCCTCGGTCATATTATTTCCCATATGCCCCACGGCTCCGCAATCGGGCGCCAAGCCATTTTTTAATTATTCTCGCCAAAGTTTAAAACCTTTGGTTATATATATAAAAATAAAACCTCTGTTTATATTAATTTTCCGTCGGCTTTATTATTTTATTAGATTTCCATCGGTACAAATTTTAAATCGTTCCGCACCGTCGATCTGATCTGAATATCGGACGGTGCGGAGTCCGTCTCCCAGTGGTCCCCACATTCCACTAACCCATCCCAAAAACCGCGTAGTATTCATCGCACACCTTTTAACCCGGTTTCCGTCTTGTGATTCCATATCATTTGACACGTCTCGAAACCATTCATCATTCCACCGTCCATCGCGCGTTAATGTTCGGACGTGGATGCCGCGCGATATCGCCGCTACAAATCCGTCTGGGCGGGCCTTCCAACGGTTATCGCTCACCGAGAAGTTGCCGACGATTAAGCTGGGCTACGGCGCGAGCATTTACTTGAATCTGTAGTCGATTTGATCTGCAGATCGACGGCCCACATTTCATCACCCTATTTCGATCGAAGTAAACCTATATATGCAGGATTTTATAATAGTTTTTTGTATTTTGCAGGGTTTAAATGGTTTTCTCACCATTTTTGAAGAAAATTCGAAGGCGTAGGATGACGGTCTTCCTGCCTTCGATTCACCAAAGAAAATCATCACAGGGGTTAAATCCACATTTTCATCAATCAGTCATGAAGCATTGATGCCACATAATCCTGCGCAGCCCTGCATACCAGCAAAAAACCATGAATCAGGTGCAGTCAGAGAGTATCAATGACGAAGACCAAAATTTATCAGAACAGAGGGTTAAAGACAGATTTTGTGGGGATTACGGCTAAGAATGTTTATCAAAAGCCCAATCCCCGATTTAAAACACAGGTTAAAGAAGATCTGAACTGTTTTATCGACAGGAAACCCTCCACCACCACAAATTGAGGAAAATTGATCCCTCTAGCTACCACGACGCCACCTGTGCCTCAAAGTATTCAATCAGAGGCTGAATTTATTGATCAAGATCAGATATTTGTCTCAAAACACAGCCAAAGGGTAAAATCTGCAGAGTTACTTCGAGGCCACACAAAGCCTCAAAGGTCAACAAAAGCTCCCACCGAGCTTAATCTTTATGTAAAAACATTTAATATAGAGTGCACCCATGTAAGTTTCTTCATTGAGCCCCTCAAAGGCCAAGAAGTCATTAATTCTATATTAATTGTAATTGAGATCTTTTATCAGATCTCACCTCCTCATTCTTCTATATATACTACTGCAGAAGATGAGTGAGGGGTTGGTTGTAGAACTTTGAAATATATTTGAGCTTAAACTTTTGATTGTAAATAGTGTTCACTGGCCCTTGGAGCTCTACTTATGATAGATTAGTTAGGCTGGATAGTGAAGATGATTGCTGAACTGAAACATTGGACCTAAGTACTGTAACTAGTTTGACATCAATTACAAGCTGTTTCTTGGGATCCTGGTCTATATCACTGGTGAAGTGCTCCTTTATTTGTTATTGTTTTCCTTCTATGTATGTCATATTGTTCACTTTCTCTGATAAATAACAACATTTATAGAGTTAGGACCTATTGTATATCAGTAAACTTCTCTAACTGAAAAGCTTTATCTCAATGTTTTCCTCCAATTTGTTTATTTAAGAATGATTTAATACAGTTTAAACAGTTAGTAATTCTGGAGTTCCCTCGTCCTACTGTTTTCTTTAAACATTCTTCTTGAAAGTTATTTTCCTTTTTTTCTTATTAAAGATGACTATGGAAGATATGGTGTGCTCTGGTCCTAGATTTTCTCCAAAAGCAGATTCTGAAAGTTTCCCTTGGTGTTGACTGAAAGTAGAATAGGTTTAAAAGTACTTTATCTGATCTTAAGTTTATACTTTGTTTCCCTTATATGTTTTCATACTTTCTGAAGGTAATTATGTGGATTACTTGATTGTTTTTCAATTAAGCTGCTTTAATACAAACTTGCCCAAGAAGTCAATGGTTAGCCCTACACTTGGTTGGTTTTAAAAAGTTACTTAAGAGGCTTTTCTTTTTTGGACTGAATATAAATCCTTGTGAAATTATTATCAGTTTCCACCATCTCCAACACTTTATTGTTTCCATTCCATCATTATAATCTCAATAATATTGTGATATAGATGACTTTCCCCTTGGATCACTCTTGATGTTGTTGTTCAATTAAATCCCTGTTATGACTCCATAGCCCAATGGACTAAAAAACAACATTATATCTATCTCTTTAGCCATAGTTGTTCTATTCACTTGCAACTTCTCACTTTTGAAACTCTTTTGCATTTATAAATTTCCCCTCAAGTAATATTCATGCTCAACCATCCCAAAACAAACAAAACCCTTGGCCTTCATAACTAGCCTACTATCATAACCCCAAACTTCAAAAACAAATCCATATTTGCATATTGGAGAGATCCCTCTCAGTTCGGAAAGGCTAGATCCTAGAATCAAAAGGTGTGAAACAACGTTGCTTCTACAGTTGTTGCTTCTACGGTTTTAGTCTCACCAATCTGCTAAAATTCTGATTCTAACATTTGGTGACTCAGTAGGAGAATTTTTACGAGTTAATAAAGTTCAAAAACACTTTAAACTCTAGAAAACCCCTAAGTTTTATGAAAAGTGATACGTTTTCGAGCGAGGCACTGCCTTAACTCATTTACGGTGACTCACGTGGGGAACTACTTCCCATAAAACTTCATAAAAACTTGTGAGTAAAAAGCAACCTTTTCAAGCACTACCAAAGAATGGTAATCATGATAAAACTTGTTTGAATCAGTGACAAACTAGGTGAACCCTAGGATTCCCGTAAGTCTTTATCTAACCTTGAAAAATCGGTTGGCTTAGCCATAAGAGTAAACTATCTTTGTCTCTTAACTGTAGCAAAGTTTTGAACAAAGTTAGGATATTCTTAAAAACCATACAACTAAAAATAACTCAGAAAAAACCTAAAAATATTTCAGATTGGTATCCAATAAATATGGTGGTGGACCATAAAACCTTTTACCTCCTTAGGAGCTAAAAAATTCCACTTGGCGACTCCAAAAATCCTTGCAGACCTTAAGACTCCACTGGGAAGAACCCTTATCATCATAATATCATTCAAACTCAGTTAGAGGACTGTAGGATTGAATTTCAAACAAACTAGTTAACCTTTTAAAGATTTCCATACCTGGTTGAACTTTTCTTATTTATTTGGGTCTGACAAACATAACATAGTGGCTCCTAGAAAGATTCACACTAGAGCCTAGCCTGACCCTGATCCACCTGAGTTAGTTGATAACCCAGAAAGTATCCTTAGGAAGTCTCCTGGGATTAAATTATCAACTATTTTCAGATCACTTTTGGGAGCTAATTCAGTCCCTGAAAATCTTTCAGCTCTACAACAATCACAAGTTGACTTAGTAAATCCTTTTAGAACTAGGTCTCTTGGTGACTTAGATCACTTAGATTCTGAGTTTTCACTTTCATCTCCTAAAACAAGTGAACATCTTGGTAGCAGAGAAACAACACCTCCTGATTTGCATTTCCTTCACAATTTAGGTGTCTCTCATCCAAGATCATCTCAGCAATCTTTTCCCGGTTCATCCACTTCTGCTCATCCTACACCCATTGTTCAAACCACTCCACTTCAGCCCACTTTCCCTTTTGTTAATCCACCTCTTGTAAATCCACCCCCGCCACATATCATGGCCACATGGTATGCTCCCTTAGTCCTTCCTACACCATTAGTCAATCTTCCACAAGACTATCAGTCCAAAATTCCATTATATGATGCCAGCAATGCTACAACTGCGTCACAACATGTGGATAAGATGAATGACTACTTTGACAAAAATGAAATTGATGATGATTCTGTCAAGCTTAGGTTATTTGATCAGAGCTTAGGGGGAGAATTAAGGAAATGGTTCAAAGGTTTAGCCCCCATAGTATTAATGATCTCCAAGCCTTCCATCAAACATTATTAAACAAATGGGAAGTAAAGAAGAATCCTCTCCAAGTCCTTTCTGACTACAAAAACCTCCATAGAAACACTAGGGAAAGTGTGCAAGCTTATTGCACTAGATTCAATAGTGTGTATAATGCACTTTCCCCGGAACTAAAACCTCCACAAGGCTCAGCTTTAAACAAGTTTCCTGAAGGGTTTGACCCTGAGATGGCTTATCAGCTGAGAGAGAGAGACTTTGCAACTCTTGAAGATATGCAAAAAGGTGCTCTTTCTGTGGAAGTCAACTTAATGGAAAAGAGAGCAAGAATGAAAAATGAAAAGAGAGTGTCTTTTAGAGAGGAATCCACACCTTCTAATTCCAACTCAAAGATGGAGAAAATGATGGAAGAAATGATGAAAGAGATGAGCATAATTAAGAGAGCACAAGAAAGCCAAAACCAAACTGCTCCTCAAAATAGAAATCAGAACCAGAACCAGAATTTTAGAAGGAACCAACCTCCAGATAGACCTAGGGAAGATGATCAGCAGATCACTCCTCCCTTTCATCACTACTATGTAAGTGAGGTTGAGGAAACAAATGAAATAGTAGAGGAGGATGATGTCAACATGCTGGGGATAGACAATGATGACTTTGAGATTCATTATGATAGAAAACAAGGTCTATACACACCTTATGATGACAGAAGAGATGATGATGAAAATTATTATCAAGACATGGAAAATATCATCATAGAACCTCAAAAAGAATATGAACTCAGAAGCAAAACCAGTCAATAGACCCCCAACAACAAAACCTCTGAAAACTCTTCACAAAACAACACTACAACCAAGCCTAGAGTTGTCAAACAAAAGGACAAAACAGTGGCTATAAATTCTGGAAATGATAAAGAGAAAGCATTAGGGGAATTTTGAGGTCTAAAATGGGCCTCTTAAGGAAAATGTACAATTAAAATTCACTTTATGAGAACCAATCACATTTTAGGGGATGACATCATCCCTAATGGTTGAGGTGGCATTGCTTGAGTTAAAGGTACTTACTTGTCACATTTTCAATGGTGGATAAAAACTCATGGTTAACCATGGTAGTGCTCTAAGTACTTTTAAAGTCAAAGTAAAGTACTCATAATAAATGTCATTTCACACTTTTTGAATAAAATTCATACATAAAATAATATATTACATTTATTATATTATTTTTATACAGTACATTAATTACATGTTATTATACAATTTAAATAATATAAATTTTAATTAATAACATATTATATAATTAAGAATTTATGAATTTATATGTATATTTTATTTTAAGTTATTTAAGTACAAAGGACAAATGCATTAGCTGTTCAATGATAATGACATTTTCTTGAAAAACTCATTCTTATTTATAGTCACATCAATACAATTTTTTATTAATTTTATTTTGGTACAATTTTTGAATTGAATTTAACCATGGTTACATGGATCGTGGTGCAAAAAGCGAATTGCAAATTCACAAATATTATTTTATTGATTTAACTATTATTTTATTATTTCCTTAAGAGGCCCATTTTAGACCTCAAAATTCCCTTAATGACACTCAAAACAAAGAAAAACAGAGTGCAGACATTAGTAGTACTAACACTTCAGCTAGTACTCCTGTGAAAACAATTTTGTCAAATGTAAATAAAACAAATCAGCAAGCTGATATTGTTGATAGAATGACAACTAATAAGGCTGAAACCAGCACTTTAAAGAGTCAAATTCCTTTCAGCCTGGAGCAGGAAATTTCAAAGATCAAAATCTCTGTTCCCTTGACTGAGTTAGCTGCCCAACATGTATATAGAACCCAAATTTTGAAGGCTTTAAACATTGAATAAAATGAGGACACAGTCAATCTTAATGATGACCAACCAGAGCTGATTTTTGGTCCTAAGATTGAAGGTAGATATCAAGAGGGACCTGTTCCTCCCTTTTATGTAAGTTTAAACGTTCATGACAAAATTTTGCACAACGCTATTCATGATTCCAGGGCTTCTCATAATTTAATGCCAAAAGCTGTAATGGAGAGCCTGGGTTTAGAAATCACTAGACCTTACAAATACCTTTACTCCTTTGATTCGAGCAGAGTAAAATGTTTAGGATTAATCAAAGACCTCTGTGTTAACTAAGCCCAAATTCCAGCCAAATGTTTTCCATACAATATTGTTGTCGTCCGGATCTTGGGGGAGGCTCCAGGTCACAAAAGTTGAAATGGATCTCATAGGAATCTACAAAATTAGAATGCCAAAAACAAGAGAGAATACAAAGAAAATAAAACCACAAAGAAACTTGTTTTATTAAAACAGAGAATAACTGTAGAAGCTACATTGTGGTAGAAAATCTGTCCTTTTACAAACTGAGGTTTGTTATTTATAGCCTTTTTTGAGTTATAATACCATGTGTAGATACCATAGGCCAATACCATGGGTAGATACCACTTACAATACCATGGGTAAATCCCATGTGTGGATGAATACCATGGGTGGATACATACCATGAGTAACTTACAATACCATGGGCGAATAAATATCATGGGTGGATGAATACCATGGGTCAATGCCATTTACAATACCATGGGTAAATTCCATGGGTGGATGGATAACATGGGTAGATGAATACCATGGGTTGATGCCATTTTCCATTCGGATCATTCCTCCCTCCTTAAGAAGAAATGGTCCCCATTGCATGAAGTTCCCTCCTGATAAGCTTTTGTTGAATATGAAGAGCCATTGAAG
Organism: Pinus albicaulis; assembly: GCA_034641835.2. NCBI lineage: Eukaryota > Viridiplantae > Streptophyta > Pinopsida > Pinales > Pinaceae > Pinus > Pinus albicaulis. The sequence continues at coordinate 1,846,932 of MU968317.1, forward strand.
ATAAGGGTTTTGTGTAGTTAACCCATAACTGTGATGAACGAAAATCCGATGATAGAGATACCCTATAATGCTTGTGACCAACTGTGATATTGACAGTCTGTGGCCTAGAAAATGGACTTCGATGAAGTGTGGGTTTGTGGATGAACCAAAACCACGAAAAACGAAGATCCAAGGATAGAGATACCCTGTAATGCTTATGACCAACTGTGTTACTAACAGTGTGCGGCCTAGCAAATGGACTTCGATGAAAATGATTTTGTGCAGTTGACCCATAACCATGATGTTGATTGTTGATGAAGTAGTAGGTGCCTGCATAGCTTGGGGTGGGAGGGCACGTCTCCAAATAACCCAAGCCAAATTCTGCGATGATGAAACTGATGAATGTGAAGCAGGTGCCTACTAAAGCAGGGTGGGAGGGCATGTCTCCAAAGGGAACCCGCTTCGAATGCTGCTCCAGATTTAAAATGAGCATAACTTGGTCAATATAACTCAGAATATTTATTATAACCTACTTTTGGAAATGGAATGATCATTCTGTATCTTCTCACGTGTTTGAAACCACTATCTGGAGAATCTAGACTCTCATATTTGCGCTGGAACTGTCTCGCCGTCACAACATTTCTGAAAAAATAGTTGATTTTAAATCAACGATAACTCCCACATCCAGACTCCGATTTGACCGATTTTTTTTTTGAAATTGGGTGATTTTTCAAAAGGAGCTAAGATCTATATCCATTCTTCTGAAATTTTTCATTGAAAATTGCAAAAAATGATAGGAGAGCCGCCGTCCATGAATTGTCGTCAGAAAAATTGCTTCAACATTACTGATTTTGAATCAGCGATATCTCCGTCATCCGAACTCCAATTTGGCCTTTTTTTTTTTTGAATTTGAGTATTTTTTCGCAAGGAATCCAGATCTGATCTTTTTTTTTTGTAATTTTTTCACCAAAAGTTTCATATCTGATTTGAAAACTCGCTGCCCAAAAAAAAATTCACGGATTTTGTTGAAGATTGCTGCAAAACATTGAAACTGAAATATGTTTCAAACCCTCATTCCCATGGAGGCATAACCTGAATCTGATACCAATGATCCAAATCTTGGGGAGAGGCCCCCAAGATCTAATAAAATTGAAATGGATCTCACAATATCTGCAAAACTAGAATGCCAAAAAAAGAGAGAGAACACAAAGAACATAAAACCACAAAGAAACTTGTTTTATTAAAACAGAGAATATCTGTAGAAGCTACATTGTGACGGAAAATCTATCCTTTTACAAACTGAGGCTTGCTATTTATAGCCTTTTTGAATTACAATACCATGTGTAGATACCATAGGCCAATACCATGGGTAGATGCCACTTACAATACCATGGCTAAATCCCATGTGTGGATAAATACCATGGGTGGATACATACCATGAGTAACTTACAATACCATGGGCGAATAAATATCATGGGTGGGTGAATACCATGGGTCGATGCCATTTACAATACCATGGGTAAATTCCATGGGTGGATGGATAACATGTGTAGATGAATACCATGGGTTGATGCCATTTTCCATTCGGATCAGGCTGATGTGCCCCCAAAATATGGAATGTTATTATCAAGATCTTGGGGGGCTAAGTTACAATGGACTATGCAAATGGACATGACCTATGTGACTATCCCTGTTTTCAATCAAACTAGAAGACTTTACAGGGAGTCCCATATGAAATTCACAGTTACAAGTCAAGACAAACCACAAAAATCTCCCCTGTATTATGTAAATATAGGCCTAGATTATTTTATTATGTTTAATGATGAAACACTTGGTAAACAAGTCACTTTAGTAGGATTAATGGCCGATAGGGAGGAAGAGGAACACAACGCAGAAGTGTCCAAACATTTTGCTGCAGTTGAAGACGTTAGCAAACTAAATAAAGGTTTTGAGCTATAGGGTAGATGTCCTTTGCCCTTAAACATTCACAATCAAGAAAACAACCCTAAAAAAAATGCAAATCTTGGGGAATCAAAACAAATACAACTAAGTGCTGAGTTTCCACAACAACCTTTGAGCACGTTAGTTGAAGAGGACAGTAACTAGGATGAAACTAAGAAATGTTCTCTATGGAGTATGTATTTTGATGGATCCTGCACTAAGAACAATGCTGGTGCAGGTGTCTGGATTACTAACACTGAAAACAACCACATAGAAAGCATTTCTTGCAAACTAAACTTTCAGTGTTCCAATAACATAGCAGAATATGAATCTCTTCTCCTAGGCTTACGTTTGTTGAAAAAGTTAGGAGCCACAAGAATCAATGTGTATGGGGATTCAGAGTTAGTCATTAGGAAAATAAATGGGGAATATAACGCAAATCATCCCAGACTTAGAGCCTACCGAAATGATGTCATGGACCTTTTGAAAACATTCGAGGAGTCCAATCTGTTTTTTGTCCCAAGAAAAAGAAATATTGCGGCCCACAATTTAGCCTTTGCAGCTAGAACATGCTTAACGCCATATAACACCAAAGACTGCACAAATTAGATAAAATTTAGACCAGCCATTCCTGATAATGAGAAATATTGGCAGGTGTTTGACAATGAAAAACAAATAGAAGACTTCATGCACTTCAGAAATGAATTAGAACTACACAGTTCGGACTCAGATTATGATACAGACTGCATTGAATAAAATTTTCTTAGTGAAGAAGAACCGTCTCCTGAAACTACTAATATGAACCTGTTATCTAGCAAAATTGAAAGCAAAATAGAATTGAATGCAGAGTTAGAAACTCTGCACTCTAAAGATGAAATTTTGCCTAAGGGTCTGGCCTCTTTAGAAGAGTTGTTCGATTTTAACGAGGAGGCGAATAAACCAAAAATGGAACCTGTAGAGACTAAAGTGGAAGAGTGTAATATTGGCAGTAAACTTAAACCTATGATGATTAAACCGTCTAAAACTTTACCAGCTCACATTAAACTCAAATACATAGAGTTTTTCAAAGAATTTTCTGATGTTTTTGCGTGGAGTTACGAAGATCTTAAATCCTATGACACTGAAATAATACAGCACAAAATTCCCCTCAAAGAAAACCAAAAACCATTCAAATAGAAACTGCGCAGAATAAACCTTGTTCAATTGCTTTTGGTTTAGAAGGAGATCATGAGAATGTATGAAGCTGGTATTATTGTCCCTATTAGATATTCTGAATGGGTGTCTAATCTGGTGTCAGTTAGGAAGAAAACTAGAGAAATCAGGCTTTGTATAGACTTTAGAGACTTAAACAAAGCTTCCTTGAAAGACAACTACCCTTTAGCTAAGATGGATCATATTTTACAAAGGGTGGTAGGTTCTAGAAGAATTTCTTTGCTGGATGGCTATTCAGGGTAAAATCAGATCTTAGTTCACCTTGCTGATCAATTAAAGATAGCCTTTACTACACCATGGGGCACTTTCATGTATGTGAAAATGCCTTTTGGTCTAATGAATGTTGGAGAAACTTTTCAAAGAGCCATGGACATATCATTCTCGGAGGAACTGGGTTTCTTCATCATTATATACCTTGATGATGTCACTGTGTTTTCAAAAACAGATGAAGAGCACTTACAAAATTTAAGAAAACTTTTCGAGAAATGCAGAAAGTTTGGAATATCCTTAAACCCTAAGAAGACACTATTCGGTCTCCAAGAAGGTAAATTTCTTGGGCACATTATTTCTGAGGAGGGTATTAAGATAGATCCAAAGAGGATTGAGGCAATATTGCAAATCTCTCACCCTCGAAACATCAAAAAGTTGCAATCTTTCATTGGAAAGATTAACTTTTTGAGAAGGTTCATCCCCAACTTGGCTGAGCTCCTTAGGAATATCACAAACATGTTAAAGAAGAAGAAAGGGGTAAAATGGACCTTGGAAGCAAAGAAATCCTTTGAACTGGTGAAACAAGCATTACCCAAAACACCGGTTCTTATAAGTCCTGATTTTTCAAAAGATTTTTATATTTTTTCATTTGCATCAGAACATACCATAGCTGTTTTCCTTTTACAGAAAAATCTGCAAGGACAAGAGCAACCTATTTCATTCTTTAGAAAGGCATTGAGGGATGCCCCTTTGAAGTATAACATTATGGAAAAGCAAGCTTTTGCTTTGGTTAAAGCTTTGAAAGACTTCAGAGTGTACATCCTTCACTCACACATCATTGCCTTTGTCCAAAACTCAGTTGTTAAAGACATTCTAACACAGGACCCAGATGGTAAGAGAGGTAAGTGGATTGTTGTTATCCTTGAATATGATTTAGAGATAAAACCCACTAAACTCATCAAAGGCCAAGGTCTAGCTAGATTAATGGCTGAATCCAATTTTGAAGTTCTTGATATCAATATGATTAATGCTTTGGATGACCAAGAAGAATTCTCAACTCCTATTGTTGAAGATAATTTTATGAATTCTCCTTGGTATGCTGATATTGTTTATGTTTTGTTTAATTTGAATACACCTCCTGGTTTGACAAAAACAAACGCAAGGTTCCCAAATTTAAAAGTTGTAAACTATTGCATCATTGATAGATGTCTTTACTGGAAAAATGCAAGTGGTCTATTGCTTAAATGTTTGCCTGAGTTTGATGCAGAGAAGGTAAAATACTAGTTCCATGAAGGAGAGTGTGGAGGTCATTTGTACTGGAAGACAATAGCCAACAAAATTTTGAGGGCTGGTTTCTATTGGCCTACTCTTTTTCATGATGTGCACAAGATAATCCTAGCCTGTCATAAATGTCAACTTTTTGAAGGAAAAAGAAAACTGCTATCCCTGCCTCTGCATCCAATCACTATTGAAGCCCCATTTCAACAGTGGGGACTTGACTTCATAGGAGAAATCCATCCACCATCTTCTACCCAGCATAGATGGATTCTCACTGCCACAGACTATTTCACTAAGTGGATAGAAGCCATACCTTATAGACAGACCAATGATTCAGTTATCATAAAATTTATGGAGACTAACATTCTCTCCAGGTTTGGCTGTCCTACCAAGATTATCACTGATAATGCAGCATCATTTGGATCAAACAAGATGGTTGATTTCTGTCACAGATATCAGATAACATTGGGGCATTCCACTGCCTATTACCCTCAAGGTAATGGACTTGCAGAATCCTCAAACAAAATTTTAGTGAACATAATCAAGAAACTGTTGGAAGACAACAAAAAGTCTTGGCACACAAAGCTGGTCCATGCACTTTGGGCTGACAGATTGACTTTGAAGAAATCTATTGGTATGTCACCTTTTCAGCTTGTGTATGGTACTGATGCAATTTTTCCAAACAGCCTTGGTGTACCAGTAATTAAGTTGATTCAAGAGTTACAAACTAAAGATAATGACATGATCAGAATAATAAACCAGACCATTCATCTTCAGCAAACCAGAGAGGAGGTTTATAAAAAAGCATTGCAGAAACAGATCAGCATTAAAAAGCTTTTTGACAGAAGAACAAAGGCCAGCAATTTCAAAATTGGGGACCAAGTTTTAAAGCGGGATTCAAGAAGGGAAGAGAATGGCAAGCATGGAAAATTTGACAACTTATGGCTTGGCCCTTACTCTATTCATTCAGTTGCTGGTAACAATGCATTTTTCTTGCAGGAGTTGAATTGAGCAGAATTGTTTGGGGGTCTTGTCAATGGCAGGATGCTTAAGCATTACTTCTCTTGATCAATGCTATGATTTAAAGCCTTTTTTATCTTTTTTCCACTATCAATATTTCATCCACCATTGCATTCAAAGTTGTAAAAATCAAAAATATAAAAACAATGAAAAGAAAGAAAAGAGGGCAGATTGTGAAAACAAGAAAGGTATAATCCCATACCAAAAAGAGAAACAAATCTAAAAGTGTGCAAGCTCAAATGCCACTCCCGAATAACACACTTCTAGTTAGTCAAACTATTTATTCTTGACTAATTAGCTTTAAATTTTCTGCTGATAGGATAGTGAATTCGATTTGCCAAACTGTTTAATCTTGGCTTATCAGTAGATAGATTAGGATAGAAATTAGAGGTTCAAACATGTTCAAAATCTGAACCTAAGTTTCCAAAGATAGATGACTCAAATCTGTTTTATTTTCTGAGTCAAAAAAGATGTAAATCTGGTTCTAATTAGCTCAAAATCTGAACCAGAAAACAAAGTAGGAACAACTCAAACAAAATTCAGAACAGAGCTGTTAAAAAGATGAAGGAAGAGTTTTCAATTTTCAGATCTTAAGCCGTCCATTTTTATTTAATTTTCTGTAAAACAAATGTCTATGTGCAGCTTGTTTTTATGCCATAGATCACAACAAGTCAAACAGTTTAATCTTGCCTTGACTGTTTTTAAATTTATGTTTTAGAATTTAGAGAATAAAAATCTGTTGGACAATTTAATCCCAACAGATAGTAGAATAGATAGAGAAACATCTGAACTCAACTGTTTAATCTGAGTTCAGGGAGAAATAAGGAGTAGAATTAGATTAATTTTATGCTTTCAAAAGAATAAAATGTTGTAAAGGAGTTTGCCAATCCAAGTGCACTCTAATGAAGAAAAAATGTTAGATCAATAGGATTGGGTAGGTAGAAGATTGTATTGATAAAGATCCATTATTTTTATGGTTGCTAATATGTTTTCAGAGAAAGTCATCTCAGCAAAGGAAAATTAGCCCAATGGATCAGGCACAGGTCAACCTCCCAGAGAACATAATGGATGTGGCATAGGTTAGCCTCCCAGAGAATGCAGGTCTGAAATTCTTGATGCCTTCAAGAAGGCACCATCCCCAAGTGGAGCCACTGTTACCCACCTATAAACTTTGTTATATCAAAAGGTGGCTAAGACTTTTTGAGCCTTCAAGGAACAAATTTCATTACTAAAAATTGTTGGCTCTTGAAGACTCTTGAAGGCCTCATGCCTTTCCTCTGTCCAAACTTCACTACTGTTCCCATTTTACACTTAGAAATCCTACTGATTTCCAAGCCAGAATACTGCTGCAAGCACCTTTTTCTCCCTTCCATTCTTCCAAAAATAACCTCATTTTAACCCTTTCATTTCCCATGAAAATCCCTCATTTTCATATTTTTCCCTTTCCCCTTCATCAAAACCCCTTGACAAGGTTGAAAACTCCTTTTTCTTCGTATTCGAACCTCTCTAACCCTTTGAAAATCATTGAAAAATTATAAAAACCCACATTTTGGGCATAATGGGTCCTAGCCCTTTTTTTCCATTTACCCTCTGTCACATCATTTCCCATGCGCCCATGGCCCCGCAATTGGGCACCAAGCCATTGCTTAATTATTCCCACCAAAGTTTAAAACCTTTGGTTATATATATATAAATAAAACCTCTATTTATATTAATTTTCCGTCGGCTTTATTATTTTATTAGATTTCCACCGGTACAAGTTTTAAATTTTTCCGCACCATCGATCTGATCTGAAGATTGGACGGTGCGGAGTTCGTCTCTTTGTGGTCACCACATTCCACTAACCCATCCCAAAAACTGCGCGGTATTCATCGCACCGCCTTTGGGCGACGACGGTTTTTTCCCGATCTCCAACGATTCCACTCATCATTTGACACACGTCCTGGGCACTGTTCATAAAACCGCCGTCCATCGCGCGTCAACGTTCAGATGTGGATGTCGCGCGATATCACCGTACACCGTCCGATCTGGGGCGGGCCATCCAACGGCTATCGCTCACCGAAGTTGCCCGACAGTTAATCGGGCTACGACGCGGCATTTAATGAATCTCCATCGTCGATCTGATCTACAGATCGACGGCCCACATTTCATCGCCCTGTTTCGATCGCCCAGTCAACATTTTCCCGTTTTGACTTTTTGCCTCCGCTCCCAACCGTCGATCTCTGCGTGATTGACGGCTCTGATTTAAACTTTCTTCCGCCTTTCCTTTGATTCCTCTTATCAATGTCGACCATTGGATGATGCCATCCAATGGCCATGCTTCCTCCAAGTGCCTTCTGAAGCAATAATCCTATATATATAGGATTTTATAATAGTTTTTTGTATTTTGCAGGGTTTAAATGGTTTTCTCGCCATTTTTGAAGAAAATTCGAAGGCGGAGGATGACGATCTTCCTGCCTTCGATTCACCACAGAAAATCATCACAGGGGTTAAATCCACGTTTTCATCAATCATTCATGAAGCATTTATGCCACATAACCCTGCGCAGCCCTGCATACCACTGAAAAACCATGAATCAGGCGCAGTCAGAGAGTATCAGTGACGAAGACCAAAATTTATCAAAGCAGAGGCTTAAAGACAAATTTTGTGGGGATTACAGCTAAGAATGTTTATCAAAAGCCTAATCCCTGATTTAAAACACAGTTTAAAGAAAATGTAAAGTGTTTTATCAATAGGAAACCCTCCACCGCCACAAATTGAGGAAAATTGATCCCTCTAGCTACCACGATGCCACCTGTGCCTCAAAGTATTCAATCAGGAGCCGAATTTATTGATCAAGATCAGATATTTGTCTCAAAACACATCCAAAGAGTAAATTCTGCCAAGGAACTTATTGACAGACATCTGCAGAGTTACTTCGACGCCACACAGAGCCTCAAAGGTCAACAAAAGCTCCCACCCAGCTTAAATCTTTATGTAAATCATTTAATACAGAGGATATGTATGTAAGTTTCTTCATTGAGCCCCTCAAAGGCCAATAAGCCATTAAATCTGTATTAATTGTAATTGGAGATCTTTTATCAGATCTCACCTCCTCATCCTTCTATATATACTTCTGCAGAAGATGAGTGAGGGGTTGGTTGTAGAACTTTGAAATATAATTGATCTTGAAACTTCTGATTGTAAATAGTGTTCACTGGCCCTTGGAGCTCTGCTTGTGATAGATTAGTTAGGCTGGATAGTGAAGATGATTGCTGAACTGAAACATTGGACCTGAGTACTGTAACTGGTTTGACATCAATAAACAAGATGTTTCTTGGGATCCTGGTCTATATCACTGGTGAAGTGCTCCTTTCTTTGTTATTGTTTTCCTTCGATGTATGTCATATTGTTCACTTTCTCTGATAAAGAACAACATTTATAGAGTTAGGACCTACTGTATAACAGTAACCTTCTCTAACTGAAAAGATTTATCTCAATGTTTTCCTCCAATTTGTTTATTTAAGAATGATTTAATACAGTTTAAACAGCTAGGAATGTTGGAGTTCCCTCGTCCTAATGTTTACTTTAAACATTGTTCTTGAAATTTATTTTCCTTTTTTGCTTATTAAAGATGAATATGGAAGATATGGTGTGCCCTGGTCCTAGATTTTCTCCAAAAGCAGATTCTGAAAGTTTCCCTTGGTGTTGACTGAAAGCAGAATAGGTTTAAAAGTAATTTATCTGATCTTAAAGTTCATACTTTGTTTCCCTTATATGTTTTCATACTTTCTGAAGGTAATTATGTGGATTACTGGATTGTTTGTCAATTAAGCTGCTTTAATACAAATTTTCCCAAGAATTCAATGGTTAGCCCTGCACTTAGTTGGTTTTAAACAGTACTTAAGAGGCTTTTCTTGTTTGGACTGACTATAAATCCTTGTGAAATTATTATCAGTTTCCACCATCTCCAACACTTTATTGTTTCCATTCCATAATTATAATCTTAATAATCTTGTGATATAGATGACTTGCCCCTTGGATCACTCTTGATGTTGTTGTTCAATTAAAGCCCTGTTATGAATCCATAGCCCAATGGACTAAAAACCAGCGTTATATCTATCTCTTTAGCCATAGCTGTTCTATTCACCTGCAACTTCTCACTTTTGAAACTGTTTTGCATTTAGAACTTTCCCCTCAGGAAATATTCATGCTCAGCCATCCAAAAAACAAACAAAACCCTTGGCCTTCATAACTAGCCTAATATCATAACCCCAAAATTCAAAGAAAAATCCATCTTTGCACTTACTGGAGAGATCCCTCTCCAAATTCAGGAGGGCTAGATCCTAGAATCCCAAAGTTGGTTGAAATAATGTTGCTTCTGCAGTTTTAGTCTCACCAATCTGCTAAAATTACAGATTCCTAATAGATCCTTCTTTTAATTTCATTTGTTTCCACTTGTAACTCTTGGATAATCTTCATCACTGGTACACCTAGGGAGGATGGAAAAACATCATCCATTCCATAAAATAGTTGGTAAGGGGAAGTACCAATTAATTTTTTAGTAGTAGGCCTATATTCCCATAAGGCATTGACTAACTTCTTATTCCAAGTCTTTTTATTGTCTTCAAGTAACTTTTTGATGATATTTACAAGGCTTTTGTTTGAGGATTCAGCTAGGCCATTACCTTGGGGGTAATATGCAGTGGAATGACCTAAGGTAATATGGTATTTGTGGCAAAATTTAATCGTTTTCTTGGATTTGAATGCCGCTGCATTGTCAGTAATTATCTTTTGGGGGCATCCAAATCTTGAAATAATGTTGTTTTGTAGGAAGGAAATAATGACAGTATATGTGGCTTGTCTAGAGGGTATGGCTTCAATCCACTTAGTAAAATAATTAGTGGTTGTTAAAATCCACTTATGTTGGCCTGAAGAAGGGGAGTGAATTTCACCAATGAAGTCTAAACCCCATTGTTGAAATGGAATTTCAGTTGAAATAGGCTTTAAAGGGAGGGGTAATCATTTCTTCTTACCCTAAAAAATTTGGCATTTATGACATCAAGTTACATACTTTTTGACATCAGCAAACAAGGTAGGCCAGTAAAAACCAGCTCTCAAGATCTTATCTGTTGTAGTTTTCCAATATAAGTGTCCTCCACAGTCACCTGCATGAAATTATTCAATTATTTTTTCAGCTTCTTCCTTTATTAAACAATTTAATAAAATTCCACTATGATCTCTCCAAAAAAGTACATTATCTAAGATGCAAAATCTTACTGCTTTAATTTTTATGAATCTGGCTTTTGTTCTTGAAAATCTAGGAGGAGCTTGTAAGTTTTGGAGTAAAAATATGATATTTGTATACCAAGGTGAGTTTAAAAAGGCTTCACTGATCGATGGAGTCACCATCTATTCCTGTTTATCTACTTGAGCAATAAAATTTATGTCTAGAGAATTGCAGTTAGATCCAGCCATAAGTCTGGCTAATCCTTGACCTTTGATGAGCTTTGTGGGTTTTATCTCTATGTAATATTCTAATATAGTGGCAATCCATTTACTCTTCTTCCATCTGGACCATCCTGAGTAAGAATGTCTTTTACTACAGAATTTGGGACATAGGCAATGATATGAGAGTAGAGAATATAAAATCTGAAGTCTTTAATGGCCTTAACCAAAGCTAGGGCTTGTTTTTCCATAATGTTGTACTTCAAAGGGGCATCTATAAGAGTCTTACTGAAGAAAGCTATTAGGCTGTTCAAATCCTTGGTCATTTTTTTGTAGTAAAACTACAGCAATGGTGTGTTCTCAAGCAAATGAAAAAATTATGAAATCTTTCTTAAAATCAGGACTTATTAGGACTGGAGTTTTGGTTAAGGCTTGTTTGATGGAGTCAAATGATTGTTTATCCTCAATAGTCCATTTAAGAACCAGATATTTTTTGAGCATATTATATAGTTCTCTAATTATCTCAGCTAAATTAGATATGAACCTTCTTAAAAAAATTATCTTACCTAGAAAGGCCTGTAATTCTTTGATGTTCCTTGGTGGAATGATGTTCAGAATTTCTTCTATCCTAGAAGGACCTATCCTAATTAATTCCTTCTTTTGAAATTATGTGTCCAAGTAACTTACCTTCTTCTAATCCAAATAGAACTACCTTAGGATTTAAAGATATGCCATATTTCCTACACTTAATAAACACTTGTCTCAAATGATCCAAGTGTTCATTATTTTTTTTGGGAAACACAATAATGTCATCTAAGTAAATTACTAAGAATTCATGTATTTCCTTTGCAAAATCTATGTCCATACTCCTTTGAAAGGTTGCTCCTGCATTCATTAGACCAAAAGGAATCTTTACATATATAAAAGTTCCCCAAGGAGCAGTAAATGTTGTTTTAGCTTGATCTTCTTATTGGACTAAGATCTGGTTGTATCCTGAAAAACCATGTAAAAGAGACATCCTAGAGGAGCCAACTACCCTTTGTAATATATGATCCATTTTAGGTAAAGGGTAATTATATTTCAAGGACACCTTGTTTAGATTCCTAAAGTCAACACATAACCTTATCTCTCCTATTTTCTTCCTTGTTGGAACTAGGTTAGAAACCCAATCAGAATATCTAATTGGTTCAATGATCTGTGCATCATACATTCTTTTCACTTCTTTTTCTATCAAAGGTAATAAAACATTGTTAATTCTTCTCAACTTTTGTTTAAATGGCTTCTGATCTTCTTTTATTGGAATTTTATGTTGGATTATGCTGGTATCATAGGATTTGAGATCCTCATAACTCTAGGCAAAGACATATTGATATTCCTTTAAAAGAGTAATGTATTTTTCCTTCTCTTGTTGAGGTAAAATTTTGGAAAGTTTGATTGTTTTAGGTTTTAACTCTATTTCAATGTTGAATTCTTCTATTTCAGATCTAATTGGCTCCATTTTTGGTTTTATAGCTACATCATTTGAGTCAAAAAGATCTTCTAAGGGAGTTAAACCTTTAGGTAAGAAATTATCTTTAAGATTCGATATGTCTAATTCATCTTCAATAATTTATTCAATCTCTACTTTCTCTAAGCTATCTATATTAGCTTGAATAAATCTAGTTGGTTTATCAAAATTTATTCTATTTACATATAAGTTATTTAAATCTATTTCACAATACAAATCATGATTTATAGTACAATCTGTATCTATATTACAATTATGAAATTCTCCTTCATTGTTCATAAACTTGTAAATATGTTCATCCTGAGAAAAAATTTCCAATACTTAAGATTATCTAAAATTATTGCCTATGCTTGACTTCAACAATATATCTGTGATTAGGTTGGAATGGTAAATTACATGTACTAGCAAAATTTGCAAGACAATGAGCTTGTATATATTTTTTTCTAGGTATAGCAACAAACTTACATTCCAATAAATCATCAGTTAAATCTATGACAGTGTCTCTGTATTTGCTTAGTCTAGGATTGTAAACAGAATAATTCTATTTACTTGTTCTATGATCAACTCTGAATCTCCCATGATTAAGATTATTTTACCTCCTGAGTTCCTAATTATTTGGAGTCCTAGGATGAGTGCTTCATACTGAGCCATATTAATTGTACATTTGAAATTGAGCCTAAAAGCATGGCCTTTTAAATGATTAGTTTCCATATTTTTTATCCAAACTCCCACTCCTGCTCCTAACTTATTCACTGAACCATCAAATTCTAAATGTCATAAAGATTCATGAAAAATATTATCATTTTTTTGTGCTCTCTTTTTCTCTACAGGTTCAGTTTGGATTTCATTAGTTTCATATTTACATAGGATAAAATAATCAAGGTTAGTTGGTGTAGAGTAAATTGGGTATTTTATAGATATTTCAACACTACTGACCATGTACTTCATCAATGTTTCCCTATATAACTTTTTAGGCTGGCCAAAAACTGATATAGTAGCATAAGACATGTCCAATTGTATATATCCTTGTAACTTTTCTCCCCATGAGCAAGAAAGTAACATTCCATATTTAGGTGGGATATCAGCTACTACAATGTCCATTAATATACTCTTACCAGGATATTGAACTAGTGTTACACACAAAACTTTGATTAAACCTAGGCATTTAACTTTACTTGAATCAAAAGAAAACAAATCTTTGTATGGCCTTGTAATTTCTAGATTGAGAGTTTCCATTATGGCTTTAGGCATTAGATTATGGGAAGCTCCTGAATCTAGCATGGCATTGTGTGAAATTTGATCATGAATGGTAAGACTGATATAAAATGGAGGAACTGCTCCATCTGCATGTTTTCCATTTACATCTGGGCCAAAAATCAACTCTGACCGATCATCATTTAGATTTATGGAGTCTTCTCTATCATTCATATTTAATGTTTCATTTATGGTTGATTTATACAAGTCATTTTTTACCAATTCAGTCAAAGGAATTGGTATTTTAAGCTTTGCAATTTCTAATTGTGTCTTAAATGTAGGTTGAGTTTTACCGATTTGAATCAATTCTTCTTTGGTAACTGTAGTTTGTGTTGGTTTGTCTTGTTTTTCTACAGTTGTTTTTTCATTTTCAAGTGTTTTGGGATTCTCTGTTTGTGTTTCTTGTGTTTTACTAATCCTAAATTTATTTTCAGGGATTGTTTGTGAAGAAGTAGATGTTATTTCAGACTTAGAATTATCAGCAGATGTTTTTGAAGTAATAGTTTCTGGATCTACTATTTTAGGACAAACAGAAGGTTTTTTAGGATCTAAATTTGTTGTTTTTACAGAATTAGAAGCTTTAGAAATAATAGATTTTTGTGAATCTTTTTCAGCTTGAGAAATTTCATCAGTAATATCAAAAATTTTAGGGCCTGATGCTTTTTTAGGACTAGAAATGTTTTGGGAAGAATTTGAGTTTTGCTTATTTTCCCTTGGGAGAATTTGCAGAACCGTTGCTTTGGGAGCTTCTACTATTTTCTCATTCTGAATTTGGGAAGCTTTTTTGGTAGAAGACTCATTGTTTTTCTTATTTATAAGGTTATATTGGCTGTTAATTTCATTTATTGCATAATCATAACCTTTTTTATAATCAAAGGATTCACTAGAATCTAATTTGAGTTGTTCAAGTTCAAACAGTTCCTGATCTTCCTGAGTAAGGAAAATGGTATTATTGTCATCTATTCCCATTAGGTTTATAGCATCCTCATCATCATCATTATTCTGATAACTTCCAGCATAGTTCTCTTGGAATGGTGGCCTTATTGTTTGGTCTGGGGCTGTTTCTTTTGCTTTTCCAGAATTTATGTTTTTTCTAAAATCGGGATTTCTTATTTTTTGTTGGTTATCCCACTGAGGTCTTCTCTCTATATTATCTAGTTTATCAATCACCCTTTCTAAGGTTTTAGATATAACATCCATTTTTGTGTCTGAATTAGAATTTTCTTCTTTAATGGTCACTCTTCTTTCATTTCTAAGTCTAGCTTTTCTAGCTAAAATGTTCTCTTCTACACTAACTACATCTGTTTGTATTTTTTCTAAGGTGTCTGCATCTCTTCCCATTAATTGGAAAGCCATATCTGTATCAAATCCATCAGGGAATTTGAGAATAAATGAATAAGGAGTAGGTTTAAGATTGTTAGCCTCTCTCAAATAACAATAATAAATCCAAAATATTAAATAAATTAATTAAATATCCCAAGTTAGGAATATGTGCCTAACTCTTGGGTTGTT
Source organism: Pinus albicaulis (assembly GCA_034641835.2). Classification (NCBI taxonomy): domain Eukaryota; kingdom Viridiplantae; phylum Streptophyta; class Pinopsida; order Pinales; family Pinaceae; genus Pinus; species Pinus albicaulis. Next base: position 1,862,272 of record MU968317.1, read on the forward strand.
CCTCAAATATTGGAGTTTGTTTAGTAACTCCTGTCTTGGTGGGTTTTTGGTGAGAAATTATCTCAACCAAAGGAGTCTAAGATAGCACAGACTATCTTAGACATTTTCTCTCATCTATTTAAATTGTAAACTAAATTCTTTTAATAAGAGAGAATTACAAGAATGCCATGAGGCTAAAGCCTCTTTTCCACCATTGTTTTGTCTGTTTTTGTATCTGTGTTTTCTGCAATTAGTTTCTGAGTTATTTCATTTCTAATATGTGGTATCGGAGCCTTCGGTAATGGTGGAGATTTCAACTCTGCATACTTTTGAGAAAAGAAATTGGTATGCAATCTATCAATTTTTTTTTTTGAGAAAAGAAATTTAATTATGATTTATTTCTAAATTTTTTAAATCTAAATATGCGCCCTTTTTTCAAACGTCCTGAATCCTGCATTATGGAATTTCTACGTCCTGAATTCTGAATTTAGGATTTGAATACCATCTGTTGTACCATTTAGCATTTTCATACCTTCGAATAAGTCTGTAATCAATATTGTTGTTCCCTAAGCAACAAGGTTTTCTTTTATTAGTGGTTCGGACATTACTGCATCTTCTGTTGGAGGACTTGCAGCAACAACCAAAATATTGCACTTTCTTTTCTGATATAAACTATTCTTTTTTTTCTCGACCATGGAACAGTTGCCCGTGATGTTGCTGAATTTTTAATTCTTTAAGCTCCAATCCCATGCCATTGTAACTTCTAGCAGTTAGTTTGTCAGTACCGTAACTCTGCAACTTGTACTGAATATTCATGTCATGGCGGCTATATGGAACATATATTTGGGAGATTATTGCCATTGTTTATCCCTAGCTATCTGTATCCTCTACGAAACTATGAAGCTCTTTGATGCTATCCTCAGGATTCTCTAAAAGCATGAGAATTGGGTCTTTCAACCTTTAATTGTCCCTACCATCCTTGCTTTGAAGGCAGCATGGATAAAATGCCTGTTACTGTTTTGAGGTGCCTTTGTATTGTGCTACGCCCCACATCCTAGTTTTTTATTTTCCTGAAAAGTTTTCTGCAGAAAAGGTATGAAGTGAGATGCATTTATGAGGTAGCTAGAAGGAGTCCGGTGTCGGGCTAAGCTAGCATAAAGAGGAGAGGCGACATCGTATATGTTCACCTCCAGCGTTCAAGGGAGGCAGTGTCATCATTCTCTTCATCTTCTAGGGGCATTTCATTATCTGATAAATCTTCAAGATCGGCCAAAAATGATTTTGCAAGTGTGGCCATTTTCGTTCTTCTGCATCGAAGGATGCAGCGGATGAACCGAGCAAGTTGGTGCCGTATGAACAAAGATTGAAAATAAACTGGATTTTGCTGCAATGTTGGAGAAATTTGAAAGCATTGAATGGTGACACATTTGTCTTGTGCATCGTATAAAGCCTGCAGAGGAATGGTCACACAGTTATTTGCAGAGATGTTGGTTTGTTTGTGAGTGTTGTAGGCCATAGTGCCATCATCCATATCCCATTGCTCCTCACTAATCCCATTCTCATGAATACAATTTAGTCTATTCCGTAACTCTTTCCATGAAGATCCACAAACTTTCAACTATCTTACCTTTCAACCATGTAGATCGGCTATTAGCTCAGTTCTCGAATTTGGCCACTCTGTTCCTGTGCCTCAAATTATATCTCCCATGGTTTCTTCTATTGGGCAGGTGCTCCTCATTGAAAATCTTGTGCATGCAGGAAAACTGGCATTCAATTTGTGTGGCACTGTGCAGAGTGTCTGCATAAATCTAGTTACCAGAGTCAGTGCATTGCAGATGTCAGGTATTATTGAAATGGCATGTCTGGGTGTTTATATGGGGAACAACCACAACCATTAACAATAATACCATGAGATCAAGAATTTGACAGTACGCTGACAATTCTGGGCATTTCAACCCATCTGGGCTTTGCTTTTTTGTTTCAGAATAAGTGGAGAATCATCAGAATTGAGGACTTGAGGTTTATTTTTATATAGAAAAGCCTATTCTCATCAGCTTGAATCCAAAATTGGTAGCCCTTACTCTCTCTTTTTTGCCAAGATCCTTTTTCGCCGGGTGTGGAAAATCTCAAAAAGGCAAGATGAGCTGGGTGAACATGCTCAACGACATATTTATCATGTACTAAAAGTTTTCCAGCAATGCATCCCCGTTCCTATCTCTTTCGAAATAATGGAGATTCAAGCCACCCATAAGGCCAACTTTGTACCTCCTTTTGATGAAGAATTAAGATAAATGAAGACTGGGCCAAAAACCTTTTGCCATGCTTCTCCAGAACGAAACTTAGGACATAGCTCCTCACCCGCATAATGAGCACTATGAAACATTTCAAGTGTTGTTGGCCCAACATGGCATGTCAAGTTTTGTTTTATTGGAACTCCATTATGAATTCATCACTAGGAATGATGACCCAGAACCCAACCGTGGGATCAAAGCTGATCCATCCATGAAATATGGTGTTTAAGGTGCGCTTTACATAATACATATGTTTAAAATCTGAAACAACCATTCCTTTTTTTTTTTAAAAGGTGACTTCATACATGTTTTTAAATCAATTTGAAAAAGGGGAGTATGTAAAGGTGGATTATAAAGGTTTTTTTTGGAGCATAAAGAAGTATTTGAAGATTACATTAAAAAGTTCTTTGAAGAGTATTTTAATGTAAATTCACTTTTTGAAAAGTGACATCATAAATTCCTTTTTTTGAGAAATATCAAAGGAATATGTAATTTTGGGGAGACATAATTGCTCATAGATTTTTATTTTTTTTAAAAGAGGAGTGAGGTTTTTGAATTGATGGAGTGCAATTATTTTTGTCATTTTTGGAGTAATAAGATGCATATTTTGTAAATTTGGAGTGATAAGGGAAAGTCCTTGTTTTTATTCCAAGTACCCTTTTTCTTTGAGAGAGATTGAGTCGGTGAATATCCAGATTTTGAAGACAAATTTCTTCCAAGGGTTGTGAGCTTGGCATATTCATTACTTGAAGGTGCAGATTTCTTATGTACTCAATATTTAATAAAGATATCATTTTTTGGTGTTGATGTGTCCTATATCTGCCCGAAATTGAATAAGGGGATCTTAGGTACATCATGTGTGTTTGTGAAGGCGCATGTTTTTTGATGGCTTCATGTTGTTGCTTTTTTATTTGTGTCTAGTTGTGACATATCAATAATTTCATTTAATATCGCATACATAAAGTTCAATATTAGCAAGTACAACACATGTAATGAAATAGCTGCAAGATCAACACATGAATTTGCGCTACCACAACATATAATCAAAGATTGTCTACATTAGCATTCTACATCAACAATCAAATTCACTTAGTCAAGTTAATGCATTTCAAAGCAAAGTCTCCATCAGCGTTCTTGCAAATCCATTTCAGACCTTGTAATCAATTTCATTTTTTTAAGTGAATTGATTGTTTTAAATTAAACTCATTGTAAGCTTTCTTGGGTGCATTTTCGACGTTGTTCGACACCCTTTCTTTAAGAAAAATCAAGTGAATGCACGATTTTTTAAATCTAAAATCAAACAAGAAACAAGTTCATATCTCCTGCAAGTGAGCATGAGTATTCATTCAAGATATTTGCATCAAGTCAGTACAAAGATCAAACCATCAAGCGAGCCAGCGTGAAGTTAATTGCAGCAACCATCAAAGCAACCAAACAAGTTAAAACAATCAAGCAAGTTGAGATCGACATCAAGCGAGCATGGCTATTCATTCAAGTGAGCGTGAAGTCATCAAGTAAGTCAAGTGAGCACTTAAACAAACACGATCATCATCAAGCAAGCATGAATTCCAAAGTTTCAGCGAGAAAATTCTACAATTCTAGCAAGTGTTCCAAGCAAGTGCAATAAACTACAAATCAAGCGAGCATGCCATTCAAGTCACATAGCAAGCGAACCTGTGATTCAGGTCTCAAAATCAAGTGAAACAGTTCAAAGCATGACATCTCCGACAAGTGAGCTTGATTTAAATTGAGCAAGTTCATATGGCACAACATATTCAGTTGTTAAACATTCTTCACAGTTTGATCATCTCCAGTGATGAAGACATGGTGCAAGTTAGCAAAGAAACTCTTGATGATCTTTCACGACATCTACAACAAACACATGAAACCATTAAGTTTCTTCAACTCGACTTGCAAATTCAACGGAATGAGTTGGAAGAAAATCATGATGCTTCAGAGTCTTTGAACCATACAGCTAAAAATGATTCCAATTCATTCATTCAAATAGCTTCAAGTGTTGAAGTTCTTCCAGTTCAAATTTCTTCCAAGCCCATCATCAAGCCTTGGGAAGAAATTCAACATAACAAGAATCGACAAGGCTTAGGATATGTCAACAATGACACCAACTTAAATATTCTAGATTATTCCAAGCCAATTAAGTTCGTCAGTGCAGGATTTATTGCACAACTCACCTCAGCAAGCTTTGAGACAGCTGCAGACAACCATCAATGCACACAATCCAAAGCTGTAGACAAATAGAATTGTACGCAACCTGAAGTTGAAGTCCAACCGAGATGTTCTCATTGTCAAAGAACCGATCATATGGAAGATCAGTGTTTTGATCTCCATCCTTGTCGCCATTGTGTCAAGCCCAATCATTCCTCAGAAAAATGTCACAACCAAAAAAAATCAGCAAGATTGAAGCTACATTATGAATGGATCGACCCTTTGAAATGGTCATCCATAGTCAAAAGATTGTCTCAGTTCTACAATCGCATACAATCACACATAGTGCAGCCAACAGTGACAATATGATGGTACTCTCATGCAGTTTAATGGGGGAGTACATCAGTGTAAAACTCCTACACCTAAAGGGGGGGAGTTCAAGAAAACCTTCCAGAGAAGTGTCTGTCCTTTCAATTGAAAAAGGGGGGAAAATGTGAATGAGATTGACAATGGTTGTCAGACTAAAAGTCTCGACAAAACTAGAAAAAGTAGCCAGTGGGCATCTTCAACAGCCAATGGGCATCAACAAATTTTCCAGTGGGCAATCAACAGCAAAAAAAAGCAGTGAACAATTTTCAACACAGCAAAAGCAACAGTGAGTTGTTTTTGACATCATCAGCCAATGGGCTTTGAACAAATTTTGTCAGTGGACAAAGGATGTTGATTTGATGAAAATGACAGATGGATCCTTTTGCAACTTGGTACTTGATGGAGTTTTCAAGTGAAATTCAGAGATGAATTAGACATATAGTTGACTCATGGTCTCTTCAGATTGCAGTTTTTCAGCATCCAGCTTTGGCGGTTTTTCAGGCAATGCTTTTTGAGGATCAACATGAGAACTTGGAAGATGGTTCCTCGTTCTTATTTTGGATTTTTCATTGAAGGGGGGAATTTTAGCCTCTCTCAAATAAAAATAATAAATCCAAAATAATAAATAAATTAATTAAATATCCCAAGTTAGGAATATGTGCCTAACTCTTGGGTTGTTCCTCAAATATTGGAGTTTGTTTAGTAACTCCTATCTTGGTGGGTTTTTGGTGAGAAATTATCTCAACAAAAGGAGTCTAAGATAGCACGAACTATCTTAGAAATTTTCTCTCATCTATTTAAATTGTAAACTAAATTCTTTTAATAAGAGAGAATGACAAGAATGCCATGAGGCTGAAGCCTCTTTTCTGCCATTGTTTTGTCTGTTTTTGTATCTGTGTTTTCTGCAATTCGTTTCTGAGTTATTTCATTTCTAATAAATATTTGCAGGGATATAATTATAGACACTATTATATCTGGTGCAGTAATCTTGGACTGACTCATTTGGAGCTCTTTTTAAGGAATCAAATTTAGACAATATTTGGAGGGGGTTCTTTTTCTTTTCCCATTTATTTAAAAACAATCTATGAAACACAGCTAAATCAGTTACACTACCAGCAGCTAAATATTTAAACCACTTCTTAACTTCTCCAGTCAAATTTTGTGCAAACAACCTCATTTGAACATCTGAGTCATCAATTTCATAAATTTCAAAGATGTATATCATTTTAGTAATGTGTTGCTAAGAAGTATATTGGGTAGTGCCATAAAACAGTGGTATTTTATTTTGATAGTCGTGTGGCATGTCATGGAGCTGTTGTGGTAAGACTAGGGGAGCATATCTAGCAGCCATAGCTTGAAGCTTAGCTTGGCTAGGAGGTAAAGTAGAACTTCTTGGAGTTGTACTGGAAATGATAGCAGATGAACTAAAGATTGTAATTGAAGTGCTGGGAAATGAAGATGTTGTATTTAGGAAATCAAAAGGTGAACTGATAGATATAGTGGATGAAGTGATTGGTGGAAATAATACTCTAGGTTGTAAAGGTAACCTAGGGATAAATGGATCTTTAGATGAGCTAGTAGTGGAATTTATAAATGATGTAACAACATACAAAGATTAACATTTAGCTGGAACTATTGAGGTACGTAATTGAGAAGCTGGAGTTTTGTTTTCATATGTCAAAAACTGAGCTAATTCAATAGCTTCATCAATATATTTAAGAATAGTAAGATTTAGTTGTTCAATTTTAGTCCGATCTTGAACTTTCTGTGTTTTAAAATCTGCGGTAATATATTTATGTTTTGTATTCAAGAATGAAATGAAAACAAGGTCTAAAACAGTAGTTTTAATATCACTTTCAGATTTTCTTCTAGATAAAGAATGCTCAAATTTCAGATCAAAATCAATGTCTTGCAAACTCACTAACTCTTGTGGTAATGAATTGACTCTTTTCAATGATACTTCAACTTCTAAATTTTTTGACTACTTTTTCTTTTTACCAATTCGGTCTGGGCTATCTACTTTAACTACAGGCGTAGGATCCATTTTAGACCTGGTATAATAGACTTTCCTAGAAGCCAGAATTACTTTTTTCATATACACAACTAATAATAACAATCTTAAAGTAAAATGATGTATAAAAATATTTTATTTAAGACTAGTTTTAAGACTGGGGATTAGTTAGTTCCCCAGTATGGTCACCAGTATGTTATCACTCTAGTAATTCTTAATTTGTGTGCTTTTGGTTTTCAATCAAAGAATCCGAGAGGTAACAACAAACCTACTTCAAACTCTAGGATGTATACTTCCTAGGGTTCAGAGAGGGCTATCTCTTTAAAGTTTAACTTTGTTTTAGTTTGTGAATATTAGGCTAGTTATGAAAGTGCAGCTTTGGTTTTATTTTGTTGGATTTGGTGGCAAAATTTCACTTGAAAGGATGGATACTAGGAAATATATTTTTTCATTGTGCTATGGAGTCAAAATCAAGCTAACGGGACTAGGATCTAGGGCAAAAAGGTCAAATGTCTTCAGGGCAAGATAGACAACCCTTGGAGATCTTGGAAAATTGGTTTTGTGAGATGGTATGATCGAGATAAAGGGCACTTAAGAATACTTAAATCCAGAAAATGGAAGTAGTAGGAGAGGTCAAATGAATGAGGGAGAAATTAAGAATTCCCTACACTGGAAATCAGAGGAAAACATATAAATGATAAATAGTTAAAAACAGGGTGCTATCAACATATCCTGTATTAATATTCCTAGTTATACATTCAGATTTAGCATAAACATAAATGGATGCATGTAACAGAGAAAAGAAATAATGAAAAATGAAGAAAATACTTCACTCCAAATATCTCATAACAGGGATTCTTAAGTATGATTCCAATTTTCTCTAATCTAGCCTGCTACTCGAAGTTTTGACACACAAAAGCTTAAAATTCCAAGAGGAAATGACTATAACAATCCCAAAAAATTTATTCCACACAAAATACTTCTGAAGATGAAGTATTTGTACATAATGTTTTACAAAATATCCTAGATGACTTCTAGGAATAATCTTAGGAAAATAAAATATCATTACAATAAAAATAGAGACAATTGCTTAAAAAATCAGCAAGCTGTCTTTATTTATCCATAAGAAATAGAAACAGTTTTGAGGATAAAGCAGGTGGCTGCCTTAGTTTCCCCCTGTTGAAGCCTCAGAAATCGCTGCTTCAAACATTGGGGGATAACCACCTGGTCGAGACCTTAAGACAACTAATTTTTCGTTTGGTATGGTGGCTCCGACTGGATTTATAGGACCAGTTTCCTAATAACTAAATGGGTTGGTAATAGAATCATTGGATGAGTGGAAAATGGGACTAAAATGACTGAAATAATCTATTCTAATCTAATCTATAATTGATAAATAATTCTAAAACTTAACCCGGGTATCAAATATTAATACAAATTTAAAATTGTTTCGATTGAATCAATAACCATGAAAATGTATTATATTTTAACTGAAATATGCAGCATCAAATAATGATAACTTTGTTTAAGAAATTAAATAGAGTTATAATAACACATTGTATTCATCATTTAATATACCATATATATATGTTGTGAAAGATGAAATATTTCTACACACTCAGAAATTATATGTATAAAGAAATATTGTAAAACAAGTATATATAAATGATAGCAAAATTTAAAGAGAATATCTCATAACATAAGAAAATTAGTAGTGATTAGAAAGAAATACCATATCCATCTTGATACTTTTCCCGATGCAATTCAATATCTGAATCTAGCACTTCAATGTAAAACAGGCTCCAAGATACAGAAATGCAATTCTTAAAGACAATTTTCTATAAAAACCACCAGATGTGATCCTTTATAAAAATATAAGAATCAATGGAGTACAAAAATGTAACATCCAAGTCAAAATATTACAAATTCAAGACCCATTTCTAAATGCATGAAAGAGGTTTAAATAGGTACTTAATAAAACAAAATAACTAAAACTACTACTACAATCTATCTCATCGGAAATCTGTAAACATAATTGCGATATTGAAGTGAAACCGATTTATTGATTATCTCATGCATTCAATGTGCCCAGATGGCAAATTTTGAGCATATCTTTGACTTCTATTGGAGTACTTAGCCTTGAATGTAGCTGCCTAGTATACGTAGCATCAGAGAATTCAGGAATGATACAATTAATAGCATTTGAAAGGAATTTGATGGCCATTTGTTAACTGTGTGGCTTGATTAGATAAGTCTACATAATATCCCATGAAATTCCTTGAAGTTTGCTAATCTGTTGATTCTTATTGCTTATCTCTTCCTTCCACTTGGAATCAGCTTCTTTTAATTTTGGTAATTTTCCTGGGGTACAATCTAAGATCAAATTAGTGGCATTCAAGCTATCATTAACCAGCTGTGTAATAGTATTCATCATACTTTTAGCTCTTGATATGGCTCTTTCTGATTTCATCAGCTACTGTTCCCATTCCACAAATAAAATTTCTTTGTGTCTCTCCTCAATTCTGGGAAGATTAACTTTTCTTCCCTGCTCTATATCCTACCATGAAAGGAATTCAGAAATTTTGTCATCAGCATCATCAATTTCTTGCCTGAGAGTGACTGCTTCATCTATCAAAGATGATGTTATTTCGCACAAGGGCTCGGCTTGTGCCAACTTTAGAAAAAATTCACTTAACTGCTGAAATAGCATTTTGTTTGTTTCAAGAGCTTCAGTTTTGAATTGATCTCATTTATGGTAATCCTCGAACTTGTTCAATGCTGATTGGAATATTTTCTCCTATTCAATCTTTGCATTTTTCTCATTTTGCAGAATATTTTGTAACTTTTCTACTTTTTGACTCAACTACCGCTTTTTGTTCAAGGCTTGTTCATCAATCTTCTTCTTTTCAATACTAAGCTGCTCTTCTGGTTGTTTAGATCTGAGCCCCTCATCTTGTAATTGTTTTTCCAGCTGAACAATATTTTGTTGATTCTCTGTGGCCTGTTCCTCTAGGATAGTTGTCTGTAAGTCTTTTTGTTTAATCAACTGGGAGACTTCAGAATATTTTTCTATAGTTGCATCACTATAGGCCCCTGCATATTGAGATAATTTGGTGAGATCATCCAACGGATTCACCTCAGCATTTTTATAAACAATATTCATAAATTCCACTTTTGATGTTGAAAGTGGATCCTGGTCAATTCTTCTCCCCTTCCTCTGCTTTCTAGCAACAACCCTATGCTTAAAACTGTAAAATATGTCTAAAGGAGGAATTTCTTCTACTTTCAACATAATTTCACCCGTAGGATGTTCAGGAATAACTTCCATATCTTGATCTTCCAGTGCTTTAACTTGGGGATTATTTTGTTGTCCTATTTGCTAGGCAAATTTCTCATATTGGCGCAACAAATGGGGAGAAACTATAAGTTCAACATATTCCACTAATTTCTCGGTAGTTTTCCCTATTCCAAGTTGATAATCAGGATTATTTCTCATATCTCCTTTCATTGTTTGTTCAATAGCCTTACTGCCTATATCTTCTTTCTCAGTATGCACAATGGTCTCATTACCTATGCTTTCCTTTTCTATCTGAGCTGAAGATTGCTGATCACTATGTACATTGAGTTTACCATTAGTATTCTCTTTTTGAAAAATAGGATTAATTCCTGTGACTTCCTTCTGTATTTGTTCATTGACCCTGCTAGTAGATGTTTCTTTAGCTGCTTTGTCAGATGCATCCTCTTTTTCCTTTTGCTATGTTTCAGATTCTTGCACAGGAATTCTTAATTGATCTAGAGGAGCTTTGAGAAGTCCCTGGCTTAAAAATAACATAAATTTATTCATATCTTCAGTCTAAAACTTAGACTTGGCCAAGTTATAGACTTGGGAAATATTATCAACAGAAACAAATAAATCATCGAACTCATCTGGTTCATGCTCAAACCAAGCGATTGAAACTGAAGTGTTGAAATCATATGCAACCTTATTTGGGTCATATTGCCTTCCTGGGACTGTTGAGAGCTTAGGATCTCTTATTTTTATAACCTCCTTCTTAGCATGTGTGAATTTATTAAGAGTAAAGTCTCCACAATTAAACGGAAAAGTAGGCCACATCAACTTTTTATTATTTTTCAAAGACCTAGACATGCCTTCTACTGTTAACTGATAGGAAATATCTTGTGATAATAGTTTATCGGGAACATACAGAGGTAGAATATGGGCTCTACTATGCTCCCGAAGACTTAGATATAGGTAAATTTCTCCTCCCCGAACGAGTCACTAATGAGTGATATATCATTCTTAGCTTTTTCGGAAAGCCTAGGAGGGAATCGGTTAAAAATGGTTTGATAAAAAAGGATGAGGAAACCATGACAAATTATATAAAAATGCTTTTTAAAATGAACTTTCCACAAGAATTTATGATAAATATGAATAGGAGTAGGATATTTGGGGGTCCATTTCCATCCTAACATGGGAAATTCAGAGTTGAAACATAGGGATCTAGGATATAGGCACAAAAGTAAAATGGGGTTGTGTTTCCTGTGTCCTTGTACTTTCTATACTCGAGAATTCTATTGGCTATCTTATCTAAAAGAATGACAGCCCAGTCCATGATTTCGGAACTTACAGCAGAATGGATTAAAGGTACCATTTGTATAGAAAACCTAGCGGAATTATCATTTCCAAATAGCCTGCACATCATTGCAGTAGCGTAAAATTATGGAGAAGAAAGGGACTCCACAGAGTACATACCTGATGCCTTGTTCTTGTGCTTCTCTAGAGCTCTTCTCCAATATTTGATTGGCTCCGACTGATTTTCATTATTTGCAGCAAATTCCTAGATGAAGGCTTTGTTGTAGATTTTCTGTGGGTTCGGAAGGTGGTACATTGCTTTAATGTCCTCTGCTTTAAATGACCCAAATTTTGTTCCAGAAGATGAAACAAACGTCCTGTTCTGAATGGTGACATTATCTATCACCCACCGGATCACATCATAGTAAGGGAAAATGTTTGCCCGAGCTGCAATTCGGTGCAAGAATGAATTTGCAAGTGCTTGAAGAGAAGTTTCTAAATCGGACTCTGAGTCATTTTCGTCAGGAACTGTTGCTTTCGCCATAGTAACCTTAGGATTTTACCTTTCAATGAGGTTATATACCTCTTCCCAAGAGAGTTTTCCAAGCCCTTGGCACGATGTGTCTGTAACCAGATTAAGCTTCATTGGTTTCTCTTTTGGTACCATGGTGAAAATAGGGGGCTTTGCAGCAACAATGGCCTTTGCTTTCCTGGATCTCTTAGACATTTCGTTTTCTGGTAACATTTCTCTTGCTCGGCGAATGAAAGGATTGAACATCCTATTGTTCTGCAACAGAGAAAATCTTTCATAAGTGGTGAAAAGAGATTAAAGAGAATAGCTATATGAAAGATCTATTCATTGATTTCCATTTATTATCTCCACGTTTAAAACTTAAATTCCCTCTAAAGAGTCACACTCATGCATTGATAATAGAATAAATTGTCATTATTTGTTTGATTTGCTATTAATAATAAACGTACAATCGGAGATCGGCGTTTTGAAATGAGAACATAAAACTTTCCTTCTAAATCTTGCGATTACGATTAATAAATAAATAATATATGCACAATGTAAAATATACAGTTTAAGCATTAATTGCATCGGGAATTTTAAAAGGGACAACAAATAAGATTTTAGAATCTATGTCGATTTCTGATTGCGATGATGGTGTATCGCATCGGCTCTTTTCAAAAGAAATGAGTTGCAAATGATGAGTTGCGATTGCGATTACGGTGGGGTCCTTCGCATGAGTGAATATAATGTTTGTTCCTCTGAAAAGCGATTGCGATCAATCGCATCACATCAGAGTTTTTCAAAAGACCAAATGAAGAGTTTTCATTTTTTTTTTGTGATTTGCGATGGGGCCCATCGCATCGGAGTTTATATAATCAAGCACATATTGCATTGCTCTTCCGAAATGCGATTGCGATCAATCGCATCACATCATAGTTTCATAAAAAAAATGTGAAAACTTTTGACCTTTGCGATTTTCGATTGCGATTTGTTCTATTGCATCGGAGTTTTTCAAAACAAATGTAAATTATTGTGATACCTCCGATTTGCGATTGCGATTACTTCATCACATCAGACTTTGTTCTAATTGAATTCTTTTAGTTATTATGTTAATGTGATAAGGTCTTTATATCTTATCAGATCGGAATTTTTTAGTGTTACATTTGTTTATATACACTTGCTATTAAAGATATGTAATATATGCCCTTTTAGAAATGAACCTTTATTGTTTTATTTCAAAATGATTGGATTTCCTCTAAGTCTTTTATTCCTATCTAAAATGAAAGGGGACCTATTTCTAAATGAATTTTATTCTAAAATTTAAAAATGGGGAGGGTTGTTGTACCATACAACAATTGGTGATTCACTAGAAGAAACATCTATCTTTGAAAAATAAAATGAATACTATATTTCTAGTAAGTAAATTTTTTTAAAGATAATGAAAACTGTCTTAGAGAAATTTTAAATAAAAACTAACTCTGAAAAAGAATAAAAAATCACTTACAATTTCTTTCTAATTCCTCAAAGATAAAAACATTTTTTTTTGTTTTCTCAAGCTTTGATTGGTTGATAATAATGAAGTAAGGGGCCTTTCCAAGTTTAGCTTTTGTAATATAATCTATTGTCATAGGAATTGCCTCTGATGTCTGCAAACATTCATAGTCTCGACAAGGTTACCTTTTAACCATTAACCATTTCATTGTCCCATCCAACTAAGATTATGACTCTTTAAAAATAAATTCATAAGACATATTATCTCATGTTTTTTTGTCTTTTACTTATTTTTTTAGTTTAAGAGCCATTTTTCTCGTTTGGTAGCCAGTTAATAACAATGCCATTCACTAGTTGTAATGAAACTGAACAATTTGGCTCGCGATGAGACCCCTTGTGTTATAATTATAAGTGATTACCCTGTTTTGGTATGTAGTGTTGGTAATGTTAGTTTTATTACTTCTTATGATCATGGTAAGAAGGCTCGTGATGAGACCTTTTATCTCTTAAATTTTGCCATATAATTTCTTAGAATCACATTTTAAAAAATCACAACTTAATGGATGGGGTGAAATGGTTGTATCCTTAGTAATCAATAGATGACAATTTTCAGAGTTTTTTGTATGCTGAAGCTTGAAAAAGTATTTAATTTTTAAAGATAACCTTTCTTTGCTTAATAAACTAATAATGATTTACATTTTCCTCAAGGTTTCAAAAGATCATGTGAATGTTTTAAATAGATTTTCAAAGTTTAACATTTTATTTTAAACTATCCAAAATTTTAATCATTTCCCTAAAAATTCTTATTTACACAAAATAAGTATTTATAATATTCTTCCTAAGACATTTTATAATAGTAAAAAGTGAATTAGAGACTTATTAACAACCTTTATTTTACAAAACAAACAAAAATTGCAGAAAGAAATATGTACAGGTAAGAAGGGGTTACCTCCTTATGAAAAGAATTTCTTTAATACAAGCCCATTTACAGGAAGAGATTCTCTTTTTCCTATTAAATCTTGGAGTATGAATGTATATGAGCCTATATTTTCAGCAATCTGAAATGGTCCAAGCCACATTTTCTGAAATTTGGTATGCTTACCTTTTTCTTCATGTGCTTTATCCCATTTCAGAACAAGATCACCAATTGACAAATTTTTTGAGCTGGTGGAACTTGAATCAAAAGAAAATTTTACAAGCTGTTGATGTTTGTCATGAATACTTTTTGTTTTCTCTCTATCTTCTTCTAATTTAAGGATTTGATCAAATCTCAACTGAATAGATGAGGAAGGATTTTCTTCAATAAATTGCACTAGAGCTAATGATGGGAGTATTAAATTTGATGGTATCATAGATTCTTTTCCATAAACTAAATTGAAAGGTGAAGTTCCTATTGAAGCTTTATGAGTAATACTATCAGCCCATAATGCAAATATTAAATACTTGTGCCAGTTCTTTTGATTTTGATCAATGGTACTTTTAATGATTTTGATGAGATTTTTATTAGTAGATTCAGCTAAACCATTACCTTGTGGATAATAATTTGCTGAATATTTCAATTTAAAACCTCTTTTGATTGCAAATTCCATTATACTATTCCGAGAAAAATAAGATGCATTTTCAAAGACAAGAGCGTTAGGTACACCAAACCTGGTAACGATGAATTGATCTATGAAATCAATAATTGCATCAGAGTTGGCTACCTTTAAAGGAATTGCTTCTACCCACTTTGTGAAGTAATCTATTGCTGTAAGGATGTATTTGTGTTGTTTGGAAGAATGAGGTACTATCTCACCAATGATGTCAAGCCCCCATTATTCAAATGGTTGCTCAATACTTACTGGTTTCAAAGGAAAACCTGGATTCCTTTGTCTTCCATTAGTAGTTTGACAAATTTTGCACTTCCTCACATAATCATGTGTATCTTTAAAAAGGGTAGGCCAATAATATCCAACACAGATGATTTTGTGAGCTATGGTATCACCTCCAAAATGTCCACCTGCTGGCCCATCATGTAATTCCTGCAATACCTTTTTTGCTTCAGTCTTTTCAAGACATCTTAATAGAATTGAATCATAATTCCTTCTGAATAACACATTATCAATGATTTCATAATGTTTTTGAGCTTTTAACTTTAGAGCATGTTTGTTCTTATAGTTGAGGTTAGAAGGAGCATACCCATTTTTCAAGTAAAAGATCAGATTAGGATATTGAGATTCAGAATCTATAACACTTATCTTATTTACTTGAACATCATTATCTGGATCTTGATTTTCTAGTATGTTGTGAGCTCCTGCTAATAATCTGCAAAAACCTTGTCCTCTAACAATCTTAGCTGGCTTAATATCAATATCATACTCTTACAAAGTTGTTACCCAATTAGCTCTCTTTTCTCCTACTTCTTTTTGAATTAATAATTGCCTCACTGCAGAGAATGGAACAATAATTTTTGTATGTGTCTTTAGGAGAAAATGTCTAAAATGTTTGATTGATTTAAACACGGCAAAGGCTTGTTTTTCCACATTGGAATAATTAAGCTCATCTCCTTGTAGGTTTGAGCTAAAGAAATAAATTGGTGCTTCTGTTTCTTGATCATTTAGTTGTGTTAAAACAACAACATAAGATGTTTCGGTAGCCAAAGTATACAAAATAAAATATTTAGAAAAATCAGGAGTATTCAATGTAGGTGCATTAATGATTGCCTGTTTGATTGCATCAAAGGCTTCTTTCTCTTTATAACCCCATTTAAATAATGAATTTTTCTTAATCATATTCTGCATAGGTAAAACAATTTGAGAAAAATCATGAATGAATCTTTGTACAAAATTGATTTTCCCTAGAAATGATTGCATGGATTTTTTTTTATGAGGTAAAGAAATATCAGAAATTTCTTTCACTCTTTCAGAGTCAATATATATACCATCTTTTGACACAACAAACCCTAAGATTTTTTCTTCATTGAGAGCAAAGAAGGATTTCTTTGGGTTTCAAGAAATACCAAACCTTCTACATCTTTCAAATATTTGTTTCAGATCATGTAGATGATTGGTTCTCTTCTTTGAAAATATTGTTATGTAATCAAGATAAATAACAACTGATCTATTAATCAGACCCTTAAATGCTATATCCATGGCTCTCTAGAAAGTAGCTCCTGCATTTACTAAACACAAAGGAATTTTATGATAAGCATAGGTTCCCCATTTGGTTCTGAAAGTGGTTTTCAGCCTATCATCTAGATGTACTAATATTTTGTTATAGCCTGAAAAACCATCAAGAAAAGACATGAGCTCAAAACCAGCTACCTTTTGAAGTATTTGTTCCATTGTTGGCAATGAGAAATTTTCCTTTTGACATTCCTTGTTTAAATTTCTAAAATCAATGCACATTCTAATATCTCCATTTTTCTTCCTGACAGTTCCCATGTTGGAAACCCAATTAGAATGCCTTACAGGAAAAATGATTTTGGCTTTTAAAAGTTTATTGAGTTCTACCTTGATTTGATCTTCAAGATTTGGATGAATTTTTCTTAACTTCTGTTGAACAGGTTTAACATCAGAAAGCATTGGAATTGTATGTTGAATAACAGAAATATCATAAGTTTTCAAGTCTTCATAATTCCAAGAAAAAATATCTTTATACCTACTCAGAAGTTTGATGAAAACAACTCTTTCTCCTGGAGTTAAATAGAGTCCTAGATTGACATTTTGAGGTTTAGACTCAGAGCCAAGATTTACTAAATCAAACTTCAAAGTAGAAATTTGAATTTTAGCATTAATAACTTTCTTGAATCTGTCTTTTATATCATATAGGTCCTCAAGTTTGACTACATATTTGGGAATGGGATTTTCATTACTTTTTGAGGCAATTTTAAGATCATGATCATTTTCATCAATAATTTGTTCATCATAAGATTTCTCTGAAGTCAAGAAATTCAATATATCTTTATCATGATAAAATACTCTCCAATTTGTGATATTATCGGGAACAGATGGGCGAAAAATCAATTCTACTGAAAATCTATCAAGACTGCAATCTTTAGCAAGGAGGAGTTTGGATGCAACATTAGCAAATAAATCAGCTGATGTATTTTGAGTTCTAGGGATAGAAAAGATATTAAATGCTAAAAATTGAGTGGTAAGGTCTTGCACAAGGGTTTGATAATGTTTGAGATGACTTGAGAGACAATGGATGGTATTCCTTACTTGCCTTATGACAATTTCAGAATCTCCATATACTTTCAAATATTTGACATTTAACCTTATGGCTTTATAAATTCCTTGAATTAAGGCTTCATATTCTGTAGTATTGTTTGTACACTCAAATTATAGTCTACATGACAGCATGGTTTTCTCTCCGTCTGGATCAATTGAAATGCATCCTTCTCCTGCTCCATCACTATATTTTGATCCATCAAAATATAATGACCAAAATAAAGATTTATCTACAAATTTATCTATAGATGTATTAGAAACATTAACAATTCTAGAAGAATCAGATTGTGAAAAATTTTCAATTTGTGAAATAATAGTATTTACAGAAAAGGGTGATTGTGGTGTTGTGAAATTCCCAAGGAATGATTCAGCAGAATAAACTCCAAGGATATTGTTATTAAAGGCTACAGGTTCATTTTCTTGTTCAAATTCAGTTATAGTATGCATCATGTGTTTTCCTCGCTCAAATTTGATTTGATTTGGTTTCCCTTTGTAGGGAAGCCACATAAGTGAATAATTAGTTGTGATATAACCATTGAGCTTTGTAGACCAATCCCTACTTAAGACTAATCCATAGAATTCAGGGATATCTGCAACCAAAATATCAATTCTTTGGACAATCCTAGGATCATAGGCTAATCGAATAGTAACTGAATTGATTTCTCCTACAACTTGAACTTTAGAGCGATCCAATTGAACAATGTGAACTGCAGAATTTTGTGATTCAATATTCAATTTTGCACAAACTGAAGTAGGAATTATATTAGATGATGCTCCTGAATATATCAAACAATTATGAAAATTCTTTTTGTAGATTTTATAAGTCAAAAGAAAAGGAGGTGTCTGAGAGTTTGATCTTTCTCCAATAAGAACAGTATCAGTGGCATCTACTTTATCTGGTGGCTTACCAATTCCTTTAGCTGCTTTGGAAACTACACCACTAGGTAGAGTAGCAATAGGTGTTGCATTTAATTCTTTCAATAGCAGCTTCTGTTGATGTTTAAGTTTGTTGAGCTCATGTAAGGAAATGTTTGCTCTGGTTTTCTTCATGTCTTCAACAATGTTATAATCCATAGGATCTGATACCACCAAAGTCTTAGATGTTGATGTAGGAGGATTAGAAGATGATGGCTGATTTTGAGTGAGTAAGGGAGAAGTTTTTTTTACAGGGGATTTTTATTTGGTAGTTGAAGTTGTGCTTTTCGTCTTAGGAGCAGATTGAGTAGGTTCTGCTGCAGATTTACTCCTCGTACTTACAGGCATAGCTTCTTGTTCGTTGTCCAAGTTAGGGAGAATGAAATCCCACATTCCATGTAATTCAACTATTTCCTCTTTTTCTTCCTCTTCATCTGATACTAGAGGAGTATCTTCTTCTTCTTCTTCTTCTTTTGATTCTGCATTAGAGATTGAATTAGGAGGTTTAGTTTCAGCTTGATTTCTCTTGAAATTTCTAAATGGTCTCTTAGTCGAAGTCTCTTCCACTTGCTTTTTAATCTCAACCATTTCATTAGACATGGTTTTGAGAACTTTCTATAAGCCTTCCATGTCATATGGATCTCTTGGTGTTTTTTCCTTTGAATCATCCTTAAAAGTGACTTTCTTGGATTTTCTTTCCTCAATAGCATTTTTCTTGTCTAGAGAAATCATCCGTTTTTCAACTGAAATAGCTTCTTTCATATTCTCAGCTAAAGTAGTTTTCGCAGCTCTATCTATAAAAATTTCTATGTTCGAAGGCAAAGCATTTATATACCATTCACTTCTAACTTGCTCACTAGGTTTTGAATATGTCAGAATTTTATTCAAAAGTTTGTTAAATCGAGAGTTAAAATCTTTAACAGGTTCCTTGGGTTCTGTCCTCAGATTGGAGAGATCATTGATTAGAGTAGCTATTGATTTTTCATCTCCAAATTTGGTTAAGAAATGATCTGCAAAAATATCCCAACTTGTCATAGATCCTGAAGGTAATGATAAATACCAGGATCCTGTTGTCCCTTGTAAAGTATATGGGAATAATATGACTACAACATCTTCATGTTCTACTGCATTTAAATTTACAGCAAGCATAAAGTTATTGATATGTTCTTCTGCTGGTATACCAAGGTTATGAATAAATTTTGGCAGCCATTTTTCAAGATGATCTGGTAAATCATGTAAATGTGCAGCCATATTAACAACTCTTATTCTAGCCCATGGTCTTGGTGCTGCTTGTGTCATTATTGTGATAACTGTTGAAGAACTAGAACAGACTGTTGTTGTTTAGACAGATGTTGTTTGAGCAGATGATATTGGAACAGTTGGTGTTTGAATAGTTGATGTTGAAACAACTATACTTTTCTGAGTTGGGGTTTGGGAAATAGATGATTGAATTTGTGATGAAGAACTAATATCACTCTCTGATTCCAATGTGGTTTTTCTTGTTTTAACTCTACTAAGTAAAGGAAATTCCTTTGGAATAATTCCAATCTTTTCACTTTGTGACCTAGTGAGAGGTTTGGAAGAAACAAATTGTGAAGTAACAATACCTTCAGATATTTCATATTCTTCTAATGAAAATGGGAACCCTTGGATTTTATGAACTAAATCTTGTATTTCAGGGGACTCGGGAGGTTGATTATCTGATTGGTTTGATACTTTGGTAGTGGGTGTTTGAATATCTTTATCAATTTCTTTCGTAGTGATCTAAGATGTAGAATAAATTGAAGAAGGTGATGAGGGTGTTGTGCTCTTAGAATGGCCTGTAGGTTTGGATTTGTCTGCCATTCATATATTAGGCCCTACTTCTAGCACCAAAAATGTTGAAGCCTCGGAAATCGTTGCTTCAAACATTAGGGGATAACCACCCGTTCGGGACCTTAAGACAGCTCCTTTTCCGTTTGGTATGGTGGCTCTGACTGGATTTATAGGAACAATTTCCTAATAACTAAATGGGTTGGTAATAGAATCATTGTATGAGTGGAAAATGAGACTAAAATAACTGAAATAATATATTCTAATTTAATCTATAATTGATAAATAATTCTAAAACTTAACCCGGGTATCAAATATGAATACAACTTTAAAATTGTTTCAATTGAATCAATAAACATGAAAATGTGTTATAATTTAACTGGAATATGCAAAATCAAATAATGATAACTCTGTTTAAGAAATTAAACAGAGTTATAATAACACATTATATTCATCATTTAATATACCATTTATATATGCTGTGAAAGATGAAATATTTCTACACACTCAGAAATGATATGTATAAAGAAATATTGTAAAACAAGTATATATAAATGATAGCAAAATTTAAAGATAATATCTCATAACATAAGAAAATTAGCAGTGAATAGATAGAAATACCATATCCATCTTGATACTTTTCCCGATGCAATTCAATATCCAAATCCAGCACTTCAATGTAAAACAGACTCCAAGATACAAAAATGCAATTCTTAAAGACAATTTTCCATAAAAACCACCAGATGTGATCCTTTATAAAAATATAAGAACCAATGGAGTACAAAAATGTAACATCCAAGTCAAAATATTACAAATTCAGGACCCATTTCTAAATGCATGAAAGGGGTTTAAATAGTTACTTAATAAAACAAAATAACTAAAAATACTACTACAATCTATCTCATCAGAAATCTGTAAACAGAATTGTGATATTGAAGTGAAACTGATTCATTGATTATCTCATACGTTCAATCTGCCCAGATGGCAAATTTTGAACATATCTTTGACTTCTGTTGGATTACTTAGCCTTGAATGTAGCTGCCCATTATACGTAGCATCCGAGAATTCAGGAATGATACAATTAATATCATTTGAAATGAATTTGATGGCCATTTTGTTGACTGTGTGGCTTGATTAGATAAGTCCACATAATATCCCATGAAATTCCTTGAAGTTTTCTAATCTGTTGATTCTTATTGCTTATCTCTTCCTTCCACCTGGAATCAGCTTCTTTTACTTTTGGTAATTTTCCTAGGGTACAATCTAAGATCAAATGAGTGGCATACAAGCTATCATTAACCAGCTATGTAATATTATTCATCATACTTTTAGCTCTTGATATGGCTCTTTATGATTTCATCAGCTGCTATTCCCATTCCACAAATAAAATTTCCTTGTGTCTCTCCTCAATTCTGGGAAGATTAGCTTTTCTTCCCTTCTCTGTATCCTACCATGAAAGGAATTTAGAAATTTTGTCATCAGCATCATCAATTTCTTGCCTGAGAGTGACTACTTCATCTATCAAAGATGATGTTATTTTGCACAAGGGCTTGTCTTGTGCCAACTTTAGACAAAATTCATTTAACTGTTGAGATAGCATTTTGTTTGTTTCAAGAGATTCAGTTTTGAATTGATCTAATTTAGGGTAATCCTTGAACTTGTTCAATGTTGATTGGAATATTTTCTCCTGTTCAATCTTTTCATTTTTCTCATTTTGCAGAATATTTTGTAACTTTTTTACTTCTTGACTCAACTGCTGCTGTTTGTTCAAGGCTTGTTCATCAATCTTCTTCTTTTCAATACTAAGTTGCTCTTCTAGCTGTTTAGATCTGAGCCCCTCATCTTGTAATTGTTTTTCCAGCTGAACAATCTTTTGTTGATTCTCTGTGGCTTGTTCCTCTAGGATAGCTATCTGTAAGTCTTTTTTTTAAATCAACTGGGAGAGTTTAGAAGCTTTGTCTATAGTGCGACACTATAGGCCCCTGCGTATTGAGATAATTTGGTGAGATCCTCCAACGGATTCACCTCAACATTTTTATAAACAATATTCATAAATTCCACTTGTGATGTCGAAAGTGGATGCTGGTCAGTCCTTCTCCTCTTCCTGTTCTTTCGAATAACAACCCTATGCTTAGGACTATAAAATATGGATAAAGGAGGAATTTCTTCTACTTTCAACATAATTTCACCTGTAGGATGTTCAGGAATAACTTCCATATCTTGATCTTCCAGTGATTTAACTTGGGGATTATTTTGTTGTCCTATTTGTTGGGAAAATTGCTCATATTGGCTTAGAAAATGGGGAGAAACTATAAGTTCAGCAGATTCCACTACTTTCTCAGTAGTTTTCCCTCTTCCAAGTTGAGAATCTGGATTATTGCTCATATCTCCTTTCATTGTTTTTTCAATATCCTTACTGCCTGTATCTTCTTTCTAAGTATGCACAATGGTCTCAGTACCTGTGCTTTCCTTTTCTGTTTGAGCTGAAGATTGTTGATCACTATGTACATTGAATTTACCATTAGTATTCTCTTTTTTCAAAACAGGATTAGTTCCTATGACTTCCTTCTGTATCTATTCATTGACCCTGCTGGTAGATGTTTCTTTAGCTGCTTTATCAGATGCATCATCTTTTTCCTTTTGCTGTGTTTTAGATTCTTGCACATGAATTATTAATTGATCTAGAGGAGCTTTGAGAAGTATCTGGCTTCTAAATTACATAAATTTATTCATATCTTCAGTCTGAAACTTAGACTTGGCCAAGTTATAGACTTGGGAAATATTATCAACAGAAACAAATAAATCATCGAACTCATTTGGTTCATGCTCAAACTGAGTGATTGAAACTGAAATGGTGAAATCATATGCAACCTTCTTTGGGTCATATTGCCTTCCCAGGACTGTTGAGAGCTTAAGATCTCTTATTTTGATAACCTCCTTCTCATCATGTGTGATGTTATTAAGAGTAAAATATCCACAATTAAACGGAAAAGTAGGCCACATCAACTTTTTATTATTCTTCAAAGACCTAGACATGCCTTCTACTGTTAACTGATAGGAAATCTCTTGTGCTAATAGTTTATCGAGAACATACAAAGGCAGAATATGGGGCTCTACTATGCTCCCGAAGACTCGGATATAGGTAAATTTCTCCTCCCCGAACCAGTCATCAATGAGGGATATATCATTCTTAGCTTTTTCGGAAAGCCCGGGAGGGAATCGGTTAAAAATATTTTGATAAACATGGATGAGGAAACCATGAAAAATTCTATAAACATGCTTTTTAAAATGAACTTTCCACAAGAATTTATGATAAATATGAATAGGAGCAGGATCTTTGGGGGTCCATTTCCATCCTAACATGGGAAATTCAGAGTTGAAACATAGGACATCTAGGATATAGGCACAAAAGTAAAATGGGGTTGTGTTTCCTGTGTCCTTGTCCTTTCTATACTCAATAATTCTATTGGCTATCTTATCTGAAAGAATGACAGCCTAGTCCATGATTTTGGAACTTTCAGCAGAATGGATTAAAGGTACCATTTGATATAAAACCTAGCTGAATTATCATTTACAAATAGCCTACACATCATTGGAGCAGCATAACAGTATGGAGGTGAAAGGGACTCCACAGAGTACATACTTGATGCCTCGTTCTTGTGCTTCTCTGGAGCTCTTCTCCAATCTCTGATTGGATCCAACTGATTTTCATTATTTGCAGCAAATTCCTTGATGAAGGCTTTGTTGTAGATTTTCTATGGGTCCAGAAGGTCGTACATTGCTTTAATGTCCTCTACTTTAAATGACCCAAATTTTGTTCCAGAAGCTGAAACATACGTCTTGTTCTTAATGTGACATTATCTATCACCCACCGGATCACATGATAGTAAGGGAAAATGTTTGCCCGAACTGCAATTCTGTGAAAGAATGAATTCGCAAGTGCTTGAAGAGAAGTTTTTGAATCGAACTCTGAGTCATTTTTGTCAGGAACTGTTGCCTTCACCACAGTAACCTTAGGATTTTCCCTTTCAATCAGGTTATATACCTCTTCCCAAGAGAGTTTTTCAAGGCCTTGGCACGATGTGTCTGTAACCATTTTAAGCTTCACTGGTTTCTCTTTTGGTACCATGCTGAAAATAAGGGGCTTTGCAGCAACAACGACCTTTGCTTTCTTGGATCTCTTAGACATTTTGTTGTCTGGTAACGTTTCTCTTGCTTAGCGAATGAAAGGATTGAATGTCCTATTGTTCTGCAATGGAGAAAAGCTTTCAGAAGTGGTGAAAAGAGAATAAGGAGAACAGTTATATGAAAGATCTATCCGTTTATTTCCATTTATTATCTCCATGTTTAAAACTTAAATGCCCTCTAAAGAGTCACACTCATGCATTGATAATAGAATAAATTGTCATTATTCATTTGGTTTGCTATTAATAATAAACGTACAATCGAAGATCGTTGTTTTGAAAAGAGAACATAAAAATTTCCTTTTGAATCTTGGGATTGCAATTAATAAATAAATAATATATGCTCAATGTAAAATGTACAGTTTAAGCATTAATCGCATCGGGAATTTTAAAAGGGACAACAAATAAGATTTCACAATCTCTGTTGATTTCCGATAGCAATGATGGTATCGCATCGGCTCTTTTCAAATGATGAGTTGTGATTGCGATTACGGTGGGGTCCTTCACATGAGTTAATATAATTTTTGTTCCTCTGAAATACGATTGCGATCAATCGCATTGCATCGAAGTTTTTCAAAAGACCGAATGAATATTTTGAATTTTTGTTTTGCGATTTACGATTTGCGATGGGGCCCATCACATCAGATTTTATATAATCAAGCGCATATTGCATCTCTCTTCCGAAATGTGATTGTGATCAATCGCATCGCATCGGAGTTTCATAAAACAAATGTGAAAACTTTTGACCTTTGCGATTTGCAATTGCAATTTGTTCTATCGCATCAGAATTTTTCAAAAAAAATGTAAATTATTGCGATACTTTCGATTTTCAATTGCGATTACTTCATCACATCGAACTTTGTTCCAATTGAATTATTTTAGCTATTATGTTAATGTGATAAAGTCTTTATATCTTATCAGATCGGAATTTTTTAGTGTTACATTTGTTTATATACACTTGCTATTAAAGATATGTAATATATGCCCTTTTATCAATGAACCTTTATTGTTTATTTCAAAAAGATTGGATTTCCTCTAAGTCTTTTATTCCTATCTCAAAAGAAAGGGGAACTATTTCTAAATGAATTTTATTCTAAAATTTCAAAATGGGGAGGGTTGTTGTACTGTGCAACACCTCCTTGCTGGCCTTTTGATATTTTTTGAAATCTGACTTGCTTTGACTGATACTCTTTCTTGGATACTCTTTATTCACTTATACTCTTTAACTGATACTCTTTATTCACTTAGTCAAAGCTGTTTATTGTTGTAAATAAAATATGTTTTCACTGTCATTTTGAAAATTACCTTTTGTCTTCTTTTCACCTGCTTGTCTTTTTTCCCTCATAGTAAATCTGTAAGAATTTTCCAATCCTCATTTTTAGGAATACAAATATTCTTTAATTTCCTAAAATTCTCATAATTTTTTGTATATCTAGCAAATGTGGGCTTGATAACAAATAAGTGCTTGATCTCTTACTGTAAGTAAAATAAATCTTCAAAAATTCTCAACAATACTTTTCCTGTGGGAATGCCTTGACCTGTTGGCTTGTTTACCTGTTGCTTGGCATATTCTCTTGTTTTCTTGTCATAATCATTTTGAGGCATCAATTTATCATTGATAACCATGATATCAGAAAGCCCATTTTGCCTCAAATTTGTGAACTTAACTGTAAATCTAGTTATAGCAGTATTCATACCTTCACATTTTTCTTCAAGTTGCCTCATCAAATTTCTCTTTGTGGTGACTTTCCTGATTTCTAGGATGGTGACAGTTATATCTATTATTTTGAGCTCTTCCAATTCCTGTTTATTCTTCTTGTTGAGGAAATTGATAAATCTTACAGTCTATTTTGGTTTGTCAGCCAAATCAGTTTGAGTCTTTTGGATTTATGCCTGGGCTGCCAATAATAACTCTCTTTGCTAAAAAATTACCTGAATTGAAGGCCATACATCATGGATGGCTTCAATTACATTATTCCATAAGTAATTTTTTATGTATGATATCTAATCTTTGAGAGTTAATTCTTTTTGTAACTTATTTACCTCTTCACTCAATCTGTTGGCATTTTGTTCATGTATTCTAGCATTTATCTGAGTTGATTTATTTTTCTTCTCAATATTTCAATCATCTTTATCAATATGTTAATTTCATTTGTCTTCAAAGACATCTCTTCCATTGCTTTTACTATCTTACTAGCATCATCTGTAGGTTGTATTACTGTGGTAGATGATTCAGTGGCTAATGTAGTGGAAGAAGTCACTAGCATTGCAGTGGCCAGTGGTTCTTTGGGTGCCAAATTTTCTCCTAAAGTTGAAGGCACTGCTGTAGTGATGACTGGGATGACTGTAGGAATCACTGGTTCTTTTATTGTCTCCTTTTCTTGGACAATTTGGTCCATTTGTACTTCCATTTCCTTAATCTGAGCTGTTAGCTGAATAATTTGTTAGAAAATTAAATATCACAGAGCAATGCAACACATAAAATATGCGGAAAATACAAGCACAATAAAAACACATAAAACCAGAGAGACACAGATATACGTGGTTCACCCAGTTTGGGCTATGTCCACCCCGAACAGCCAGTCCTTCCTTTCTATTATCCAACAAAATGGAAAGACAAAACCTACAGCAAACCAGCTGTAATATCCTCTGTTCTTTCTCACAGTCGCCCTTTCTGTTTCTCACTCCGAGAATACACATACCATACACAGCCGCAATACAATTCCCTCATAAAAGCGAGGGGTTTCCTTCTAGGGAAAAAAACCCTAATCTAAACATAACTTCTGCTGTCAGATCATTCTCCTAATGAACGGCCCAGATTGACTAGAAATTACTATACTTTTACAAGGAAATTTTACATATGTTTTTAGATTCGGGGGTGCCGCCCCCGAAAGCCCCTGCCAGGGGGGGCCTCTGAAAAGCACTGCCACCCCCCCTGGACCCCCCATGGCAACGATTAATTACAGGCGGCATTGCTGCCCCTTTTAAGGTAATTGCCGCCCCAATGCTGTGATACAAAGTAAACAAGATAATTAGGCTCCACACCCAACATAATTAAACTCATCATTTCATCTTTTTCCTTTTGTTCCTGTAAGACTTCCTTTGTCTGAGGATGCTCACATTGAGGAAGTTTGAGATGTTTCCTCAAGGCTGCTATATCCTCATTTTTCATTTTTACCAATGCTTCCACTACTTTGATGTTGTAGGATCATATCCTACCTGCAATACTAATTCTTCTAAGGATTTTATCCTTAGATCTTTTGCATATAATGAAGCTTTATCCATCTTCATTTGATCTTGCATATTAGAGATGGTGTTTTGAATCTTATGAGCACTCATAGCTTTTATTGTTACTGTGGAATACAACATCTCTGAGGTTTGCCTGTGAAATCCTATTTGATCTAATTCATGAATTTTCTTTGTAGCTACTTCCATATCAACTTTCATATAGTCAGCAATTGTCTTTGGCACTGATACTGTGGGCTGTAGTATTGACATAATCAATTTTTTACTTGAGTAATCAAATGCTGATAGGAACCTATTTTGATTACTTAGATTTTGTTTCAAGAACTGAGAGTAAATTTCAGTTTTAATTTCCTCATTCTTCAACTTGATTGGCTTTTATTTCTCCTTAATATCCAAATCCTTTTCCTCAGCTGAATGTGAGGAATAAGCCTTCATCCTTTGCTTCCTTTCTATCTTCATTATTCAGTTGTTCTTCATTCTGATTTGGCTCACTGATAACTACAGTAGCAAAATTTGTCACTGGAAAACTTGTGTTGGTATTTAAGGGTTCTGTTTCTTCAACATTTATTGTCACTTTACCCTTACCTGTTGCATCTAATTTTGGCCTTTTGTTGTAAATGATATTGAATTTTGTTTCTGTTGTAGTCTCTACATTATAAGCTCCCTCTTCTCTAATTCTCTTAGTGGATGTCTCTAGCTGTTTAGCAATTTCCAAAGTGTGACTAGTATTCCTTTGGTTTACTGCCTGTGTTAAAGTGTTTTCAACCCACTCAATTTGATTAGAAAATTTCTCTATTTCTGGTTTTGATTCATGGATAAAGGGTGTCAATTTACATTTTACCCTTAGTTTACTTAAGATCCCTTGTGGATCATAGTTCCAAGGGAAAATTTCTTCCAATTTATATTCCAATAGTTGATTTGCTACTTCCTTTTCTGCATCTCCGTGATTACATATGAATGGCCCAATTTGATTTTTAAGTTTGAATTGGGTCTTCTTATTGGCTTCCATGAAATTAATTGAATCTGAGTTTAGGATCTACCTGATATATTCCAAGGCAAAGATCATCATTGATGGATGTTTTGGTAACTTGTAAGGCAACAAGTTTGACCCAAAAACTCTAATTTCAGTATATTTCTCATACAAATACCAATCACCAACTTTACACTTATCTGATAATTGAAATATTTTCTTCATTTCCTCACTTATTCTAGGCTACTCTTTTTTAGTCAACATGGTGGTCACTGGATGTAAAAACAACTCTACAAACTTTGAATAGCTAAAATCTGTACCTTCTTTTCTGAGTATGTATGTCCAAAAGATGACAGATAGAGGTTTTCCCTCTATGTCCATATTTTGAAGTGAAATTGGAAAGCTATATTATTGGAAGTATAATAACATGTGGAAAATATAGGAGGTATCTCTGAATACCCCTTCAAGATTTAAATTAGTTAATTGATAGTGAATACTATTAGCGATGAAACCCGCATAATCAAAGACAACTGAAGGTGGTTGACTTGGAGAAAAGGTGGACAAGAATCCCAAGATAGTCTCATCAGTGTGCTCATCAATGAAATACCCAAGTATGAAGGAAAGCATGGAGATTACATGCCTTGAACCTTCAGGGAATTTAGCTGTTGAATATGGAGGATTTAACTTGGGAATTTCAACATGCAGAGGCATAAAAGTCTGAAAAATCATAAACCTTTTAGGAAAATCTAGGCCAATGTATAACTTAGTGAGAGCCTCAATAGACAAAGGGACTGCTTGGGGATCTAGTTGAAGCTGCAACATTTGGTTAATTGAATCTGCATTCATGGTAAATAGGACCTCTTTATTTGTATTCACAATAGCTCTTTGTTCAGGAATATAGTATTGGTGACATAATCTGATAATTTATTGACAAGGGTGAGTCAATGGGACTACATATTTGGGCAGATTGGATTCCCAAATATGGATTTCTTCATGGTCATCCAAAGACTTCTCAAAGCATAAGTTATGTATATCTAATAGATTGAATTCAACTATGGGATCAGCTATTTTGTAATCAATATCAGCAAGGGGAATGTGTTCAATATCAAAAACTAGGGGCTCTAATGGATTGACTACAATTGCAGTATTTAGAGTCATGGCAAGAGTAGTTTTAGGGGTTTTAGAACCTTCAGGCTTGCTTAACTCTGTTTTTTAGGCACCTTTATTTGCTTCTGCAAGTTTAAACAATTTTCAGAGGCAATTTTACTATAGCAGAGGCTTAATTGGGAAAATTTGGCAAAATAGAGTCTATTTTTGGGTTTTTTGCTCAATTAGCTTTATCAAAGAAGTTCTGAGGCTTTAAAACTGGTCTAAAACAGAAAAAAGGGGTTTTCTGAGTTTCTTGACTGAGAAATGGGGCTAAAAATCTGTTGAAAAGGGTTATAGAAGGTTCAGGGTACCTGCAAATGTTTTCTGGCCTTTTAGAGCTTGAAATGGATCATTAAACTGTGAAAATTTTGATAAATTTCCTTGAAATAGCGCGTAGCAGATAAACAAGGTTTCTGGGAAAATTTTGCCAGAGTTTGGCCTATTTTTGGAAATTTTTGGCAATTGAACTAATCAATTTCTTAACTTAAAATGTTTCTCTTTCTTTAAAAATGGTTTTCCAACTTGATTGCGGGTTTAATTTTGAGAAAAATACATGTTTTAATGCAGATATCTGCTTCAAAATGGTTTCTGAATTTCTGGTCGAATTGATGGCTTCAACAACTTGTTTTGAGTAATGTGCAGATCCTCAACAGTCTGCAAAGGTATACTTTGGTAAATTTCGGAGGTGTCGAGCATAAAAATGGTAGAAAAGAGGCTTTAAAAGGGTTTTTGTACAGTCGGGAAAGAAATGGAGTAGTTTAGGTGCATGAGATAAATGAATAAACGCATTACCAAAGGTTTTATTAAAACATTATAGTTGTATTGAATGCAGGTCTTATCGAGCGTAAGAGCGGTTTTGAAGTTAAATGGAAAAAAACCGTGAGTGGTTATCGCATGGTAATTGAGCGGTAAGCTCTTTTGGGCTTAACGAACACAATTCAGTAAAGAGCAGACACATGGAGGAGAGAGAAATGGGTGAAACCACCCACTTTGCATGGATATGATGTTTGGAGGGTCGGGCATCTTTTCTGTGTGATATCAAGCTTTGTCCATCGGATCTGAGAGTCATATGCGAATGGTTGGGATTAATTCGAGAAAGTGCGCTGGATTGAAAGGTGGGATCGGGCTATTTTTTATATGCGCTGATAGTTTAAACTTTATGAAATAAACATTTAAAATACGTTTAAACCATAGTTTTATTATATAGCGACAGGGATAGGTTTAAAACATTTATACAATGTTTTAATCATGGTATAGGCAGGTGTTAATATTTTAAAACATTTATGAAATGTTTCAAATGTTTATATGCAGACGCGATAAATATATATTATATAGTTTTCGACTGTTGAATAGTTTTCAAAGTATAGGGGCGGGGTATTTCGATAATGATAGTTTTAGACGAAAGGGCTTATAGCTTGAGATTTTTTATTTGCACACATGGGAATAATAGGCTTTGGTCTAAACATTAAATAGTGGGTTTTTTGGGGTATTTTAAATATAAGGGAATTAATAATTACGAGAGGGTATTTCTTAGGGGTTTAATAAAAATATGTTAAAGTCAATATGAAAGGGTAGTAAACTGTAATATAAACACATTTTATCTCCAAGTAAAGTGTATATGATAGACAAGGCAAAGGAGTGTTGTATTTTTTTTTAATATTTTACACTTTAACTTAGGATAAATTGTATTTTTGGGGTTTTATGAATGCTTTTGAAGGGGTGAAGTTAATTATTTTAGGGTTACAATTTTACTAAGTAAGAATGTGCCTTTACTTAGGAAAAAGGGGTTTTAATGTATGAATGAAGGGTAAATGATGATAAATGTGGGTTTAGCATAAGAACTCAATATTTTTAACTGACCAGTCATCGAACCTTGGGTTCGGTCCCAACAAAAGTCAGAGAAACGATCTGAACCTGTTTGACTAATAGCTTAGAATACTGAATACTCATAGGGGAGGGGAAATTAGTGATTATGCCTGATGATGTCTTATTTACATGATTTATCCACTACTTTCTACCTACCCAACTTTATTTCTAACATTTTTTCTTCATTTTTGCAGGTGCATTTAGACTTGCAACCTTAAAACATTTTCTTTCAAAGCATAAAACTATCTAGAGCTACCTTATTTCATCTGAGAGATCATATTAAACTGTTGAGCTCCTCATTATTCTCTACCTATCTACTGATTTGTCCAGTTTAAATTGTTTGACAAATCTTTATTCTCTAACTAAAACATAAAATTGAAATATGAAAAGTTAAAGATTAAATTGTTTAACTGATCATGGATTATGGACTTTATTGACACTCTACACATAATCACTATTCTTATAGTAAAAAGTAAAAGTAGTGGCATTTGGACTTGCTCACTTTCAGATCTTATTTCTTTTGTTTTGGGGTCTATATTTTTCTAAGTCCTTTGATTTTTCTTTTAGGACTTTTACCCTCTTTTTGAGTTTTTATTATTTTTCATTTTTTCAAAATATGGAAAAACAACTTGCAGAAAGAAAGGTATGTACATATTTACAAGACTTATCAAAATCAATTCAAAATTTATGAACTCTATTATTATAGGACCCTAACATAAGCCAACAACGTTGTCATTGAGGAGTATAGATCCATATTGGGAGTCCCAGGTATTGGTGGAGTATTCTAAGGACCAATTCACATGTGAAGTGATTGATGGGAAGGTGACTGTGGAGTGGTATACAGTGATGGATGGAATGATCTATTACCAAGGTCAGATCTTCTTGACTATTGATTCTAAGCTCAAGGAGAAGGTTCTACATGAAACACATGATCCGTTACTTTTTGGTCACCAAGATTTCATAAGGACATATAATGCCATTTAGGAGAGATTCTAATGGGAGAGTCTCAAGGAGGATGTGCTCCAGCATATCAAGATATGTGTAGTTTTCTTGAAGGATGAGGAGGGAAAAAACCATCCTGCAATGTTGTTACAACCACTTACATTTTCGGTAGAGAGATTGGAGAGCTCATCTATGGACCTCATCTCCAGCTTTCCAACAGTACATGGTAAGGGTTATGACTTTGCAACTATTGTTCAACTAATAAAATATTTTCATTCATTTGTCATTCATCTACAATTTATTGCTCCACAAGATGGCAAGCCTCTCTTTGGAATTCATGGTATTCTTGGAACCACAATCAGTGATGGGGATGGCCACTTCCTATAAGGCTTTTGGAAAATGTTTTCTTGTTTGAGGTGTACTCAATTGACACCAAACATCAGTTACTAGCCCTAGGAAGATGAATAGATAAGGGAAGAAATCAATTAGCTGGAAAGCTACTTACCACAATGTGTTATGGGGTAGCAAGGAGAAGAACTGCACTAGTTCCACTTGAGGTGCTATTATCACCATCCGGTATTTCATATGGTAGCCAATGTATCTCTAATTTTGATTCCATATGTTGATGATGTTTTAGTCACTGTTGTTAGAATGGTTGGGGTGAGCAAGGTTATTAGAACCAAATATTGGATCCTAGAGAGTCAGGATGTATTCTGGTCTCTTGAGGACAACATTGCTACAGCCTGAGATCAACATGATTTCTACACAGATCATGGATGGGAAGAGAGACAACGTAGGGTGGAAACTTTGATCTACCTCCACTTTCAGCCATATAGACCATTCATATTGCAGAAGAAGGAGATTGAGGAGTTTTTCTATGGGCCACACATGGTGATCCATCTTATTGGAGGAGTAGCACATGGGTTGGAGCTTCTTATAGGGAGTAAGAACTCCAAATTTTTTATGCTCCATGCCTCATTGAGGCCATTTGGTTTTATCACCAAAGTCTAACTGGGATACTTGGTAGGGGAAGCTAAGGGGCAGATTGATTGGAGAACATCTAGTTCATTGGAGGAGTTTATCGGATAAGGATTCCACGGGGGAAGGAGAGGAGATTTTGCAGCAGTCATCCTTGCAGTTGCTTGAGGACAAGCAAAATTTGGGAGGGGAGGACTGTAATATTCCTAATTACCTTTCATCTAGTTTGAATATTAATTTTTACTTTTGTCATTTAGATAGATGAATAAGAGGGTAGAGATACCCATAGATCTCTTTAGTAGGAATAAAACCACTTCTAATGTGAATTTGGATCATATTATCAGTTTAATAAAGCACTCTTAGGTGTGAATAGAGGTTAAAACATGTGGATGAGGTCAAATTTTACCAAATCAACAATGTTGTTATGGAGGTGGTGGAGAGTTATGGAGGACAACGCAATCATTAGTGGGAGGGAGTCTCCATGAGAGTAACATATTTAATGAGTGGGACCAAGGGTGAGGAGGCTAACAAAGAATATAAGCAAGGGGATGGTAGCCATAGAGGGCATTTTTATTATTGTTTATCTTTGGTCTTTTATGACTTTCTACACGCTTCAGTTGTTTAGCGGAGTTTGTTGTGTTGTTTAGCACAGGGGAGTTTCCGAGAGGAAATCCCACCCTAATCCTCAGGGGACTTCAAGTGCCCACTCATGAGAGGTTCCTTTGAGCTTCATTCCACTATGTGACATAAAACCAAGATTCACCCATCATCAGCAGCGCATTCTCCTTCAGGAATTGCGTTATTTTGCAGGGTAGTTGGAGTGGAGGGTCAAGTACCCAAGTTTGTGAGCCTATTTTCCATTAAGGGGAGTAGCCCTTCATCCAAAAGTCCTATTGGAAGGTTCCTTGAGCTTTATTTCCACCATCTGGAATTAGGCCAAGCTTCATCCATCTTTAGAAGCGCAATCTCCTTCAGAAACTGCGTTATTTTGCAGGGAAGTTGCAATGGATGGCTTAGTGCCCAAGTTTGTGAGTTTGTTTTCCAGTGAGGGGAGAAACCCTTCATCCAAAGGATCTATTGGGAAGAGTATCATAAAATTTTGCATCATATCAACCACCTCCCAGCATTTACCCATTTTCGGTTTGTTATTCAACCCTCAGGCTGCAATTTTCATATTGTGTATTTCTGGAAACCCCTTTTGGGTTGTCTTTGAATGGTGCTAGAAAGCCTAGATCTTTGATCCCAACATTTTCTAAGAATTATATCATAAATTCCTTGTATTTTGAGTTTTATCATGAATTTATTCTCTATATGAATGCACATTCATATGTCCTCTGGCATTCTATGTAGTAGCAACATTTCATATTTTATGTACTCGGTCATTGGAGGCTTGTTTTGCCTAGGTTCAATGTCTTTTTCCTAAATATCTTGTACTCATTTTCTACTATAATGTGCAATAAATTGGCTCTATGATATGCTCCTATTTTATGTATTGATATTTTATTGCATTTTCCAGTTTAATGTTCTATATTCCTGTTTTCCTAATTTGGAATATTACGGTTGAAAAATCAAAAAATCCCGCCAACTGACCATTTTCTAATCAATACTTCTCACTCTTGAAAATGGTAATATTTCCGTTATTTTTATTCGTTGTTATTATTTATAAATTCACCATAGGATTCTGTGTATATTTCATTCTAGGTCCCATTCATTCTTGGAGGTGATTATCAAGACGATCGAGGAAACAAACGCCTACTGTCAAAAATTTATCAACAATTCAATCCATTTTCCCTCTTAGGTAACCTACTTATGTTCTTCTTATCCTAAATTCATAATGAAAAAGAAGAAGGGTAAAGGAAAAATGAATGAAAAGGATCCCATGATTCCCCTTGTACTAGACCTTGATAAATCTCCTCTAATTGACACCTAATTCAAAGTTGTTGAGACCAATTGTGAGTTCGACCTCTACGAACTTCACAATTGGGCAAGGCAAAAGTATCTTGATCACAAAAATGAATTGAATATCTAGGAGTCTCTTCTCCCTCAATTCATCTTCTCTCAAACCCACTATTTCGCTGAATTTGTTACCTGATGTCATCTTAGATATCTCCCTAGAAAAAAAGAAATAATTGCTCCAAATAATGAAATTATATTTTCAATTTCCCTTGAAAGTATTTTCCAAGCCCTATAGATAGATCCCCAAGCTTCCCTCCATCCCTTTCCCCCTGAATTATTAATGGAATTGTATAATAAGCTTACATTTCCTCATAGAACCCATGTTTTTGAAACTTTTCTCCCTGAAACCGTTGAATTCCCCAGAAAGAACCATCCATATTATGTTTCAATTTTCCCTGAAATGTCAAATAAAGTAATCTCCATGGTGGCTCTATTATTGTAATACTGGACAAATCAATAGATTGATGAATTAATCTTAGGATTCTTATCAATATTCACAGTTGTACAAAAGCCTTCAATATGTTTTAATTAGAGTCAATTTTTTTCTGATGTAATGCACAAAAAATTCATGAAATTTAATGATGAATGGGTTTTTAAATATCATTCAATGTTATTGTTAAACACCATGTTGAAACACACACATGGTGTATGAGAAAGATGAACACACACACACAAGAGGCTCAACACACAATGAAGGATAAGCGTGAGGCTTTTCTTATTTTTCCATTATACATGATGTACATTTATAGTACAATGGTGTGACTCCTGGTTTCACATTCCAAGGTCACTTGGAATCCATTGTGACTTTTCGCATTCCACACCTACCCATGTAGGATTAGGTGTTCCAACATCCCCCCTTAATCCGAAGGGGTATGTGTGAGTCCAAGAAAAGAGTTGTAATGCAATTCTGCAAAGTATACATGGCAGCACTTGGGCTGAATCAACTCTCTGAAATGTTGGAAAAATAGGTGGTTTAAGGATGACCACCAACACTGGAACACAAAACTTGTTGCAGTTCCCGAAACTCTTCCAAAACTGGCAAGAATCTAAAAGCTTCTGCTAGAGGAATTGTCCCTCATAAAAAAGGGAGACCTTCAACCTAAAAGAAGGGAGGTCTACTACCTGTGATGGTCTTAGGATGACCAACAACTCTGGAATGCTTTGAAGCATTTCCTGGAACTCAACCAAAGCTGGCAAGAAGCTAAAGGCTGCTAAGCTGAAGGCTTCTGCTAGAGGAAGTGTTCCTCATATATGAAAGGGAGACCTTCGACCTAAAAGAAGGGAGGTCTACTACCTATGATGGTTTTAGGTTATCCACCAACCAAAGATGATGGTTTAAGGTTTTCCACCAACCGAAGGCATGCTCATGGGCATCCGTGTCTCTGGCTACATCTCTGAATCTGGAATGACGAATTGTGGTTCAGGCTCGCTTGAACTACTGACTACAACTTTGAACATGGAATGAGAGATTGTGGCTCAGGCTCGCTTGATCTGTCGTCGAAGCTTGTACATGACCACCATTTTCCCCCCTGTCAGGGACAAGGTGAGATGATGGCAAAAACTCAACTGCAAGTTTGTTCAATATCCGTGAACAAGTTCTAACATGTGTTGTAAACATCTTCTTGGCTGCTGATGCCCATTGCCAAGAAGCGATCCATCCAAGATGAATCTTGGTTCTTGCAGGAGGCTTGTTTCTGAAGCATCTGTCTGAAGAATGAGTGTGCCGACCACAGTGCTTACATGGATGAAGATCAAAACAATGATCTTTCATATGGCCAACTCGATCACAGTGTTGGCATTTCTCAATCTGTTGTGGAAGTGGAACAGGATCTGGAACAGCTGCAGGTGAACTGTCATACAGGAATCCGGCACTCTGAAATATGATGGGCTTTGTGTAATCTGGAATATGAAAGGACACATCCTTGTCATATCCAAGACCAGTTCGGTGCTTGTTGTGGACAAGCTCTTCCCAAGGTCTGATGATGGGCTTAGGAAGTGCAGGCTGAACTGCTGCATCTGCATGTAGATCTGCTCTTGTACAAGGAACTGAATGTGAATCAACTGAAACTTTGCTGACTTGCTGCTGATGGGAGTCTTTCACAATGTTCTGAATAGAAATAGGTTCAGAATGGTGACTCTTTTGCTGAAGTTCGTCTTGTTGAAGCTGAGATTCCAACTGCAAAAACTCGATCTTTTCATGTGCATCTTGCAAACAACTTTGAATGTTACAAATAGCATCCTTGCTCATTTTTATCATGTCATCAACATTTGAATGAATGAGGTTATTCAAGAACACTAATGCCTCATTGACTTTAGCCATTTCAACAACTTAGGCTCAAAAATGAAAGGGTGTCGGCTACAACCGAAAATGCACCCGTTTACAATGTAATTCAACAACAAATACAAATGACTCAAAAGAATTTCCAAAGATGGAAATCTCAAAGTACAAAATCTGTGCCTCAAATGATGGAGGACAATCAACAATTTTTCAACAACTCAAGTACTGATTGCAGCTATGAATAAGCAATATCCACTCACAATACAATGTCAATATAGTAGAATGTCTCTGCAAAATATGTGCAGCTGAAAACACTATGCAAGAAGCCTTTAAGGCAGCTGAATTTTTTCTTCAAAGAGTTGTTTTCAATGATGGAAAACTTGTCTTCAAATGTCAATTCTTCAGAAAATCACCCTTCAAATCAATGCCACAAATCACACAATGTCAAATCTGCAATTTTCTCTATGTGTACTGTCCATTTCCTGATATGTCATTTCCTTCATTTCTGTTGTTCATATCTCTTCTTTCCTCTCTCTCTCTGCTGTTTTTTTTTTTTTTTAATTAAAAATTAATTAAAAATGGGAATTAGTTACAAAAGGGTGGGAGAAAATTTAATTTAAAAGGGAAGGGGGAAATATTAAAATGGGAATAATTTAAAAGGAAAGGAAAAATTATGGGAATGGGATTAATTAAAGGAGAAGGAAATTTAAAATGGGTGGGAAGTCATATTATATAGGAGGGGGGGTATAATATCTATAAAAATAAAATCGAAATTTTTAAAAAGATTAAAATGGCCAAATTAAAAATTGGTGGGAGGTGAAGGGAAATTTATTGGAGGGAGAATTAATTGGGGGGAATTAAGTGAGGAGGGGGCTGTATGGAAAGGGGTGAGGACCGGTTGGCTTAGAGAGGGTGATTGCGTGTGAAAGGAGGAGCGGAGGTCCGAGTATGGGAGGCGTATTGAGTGTGGGGAAAGGAGCGTAGGGTAGGTTGAATAGAGTTAACGCAAGTGGCAGGGGCGTAGAGAAGTGAGGGAACACGTTGAGTGTGGTGTGGGGAGTAGAGTTGGTAGGTAGATGTAGCAAGGGAGCCCGCATGGGAAGTAGGCGGGGTTTGGGCTATAAGGAGGGGAACGGTGATGGAGTGAACGAGGTATGGTGTTGGCAGTCAAAATCAAAGGGTGAAGGGGCCGGCGGTAGATGCATTGAAGAGTGTGTGTGTAGAGGTGAGGGTTAGGTAAGTTTGCAGAGTCGTGAGAGAAAGCAGGTTGAGCAGAGGAGTGATAAGCGACCAAGCAAGGGGCATTGTGGCAGAGATGTGGGAGATCGTTGGCGGGTGAGGAGAGCGTTGATTGTGAGGGAGAGCGTACGCTGTGAGGAGTGGTGAGGTTCGAGTGTGGGGATGTATGGCAGAGTTGTGAGTAGTATTGTGGGTATGGCAAGGAGGCGCAGTGTGTGTGAAGGGGGGGGGCAGCCAAAGGAAGGCCTGGAATTTTGAATAGGATAGGACTATGCCTTGAGAGTGGAGCAGACCAGTGATGGGAAGAACGGATATGAGGGCTGAGGGCTGAAAGGCCTGAATTTATTTTTATTTTTATTTTTTAAGTGGGCAAGGGAAAATTGCAGCAGGTTGCAGGTGGGTTGAAAGGCCTAGTTGCATAGATTTTATTTTATTTTTTAATTAAAACAGCAGAGAGATAGATAGAGAGTTTCCAGAAATTTTTCCAATAACCCAGCAGCAGAAGATTGGATAAATGAAGAATTAGAGATTTGCAGAAAACTCAAAAATCTTTCAGTGAAAACTTAGAAATCTCTCCAGTAGCCCAACAGCAAGAAAATGGACTTGTAGAATTCTTCAGAAAATTTCAGCAGAAAACCCAGAAATTTGCAGAAATTTTTCAATGAAAAACTCAAAAATTTTACTTGAAAACCTAGAAACCAACTTTAAACAATTTTTCCAACAGCTCTCCAAAACGCATAATTTAATGGGCAGAAATTGCAGGAAAAATGAGCAGTGAGAAAACCTTCGTATGCACAATGTTTCTTCTCTTCAAAACCACTGCTGCCAATTTCTGAATGCTTCTTCTTTTCAAAGCAGATTTTTGAATGCTGCAGAAAATCTTTGACTGATGAATGCGGAAAAAAAGACTGCTGCAGAAACTCTTTAAAATGTTGCAAAAACGCCAAGAATTTTTGCAGATATGCACAGGCCATAAACACAAATGGCTCACTCAATTTGGAGCAGGGCCAACAATCGCCCCCTTTGATACCCTGTTAAACACCATGTTGAAACACACACATGGTGTATGAGAAAGATGAACACACACACACAAGAGGCTCAACACACAATGAAGGATAAGCGTGCGGCTTTTCTTATTTTTCCATTATACATGATGTACATTTATAGTACAATGGTGTGACTCTTGGTTTCACATTCCACGGTCACTTGGACTCCATTGTGACTTTTCGCATTCCACACCTACCCATGTAGGATTAGATGTTCCAACAGTTATTATACATAATTTTATATCATCAAGCAGGCAGGTTCAAGTTTCAATTGTAGAAAATGGATGACCAGGATAACCCTTTGTCAGTTTTCCACTGGACTTCACTAGTAAGAATGAATTCAAAAGAATACACTTACACATATTTTGTAGATTAGTTCCTTAATACTTCCTTATGTTTATTATCCAGTGATATTTCACCAAATATATCTCCATAATTCAAGAAATTCTTACACCTCTCAGAATAATATTAAGTTAGAGATTGGTATATATACCAAATTTATACAGAGATTAGAATTTATGGAAGTGAGTTTCCTCCTTATATATTATCATGTTTTGTGACAGTTTGGATTTTTGCTTTAGAATATGTTAGGAAAATGCTCAATATGGATGAACTTCATTTTGTGTCTAACAAGAAGAAAGCATAGTTCAAGTTAAGTCACAAATAGGCCCTTACATCATAAACACTGGAGCAAATGCAAAAGATGTAGAAGAAGTACTAAAGAAAATGAAGTTCAAGCCTAGTTTTACATGGTCTTATGACCCCTTGGGATTAATATCTAAGCTCAGAGTTGAACAAAAAAGCACTTCATATTCCCATACACCAAGAACAAAGATAAAACAATATGCCAACCAGGAAGAATGGACAGAAGGAACATTGAAAGAAGCAGAAGGACAATTGATGAGTCAGTCTTCTCTACAGACTCCTATTTCTAAAGATAAATAAAGTGAAAGACCGAGGGAAAGCATGTCTCCCACAGACTCGGAGAAACAATATACAGACTTTGTATTTTTAAAGAGAAGAAAGAAAAATCCACAAGCCTCCACTCAAACTCGCAGCAAAGAAAATCCTCAGGAAATCAACACTAATGAAGAATATTCAGAAGAAATGGATGACCAAGAACTTATTACATTGGTTTTGACAGGAAAATCTACTACCTCTCCCCCTTATGTAGGAGAGACTAGTGAATCTCCTATTTCATCTACTTCTCAAGTTCAATGATAGCCAAGAATTTTTGCAAAGTACAAAGATATTAAGCTAAAGAATGGATCTCTTAAAGCTTCAACATACTTAGGATTATGGAAACAAAATACCACCACTCAACACAGATTGCTATCTGCTTTTGATTCAGAAAATGGGCAGTTTCATATGGCCTTTTTGGAGCCTAAAGTTGCAGCCCCCAAAAGTGCTAAAGATTACAAGGTCTCCATAATTTCAGTTGATACTAAACAAGTTCATGCAATCGACCAAATCGATTTGCATAAACAGGTGGGTGAGATATTTTATTCAACTCTAACCAGTTCTTCCATGGCTGCTTCAAAGCTACAAGTTTCACTGAAAAACATGAATTCACAACTAGATTGAAAGAATGTATTCTATGCCCAAGGACACTAGAATAAAAACTCTAGAAGAATTGGTTATCAAACTAGGATATGATTCTAGTGATGTCAAGGAAGCAAAGGAGGTACTCAAAAGTAAAAATGAAGATATTCAGGCTCTTAGGAAACAACTTAAACTCTCAACTACATAACACCCTCAAACTAAAGAACTTACTAGTTTGGAGGTAGAAAAATAAAAGTTGTTTACATTAGTGGTGGAATAAAATGCTCAAATACAGAAAATGGAGCGAGAAATGGAAATAGGTGGAGCATCAGTAGTAGGAACTTCAACCCAACGTATAACACAAGTATCAGAGTTAGATTCTTCAGAAAAAACTAACTTAAGCCTTGGGAGAATTGTCATTGAGAAACAAGGAAGTTGAAAATATATCAACATCCCTGACCAAAATGGAGGAAAAAAAGATAAAACTAGACAATGCATATTTGGATGAGGTACAAAAGAACTTCAAACCTACTCAACAAATTAAAAAATATGAAGATAAGTCAATAATGATTCAAATGTTGGCAGAGGCAAAGCTTAAAATTTGGAATAATATTAATGCCAATGTTACAGAATTAAGGCCTTCTATTCAAATCATTTTTGAGCAAGAGGAAATGGTGCAAAGATTCAAAACAACAGTAGAAAAAACTAAAGCAGATATTGAGCATAGGACAGAAGAAGCACAAAAGATTATTATAATGTTAAACTCTAAAACTAAAGAAGAACTTTAATCTCTCAACATCGAGGAAAAAAATGCAACAGTAATGGAAGTCAAAAGAGTTTTGACCAAAAATAATTTGATGGTGCAATTGGAGAACAACTAAAAAGAGCTAGAGTTATAGGTTAAAAGAATCAACAAAAACTTTTCTTTGTTACAGCAAAAAGGAATTACCACTGTTAGAAACTCTAATGGAAAATTGATTCCATTAGAGAATTACCAGGAGCAAGTGTGCAACATAGCTACAGATGCATCAAGGTTTTCCAAGGAAAAAGGAGTTATCCATGGAGAAACCTTTGTAGAAATATTGCAATTTGACTTGAATGTTCAGCACGAGATTCATCATTTATTTGTGAATAAGCCAACTTTTCAAAACTACACTGAGGTAGATGAAAGGCTTAAAAACATGTTGAATTTTTCTATCCCAAGTGAAGAAAGGTGGGACAAATTACTGGAGTTAATCAAATATAAAAAAAATAGATGACCAATCATTTTGGCACAAAAGCAGAAGTCAACAGCTAGAAAAGAAGCATAGTCAACAACAGACTTTCTTCATATTTTCAATAGGCAACTGAATTTATCCAAGATTTCTATTTCGAGTTCTATTTCAGAAAATTGTATAATTTTGTTAGAATATCATTTTGTAATGAATTATTTTTTGGAATACAAGATCAATTTAGCAGAAAATCTATAATTATGTTGTAATAAGACTTGATAAGAATTGAACCCTTGTGATAAACTAGTACACAGAATTGTAATTCCCTGAGTTTTTATGAGATTAATAGTAGGATTCTGGATTCATCGTGAAACAAATTGTGGTCATGTGAGTACACCTTTTTTAATTCTATTTTCATTTTTCTTATATCTACATATATTTGATATTAATGAGAAATCCGGGTAAGATAAGATTGAATATCAATCTATCTGAAATCTCGTGTGAAGTTATCATCAATTACAAATATTAGTTAATTGGAACTGTTTGTTTTAATTCATTCCACTACATATTTAAATTGTCACTTCTCCTTAAGTTTCAAATATACTTTCTTTGGTTGTAAAAGTATTTTACATGCATAAACTTTATATGGTTAGTTTAAAATTCAGTTTGAAGATTTAATCAATTATCATATATTTTCTTAAATTTCAAACTTACATATCATTTCTAAGATAAATTTATGTTAAATGTGAAGAGTCAACCATTTTAGTAAATCATAAATAATTAAGAGTCTGCACCCATTTAACAGTGTAAAGCATTAGTCATCCTAAATTCGAAAAACAAAACAAAACATTTTATATGCTCTGAAATAATTCCTTAACCTAGAATTGTCTAGAGAGGTACAACAAACTCCATGCTAAATGATCATGAATGGATCCTTCGATACCTAGATCCCAAACAATCCTCTGACCAATATTTCCTTCAATAGATTCACCTCGTTCCCAATGCCACCTAAGTACTGGGACCTATGGGTTATAATACCATGTCAAACCTCCATCATTGCTCGTGCCTAAGGGCCCCAACTGCAATATGCCCTTGGCTAAGGGTATCCTCCTAGGAATCATCCCATCGATAGAATTACAACTCATAATCTCTCACCAATCTATCTTTTGGGAAGGATCTAATGCATGAATGCCTGCACATGGAATAATTCTACCATGTTGATGTTTCCCGATGCTCAACTCATGTTGCTCCACTCGGTCACCCAACATGATCCATTTGGATAAATATTCCATGCTATCCCCAGTGTATAAAGGTGTGTTGGTAGCGCTGCAAGACATATCTATGTATTCTTGTAGAGGGTTGATATGGAACTCCAAACTGTACTCCTCTTGCTGCCTTGTGAGGGACTTTACTCATTCTTCAACACTAGAAAAATTTGTCGTTGATTTGGAACTTACCCCTATGAGCTCCTCAATTTTCCTATTATCTTGTAATATAGTGTCTCAGACTCTCCAGACTCTCTACTTCAACATCATAATATATGTTTTGAAATGCATTATCTTTTCTCGAAATTCCTCTACTAGAAATTTTGGTGCCATGTTAAATGCCTTTGTATCTCTCTATACTAGATGCTCAACTATCATAGCTCCAACTTGAACCTTTGACCGACTCTCCAGAAATGGCTCATCCTGCATACTATATTTTTCACACTTTCCCTCATGATCATGCTCATCATGTTAGTTTATTACTACTTTCTCCTCACTTGAGTCTCCTTGAATGTCTTTGTCTTGGCCTTCTCCACGTGTGGGGAAAATCTTTTGTTCACCCTCTTTGGTTGTCAAAAATTGATGTACTGGTCGATTGTTATCTACACCTA
Source organism: Pinus albicaulis (assembly GCA_034641835.2). Lineage (NCBI taxonomy): Eukaryota > Viridiplantae > Streptophyta > Pinopsida > Pinales > Pinaceae > Pinus > Pinus albicaulis. The sequence goes on from MU968317.1 coordinate 1,907,087, forward strand.
ATTTCCCATAATATTTATGGATGTCCTCCTCAATATCTATGGACTCAACTATACAAGAGTCTACCACATTGTTAGGAGGAATTTCCTCCTTCCTTTCCCAATGTACTTTGCCAAGCTGACTAATTATCATCATATTGTCCTACAAGTCTCTCTGAAAAATATTGTGTTGTTTATCACTATATGTACTTGAATGCTCGGATCCTTCATGGGTTCTCTCATGAAAACCGAAGAACCCAACTATAGACGAATCCCCATGATCTGAAGGAGTCTCCAACTATTTTTCCCGTGTTGCCACCTTATCACCTAGACATGAATGGTTAAGTGCCCAAGGTCCCTTGTAGATAAAACATAGTCCTCTCATTTTTAGTTAAATTTTGTTGCAAGTTTTACTACCTTTGTTATTGTTTCCTCCATCAATCATTTTAAGATCCTTAGTCAACATCCTTATAATAAATTTTATGTTTTGCATGACCAACTTCTCCACTAGATCATAGGAAATTGGTGATACAATTAGTTCCTTCCTCCAAATGGTCAAAATTCTGGATCTCAGTATCTTGCAGATGTCACCATCTCCTTCTAGGAACAAGGACACAATCTTTTGCATGCTTGTTTTGACACTGTCTCGATGAGATGATGTAATGATGGTGTAAAATTTCTAGAATACCTAAAATTTTAAGTCGTCACATTCCAGATTTAGCATGAATGTGCCAAAGCTAAACTATGCCATGAGTTCTAAGATTTTACATTGATTCTGAAAGGTAGGAAGCACGATGTTGTTCAACCCTTGAAAGGATTCTACTATCAACTACAATATCTCCCTCATGATATCATTATTGTAAGGTAGTAGTGGTGATGTTAAAGCTAAAATCCTGCTGAGACAAGAAGAAAAAGTGATCTTGGCCTCTTCACAAGGATGTTCCCAAAGTTTGGGTTGTATCAACGCAAGCATGGATGGCTTGAGAGCACAACTAATTTTCTTCCATTTTTTTTTCCCCACCTCAAAGAAACATGTGTCTAATTCCTCCAATTTATGAAGGCCTATGACTGACTTTTTTCGTTGCAATTCAGATCCAAGTGCGAAGAGCTTAGCTCCTCTTCCTTGTCCTTCCTTCACTTCCCATGGGTGCTTTGACTGCAGAATGACATGGACCCTCTTTTCGAGAATGGTCTACTACTTTGACCATCATTTTGGTCTAAGGAGGTATTTCTTCATAAAATACCATACATTCTCACTAGTTCATCAAGAAATTTCTGGGCGTTTTCCAAAGTCTCTTCAAGATGCCCCATATTCTCACATACCAAAGCACATGAATATGAATTCTTCAAACATGTAATTAAGAAATTAAAACCCCTTATTCTTTTCTTCTCCTCTTCTTTTTCTTTCTTCTTCTCCTCTATTTTTTTTCAAAGCACCTTTATTTTCCACTGCAACAAAGAATCCATTTTTTTTTTTACCCTACTCTAAACACATATCTTTGCCCAGTGTGCCCTCTGAATAACACTCTAGATACGAATCACCATGCACAAGTATCTCTGATCTTCACTTATTTTAAATACAAGTTGAACACATAGGTCACATGCAGTGCCTTCTCATAACATTCATGCATAAAAAATAGCTATCCTTCATCACAAATTTTCCAAAAATCAACTCCTCGCATTTCTGAACTTCTTTAAATGGCCACATTTCTCTTTTCGCTTAGTAGATCTTCTCATTATTTTCAAGAACATACATTAATTTAATCTTTTTTTTGCACAATACCATGCTCGGTGCATCTGGATTGGTTGTGGGTGCGCAAATTTTCCCAACGCATTTTTCTCCCTCATGTTAGTGAACTTAAACTTTTAGGTTCTTTCCTATTAAATAGGGGATTTTTCTCCCTTCACTGACTCAACACATTTACATTTCCTGTAAGTGAATATCTCCTTTCATTTTTAGCACCCTTAGACTTTTACTCCTAATTAATCCAAAATTATTGTTCTTGCCCCCTGTCGTATTTATAATTTAATCTTTCCTTTTTTTTTGAATGATCAAACCATTCAGTTAACATTGCATATAAATCCTCCTTTCCTTTTTAGAATGTATGTCCCCATCTTCCTTTATCTTCGCGGGTGTTCCTTTTAAGATTGCAAATTCCCTCACTGGAATTTTGATGCAATAAAACCCTCATCCATTATGTCTTTTGTTTTCACTGAATCTATGCAACACGCTCATCTAAAATTTTTCCGTTTTTTGGCGATGGAACTTCACACTCAACTGGAAGTAAAGTGCACTCTTTAAGGATTCAAGCTATTTCATGTTATAAGTTCCTAGTGGAGAATTTTGTCAAGTAGTTGTTGATGATACTATTGTAGGTGAATTTATATATATATATATATATATATATATATATATATATATATATATATATATATATATATATATATAGACCCACACACACTACCCATAATTCAATGAACTCCAACTAGGTGGTTATAAGTGACCATAATCAGCTACAGGAAGTACATCACCCACTTATCTTTAAAGGAATACTCAACAATATGTATTGAATACGGCCCCTTATGAAGACTTTTATGGATTTGTAAAGGATGCTTCTACGTTCTCCCTTAAATATTTAATGTGTGGAGGAAATATATGTTGTCCTTATGCACAGAAGATGCCCAACTTAGAGAGAAAACCCGCAACCAGTAATATAAATCATATTCGCCTAAGAATGAAGGATAACTTAGTCCCAAAAACACAGTGAATTCGACTATTGTAGGGAATGAAAAATTTTGTCTTGTATGACCACTCTCAGCCCTGTCTTAAATCATAGTGCTGAGGTGAAGGTAACCTTGGAAAATTATTGTGGCCTACAATTCCTACACAATTATGATTGACCACAGATCTGCATTAAAAGAAGATCGAGTTATTAAAATACTTGACACCCTGGCCCAATGGTTCATACATTAATATCAAGTTCAATAACAATATCACTCCTGCGCTCCTGATCTCGACCTAGAACTCTGAAACGTCTATGTTGTTCACTTGATCGATGAAAATGTACCAGTGGGGAAAACCTGCAATATATAGTTGGCCTTTAATTGAGAGAATGACGCATTAGTCTAATCAATGTCGACCGTGGTGCGACTTGTGCCATGACCACTTCATATGTGGCCTTGGTTATCTAGCATATGAGATGCGCATAATCGTTGAGTTTGAATCCAGTGATAACACCCTTTATTGGCCACTGCACCTTGGTAAGGTCTTCAAAAAAATCAGTGATATGCAGCTCAAATTTAAGTAATATCCTCACGATCTTCACGTTTTCCACTTGTGACAGATCAGGCCTCGACCCCCCTTGGAAGATCAATCTTTAATAGGACACCTTCAACTTCAAATTTTTTTATAATGTCCTCTAGAGACCTTAATAACTCATCCTAGAATAAACTTGAACCCCTAGAGGAAAATAACCTAATCTCCCACGACCCAGGATATAAAATTATTTTGGAACCTTGAGAAAAGATCTGAGAAATACTTGCAAGTCAACTTCAACAATGGAAAAGTAATTTTTATAAAATGGTAAACTTGGGTAGCTATGGAGAACGAATGAAATTAACGAGATTCTAGCTAGGGTGATTACAGAGGAAAACCTAAAACTATTTTCTCCTGAAACCCTCAGGCTGGCAGGAAAACTAGCTTTGATACCATTTTAAGATCCCTCCATAAAAAATTATAAACATATATAGTACATTTAAGTGTTATAATGAAATACTTTCAACAAACTTCGAACACAAATGGAATCTAGAAAGAAAAACACAACCACTTATTTAATTAATTACTGCAAATAATACATGTCAAATTGATAACATAGAAACACTTGCCAATGGCATGCAAGGCTACCCATCAAATGAGAAAACAAGACACTGAAACACACATGGACCCTGAATGGATCAACCACAAAAATCACACCCACAGGGTTTTCGTCCCTGGGATCAACTGGAAATCGCCACACCAAGTTCTCAAGGAAAAAAAAACAAGATAGATAAACTTGTGATTATCTAAATTCCTAGCTCCTATCCCCTTTCAATGGCTTGAGGGACTCTCTAGAAATCTTATTTTGTTATTTTCCATTGAAAAATGAAGGCAAATACTATGGGCAGATCCCATGGGAAAATATCATGGGTAGATTCTATCCATTTTGACCACATCAAGAAAATGGATTATTACATTTGGTGAATAATTTGTATTCCCACTTGTGTGGGATTAAGTCTTCAGACACATATTGTAACCAGTCTATTAGTGACACACACACACACACACATATATTATGTTAGGATCATTGATCATCTAGAGAAATGGTGGTGTGTTATAAAACTAGCTCACAAAATAAAATAAAAGATATATCAACGACTTAGAAATAATCCTCTTCGAGGGGAAAAAATCCTTTATATTATATAAATGAACAATTCTTGGATGATACAAATGAAAAAAACTCCTTTCAATATATATGAGTCCATGGGGTCACAATATAATCCTCGCTAACCTAAAAATAATAATGTAAGGGAACAACAATAAAAATAGTGGGCTATTATGGGGCACAATAATAACAATATTTGGACTGCAGGGGTACAACAACAACAATAAGGGGGCTACACTAACAAAAATAAGGGAATACACTAGTAATATAGGGACCTAACATGCCCCTTTCCTTCAAAGTGTTGTCCTTAATGCTTGAGTAGTTTTGGATGCTTCTGTATAAAATTCTCATCCTCCCATGTGGAATCTTTAGTGAGTAAGTTCTTCCACTTAATGAGATACTATGAAATTTATTGATTTCATAGCTGTCGAGTTCTTGTTTCTATGACTGATTCAGGTTTGAATATGATTTTTCCTTCCTCATCAAGTTTTGGCAATATTGTTTGAACTAGAATTCTGTCACCTACAACCTTCTTTAAGCATGAAACGAGGAAAACTAGGTGCACTCGGGAAGATGTAGGAAGCTCTAATTTGTATGCCATGGTACTGATATTTTGCAACACCTTGTAAGGACCATTTTACTTTAACGATAATTTATTATCCTTATTAGCTTGCTTGAGGGACATTTGTTTGTATGGTTGTAGTCGTAAAAATACTCAGTCACCTACATCAAAACTTCTCTCGTTGCGATGTTGATATGCCTATTGTTTCATTCAATTGTTTGTCAAATTTAGGTTATCCTTTAATATTTGGAGAACTTTTTGTTCATGCTCGATGTGATCTTGCAATGATTGAACTTTAAAATTTTCTCTTAAAGATGATGTGATGGATGGTGGATGATATCTATAAAGTTCCATAAATGCGGTCATTTTTGTTGTAGTGTGGAAGGAAGCGTTATCCCACCATTCATCAAGGAAGTGTTATCCCACCATTCATCCAAAGGTAACCTCTTGACCCATTGTTTTTGTTTATAAAATACAAAGCAATGAAGATATCCTTCCAAACATTTGTTCACTATCTCATTTTTCCCATCGGATTTGGGATGATAAGATGAACTATGAACTAGTTGAATACCCAAACAATAAAATAATTCTGTCCAAAAATTTCGAGTGAAAATTGGATCTCTATCGCTTATAATAATATTTGGGTTTCGATGTATCTTTTTAATTGTTTTCATAACTGCAGTAGCAACTCTACTTTCTTTAAATAGATGAGATAATGCACAAAAGTGTGTATACTTGGAAAGTCTATCAACTACCACCATAATGACACTCTTTCCTTCGGACTTAGGTAAACCTGTAATAAAATCTATTGAAACCTCCTCCTTACGTTGAATTGGAATGGATAAAGGTTGTAGGAGATCCGGGGTCTCAATTTTTCAACTTTATTTTGCTGGAAAACCAAACATTCTGTAGCAAACTTTTGAATATCAGATTTAAGGCCATCCCAAAAAAATTCTTTCTTCACCCTATGGTAAGTTTTTCAAAATCTCGAGTGTCCTCCTAAGGGAGAAGTGTGCAATTCCAAAAGAATATTTTATTTTAGTTAGGAATTCATACAAAGATATAAGCATTCTTTGTACCATAAGGAATCATTTTTCCAACTAAATGTATCAAATGTATTGAGATCTTGCCACAAATTTTGAATGAGTGTCCAAAACTTCTTCATCATTCTTACATTCCTCCCTTTCTTGGACTATCGAATCTCGTTGGATAATAGAAATTGCACAAAGCAATGCTTCCAAATCCCCATCCTTTCTTGAGAGTGCATCTGCAACAACATTTAGCTTCTGTTTTTTGTATATGATTTCAAAGTCATAACCCAACATATTTGTGACCCATTTTTGTTGCTCTTCTGAAGATAGTCTTTGTTCCAAAAAGTATTTAAGACTATCATGATCAATTTTTACCTTGAAGTGTCTTCCCATTAGGTAAGGTCCCCATTTCATTAGTGCATGTAGTATTTCCAACATCTCCTTCTCATAAATAGATTTCTTTAAATAATTTCCTTTGATTTTACAACTTTAAAAAAAAATGGGTCTTCCTTATTGCATTAAAACAACACCAATTCCATTTTGTGAGGCATCACATTCCATAATAAAGGTTTTTGTGAAGTCTGGCGTAGCTAACACTGGTGCTTGGCACATTTCCTCTTTAAGATGTTCAAAGGCCTTAGTTGCTTCAGGAATCCATGAAAATGGATCTTTATTCAATATTGTTGTTAGAGGTGCTGCTATTCTCCCATAATTATTAAAAAACTTGCGATAGTACCTTGTTAACCTGAGAAATCCTTGCAACTGATTTATGGTTGTGGGGACATTGCATTCCTTAATGGCTTAATTTTTTTTAGGGTCTACCTTAACACCCTCATGAGATACAATATGACCGAGATATTCCACCTCTTGTACTCCAAAGAAATATTTGAAGGTTTTTACCTATAATTTTTTCTCCTCCAATAGTTTGAGCACCTTGTCAACATGTTGAACATGATCCTTCCAAGACCTGTTGTAGATTAGTATATCATCAAAAAATAATAACACAAATTTTCTATGGAAGAGTTTGAAAATGGAATTCATCAACCCTTAAAATGTAGAAGGTGCATTGGTAAGGCCAAAATGCATGACCAAAAATTCATAGTGACCCTCATGAGTTTGAAATGTTGTTTTTGTAATTTCTTCAGTATTCATTCTAATTTAATGATATCCTAAACAGAGATCCAACTTGGTGAAACAAATTTCTCCATATAATTCATACAATAATTCATCAATCACATGAATGCGAAATTTATCTTTATTAGTGAGCTTATTAGGCTCCCTATAATCCAGACAGATGTGCCATGATCCATCCTTCTTGCACACCAATACTACTGGAGTAGAGAAAGAACTATGACTAGGTTGAATTATACCAGCCTCGAGCATTTCTACAATCATATGTTCAATTTTGCTCTTTTGGACATAAGGATATCTATAAGGCCTGATGTTTAGAGGAACACTTCCTGGAATCAGCTGAATAGCATGACCATGATCATGAATTGGTGGGAGTCCTTTGGGAGTTTCAAACACCTTGAAATGATTGTCCAAGAATTTTTGGAGATCTAGAGAAATATATGATTTTGATTTTGAAACTTCTAGTAAGCATAATTGTTACTTTTCAAATACATGCATTTTTCTTGCTTTTAGGAGCTCAATCTTGAAACGGTTGAAACTTAATAATTTCAAATCTCCAAGATCTGAACTTCAGTCTTGTCATAGCCCTTTGAGTCTTCTTTCCAATGCCACAATTCAGACCTAATTTGAATTCTTCATGATAACGTTATGCCCAATCTCCCACAATGACCTAATTATGGTCTAGTTTATATAGCATGCCACATGTCATTGTTTCGTCCTTCGTCTCTGAAATCAATACACTACAAACTACAATTCGTGCACTTACAACCACTTTTTAGAGAATTCCAATCTGATGTCCCATTGACTCATAGAGATTGACCTAGTCCCATTCATTAAACATATTATCTCAGTTTTTACATTCTCCCCCATCTAAGTTTTCACATTCCCCCCTCAAGCTAGGATACCAGCACATCTATCATTCTAGTACCTCTCCAAGTGGTCCATTCGACAACTTGATGATTCCATGATCCACTGCACTACATGTATGCCTAATCAATCTCTCAAGGCCTTACAACTATGCTTGCTCCCACACAAGATGTCTACCTAAACATCAAGTATTACAACTTCCTAGGGAAGTACTTTGAACCAAAATCTTTAGAGTTTCCATTCATTACACATTGACTTCATTAAATTTTAACTCTCGAATCAATCTTCATTCTTATTTTTCTCTCTTGTGCATACCAGTTCTCTCTTTCACTACAAATTTCTCAATCCATACTCTGTTCTTCCCTTTTAACACAATTTCTTGATCTCTCATCAGCGAGCATCATTTTATTTTATCATAGCAACCACAACATTTCAAAACAAAACTATAATACCAAACTATTAAACCTTCATGCTCAATGGTCATATTCACCACTTTGATATTTACCACTCCAGTTTTGACTACTCTAGCTCTAATACTAGATGTTATTAATTAAATTATAGCTTTATTCAAACACTTCCACTTTATTATGAAATTATTAATTTATAAATAAGCTTTGCTACAATATTATGAGTCAATACCATAACTTATCAATACTACATGTTCAAAACTATAATTAATTTCATATGACACTTGTCTATGTGATCTTCTTTTTCTTCTTCTTTTTAATTAATGCATTTAATTAAAATGACAAAAATGACATAATCATTTTGAAAATAAATCTCTACCTTATATTTGTATATATTACCAAAAATGTTTAGAGAGATTATATACCAACTATTCATCTAATAATTATTAATAATTTAAAATCATACGCACTCTATTCCAAAATAAATACACATATAAATTTAATTATTAAATTTATTTTCATGAATGATTGATTCCGTGGGATTTTGGAGGAAAGTGTGATCTGCAACACCTCAGACGTTGAAGATAACTTTGTTGGGATTTGGTAAAACGTTAGAATTGATTAAAATGTTTAGGAAATTATAAATGTTATTACCAATTATTAAAATTAGATGTTATAAATTTCCAATAGATTGATGTTATTACCAATTATTACAATTAGACGTATATAGAATACATATAATACGTTGCAGACATATTTATTTAAAGGAATCCGCTTATTTATATTAAAAAAAAAAAATTGATGTATACATAATTGAGATTGAGATGATAGTTGGAACGTCGTGATATTATGCTTGCAAATGCTTTCATCTCAAACGTGCAGCAATACAAACCATCCCTGGTTGAACAGAACAAACCAGATTTGATGTCGTTTACGTGTTTCTTTCATAAAACCACAACTTATTTTGAAAGAAAGGCTCCTGTTATTATATTTTCGGTTTCTTTGTATCCAGTTCAGTTTGAGAATCCAGCAAAGCCTTCAAAGAACGTGAATTTGTTGGTGGTATCTTCCTCTTATAAGGTGACGTGTTTGCTTTCTCTGTCTCACTCACATTCTGAGCCAGAGGGTCTGTAATTGGCTTAGGGAAACTGCTTCCAGTATTCAAATACCGTAAATGCTGTTGCGACCGGGAGGCAGTTCCCTTGGACATATTATTTTTTGGAATTTGGGAGCCTAAACTTGGGAAATCGTCCTTCGTTAAATTAAAATCTTTTTGTGTATTAGCCTGAGCCTGAGCCTGAGCCTGAAAGCGTGACTGTGCTTGTGTCACAGTACGAGGGTAGCTGCTTTCTATATTGTTATAACGCGGCTGAGCGAAGGATTTTCCTTTGTCAAGAGGGTGCTGAGAGTCCAAGTTGCTTCGCGAAGTAATATCTTCTTTAGTAGCCAAATTATATTTTGGCGTTTTCTTCTTTGTAGTAACAGTGTGATACCCATCAGTGCGAACGTAGAAAAGGATATACGCTTTCTGATTTAACACAAATTCTAAGGTGACCTCGCTAACTCGATCATCATTGCACTCATACCAGTCGTCATTTGCATTTTTGACATACGCAACATAATGCCCGCTGCTGGCCGATTCACCAATGTGAACGATAATGGCATACAGCTGGTACAATAGAGTTTCAGCTGCAGAGGCCGAGGACGATTCCATGTACTTTGACAGTTCGATAAACTCCTGGAATTCAATGTTTCTTTTTATCTTGGTGAACGCACTGCCATTATTAGTGTTTAGTTCAAATCTCTTCAAATGAATGATTAGAACATTGGAAGGGTTGCGAATTTGGAGTTGGGTGGTCTTAGATGAAGGGTGGCTGCATGTAGTGCAAGTAAGTTTGTCTTGTGGGTTGAAAATTTGGTTCGACAGAGCTTCCTCCAGCGACGTATAGTTTTGCATGCCAACGCTAATGTCAATATAAGCCTCTTCGCTATCAAACTTGTACCCACACGAAGAGCACTTGACGTGGGTTACGAATTGGCCTTTGAATATATTGTACACATATTGATCAAATTTCTGACAGGTGTTTATGAAATTCATGTAAAATTCTTGGGCATCTTCTTGTCTCCCGTTGCTGAAATTTGATCCGTCGACCAGGCTTAAATTTTCTGTAATATCACCTGGCACATCTGGTGTTTTTGGGCACTTGGATTGGTTGAGGGACCTTTCAATTCGATTTTCCAACAAACACACCAGGCACGGACTCCTTCCATTGCAATTTAATGAATGCTTTCGCTCAGTGCAATAAATGGAGAGGGGAGGAGTATATGTGAAGCATTGTAGAACGCTAATAGCGTAACACAAATTGCCTTTGTTCAATAATCCTACTGGTTCTCTTACGCTCGTGCCCTGCAACTGCCCACTCATTTTCAAAACGCCCACGTTGAATGATATAACCAATTAATGTTAAGCTGCTACTCACTTTATGTTTTCTGTATCACTGTGCGCTGATGCTGTATGAGATTTGAAATTAGCGTCCAGTTATAACATGTGCCAAATTCTTTCCTTAAACGTCGTGTCCATTTGTCAAAAAGCGTTTGACCTCTTCAACTTTTAAGGTGTTCAGTGTATATCTTGATTGACGTTGAGTAACTTATATAAATTATATTGTTTCTCGTGGTTACGCCTATAACTAGCAATTGCACCTGTGGTGCAAAGGAACGCCGAAAGGAGATGAATGATATGAATGATGTATTTTGGGTTTTACTGCCATATCTTTTTGAAAAATGTATTTATGGTTTTGAAAACAAGAAACTGCTTAAGGAAGTACTTATAGCAGTCTCTTGAGAGAAGATTAAGTGGTGCCGCAATGCATGAGAAGCGTAGATTTTGCAAATAATGGTTTAAACGAAACCATTTTGAGGGGGCACTATCACATGCACATCACAGTTTGAAACTTAAGCGTATAAGCAAGTGGAATACATTGATTGGAATTGTCAATGGTACTGAGCAAACACTAAATAGTAGACACTGAAGCCTGAAACAGCAAATTAAAATTGCATAAGATTAGTAAAGAGTGACTTGCTAGTGCATATTTGTAATATTAGAAGTTTTTTTTTTTAAATTATTGTTAATCATATTTGAAATGATATATGCACATCACAATTTGAAACGTGTGCGTATACAGAAAAAGAAAAACATTGATTGAAGTTGTAAATAGTACTAAATACTAAATAGTAGAGAGAGTAAGATTGAAATGGCTAGTTTGACTCAAACAATTAGAAAGTAATCTATTTTATTTTAAACAGCAAATTAAAATTGCATAAGATTAGTAAAGAGTGACTTGCTAGTGCATATTTGTAATATTAGAAGTTTTTTTTTTTAAATTATTGTTAATCATATTTGAAATGATATATGCACATCACAATTTGAAACGTGTGCGTATACAGAAAAAGAAAAACATTGATTGAAGTTGTAAATAGTACTAAATACTAAATAGTAGAGAGAGTAAGATTGAAATGGCTAGTTTGACTCAAACAATTAGAAAGTAATCTATTTTATTTTTAATTTTAATTTTATCTTTATTTTATTTTATTTCTATTTATTTATTCATATTTTATTTATTTATTTAATTATTATTATTATTATTATTATTAGTATTATTATTATTATTTTTTTATCATAGCATGTAACTCTAAAAAATAAAATAAATATATAAATTGAAACTTTAAATATTATTTAATTACTTTTAACATTTAATTTATTTGATAATAATAAAAACAAATGAATATCCTTTTGAATAATGCACCAAGGCTATCTCCCTCTTTTATAAAGCGCTTGAATATTAATAGATATGAAAATAATTCCAAACCATCCATAGATATGACAATAACTCCAAATATTAAGAAAATGTTCACATCGTAACCATTAACTTCGTAATTAATTTATCCCTGTCCAAGAACAATGACCTATCATCATTGAGCACAATCGAGGGTACTGGAATATGCTATTTATATATACACACCCATAGTACTCTTGAAACCATCTAGCAATATGAAGGCAAGTCCAAAAATATTAGGAGAACGCCTCCCATAATAACCGTCCAAAATTTTGATTAACTTGCTTCGCTCCTCTCTAAAGCTGCAAAGCAAAAAAGCAAAGCAAATATAAGAGCATTGATGAATACACTTTTAACAATTGATGGATACATTTAAGTGCAATTCCTGTTAAAAACCAAATTTACACAAATAAGCGAACAACTGGATATGACAAAAACAGCAGTACAAGTCCTATGAATATTAAAAGTATAAGACTTACTGTTGAATGGATACCTCACTCCTAAATCCTTCTTGTTCTTGAAACTCTGATAGGGACATCAAATATGTGCGTTGATCTCTGTCCCCCTTTCCTCCAGTGAAAACATTAGTTTGGAGAATGTAAGGTTGTCCAGACCTATTGCCCAAGAAGTCAAAGTCTATTTCATCATGTTCAGAGTTCTGAGAGGACAGCTGTTCCAACAAAGGCAATACACTATTGTTTTGATGCTGGCCTCTTTAGCCCCTATTTTCCCTCCATCATTTTAACAAATGACCCGCTGGAACGCCGAAGGCGGGACGACGCGACACCAGGACGGTCGCGAACGAGCTGACGCGCACAGGAAGGAGATGACAGCAGGAGGGTGGAGCAACCGCCAAGTGTCGAATTTTGAGAGGGTGGAAGGGCGATAGGTGGAGCACAGAGATTGGCTGAGAGCACTGTTCATCCCAACAAAGCTCATAATAGGAACACCTTTCAGTTTGATCTACTTGGATGGTCAAATCTCCTCGATGCCCTTGGGGTTAGGCCTTGCTAATTTGGCTGGCAGGTAGATCCTTCAGGTTAATCTACTTAGAATTTTGCTGTGGGGTGGTCCGTGAACCACATTGAAAAAAAAATTATAATTTAATTCAAAAATAATAATTAACATTAAACTATATTAATTTTTTTATTTAATAAAACAAATATAACTATTTTAGATTTATTAACTTATTTTAATAAAAAAATTATTAAAATTAAATTAAGATAATGGAATTTTAATAAAACACATAACTATTTTAGATTTATTAATTTATTTTAATAAAAAAAATTATTAAAACTAAATTAAGATAATGAAATTCAAATAGAGTTTAAACCCTTGGTATTGATTTACCTGGATTTTCCGATGGATGTAGAGTCACATAATTTTATTTGAAAAATAATAATTAACATTCTTTTTCAGTTTTAATAAATAACTAATGTTTGTCCATAGGATGTAGCAATCACATGTAGATGTAGCACTCACATGTAGTAGTCACTCAGTGTATTTGAAAATCACAATTTTATTTGAAAAACAATAATTAACATTCTTTTTCAATTTTAATAAATAACTAATGTTTGTCCATAGGTGTATTTTAAGGCACTCGTTGATGTGAAGTCACCATTTCAATGCAATTCCTTTCTTAAGACACTCCTTGATGTGAAGTCAGCAATTCAATTATTCTCCCATGTTTGTCCATAGGTCTTTGTTAAGGCACTCATTCATGTGATTCCAAATAGATCTTTGTTAAGGCACTCATTGATGTGATTCCTCTCTTAAGACACTCCTTGATGTGAAGTCAACAGTTCAATTCTCCCATGTTTGTTTAAAGGTCATTGTTAAGGTACTCATTCATGTGATTCCTCTCTTAAGACACTCCTTGATGTGAAGTCAGCAGTTCAATTCTCCCGTGTTTTTGTTGATGTTTTCGCTTTCAAAGCTTCCATGTCCATTCCAGCATTATATTTTCTCAATTTCGTTCAACAATGGCTTTGATGAAACATTATCTGGATTTTGTGGAACAATTGATTTTGACAAAATACTCTTCCAATTAGGGATATATGTGGCATGATACTCTTGCCTATCCTCTGCTACTTTTGCTTTTTTTATATTTTAATAATGATATGTAGAATTTTTTCTTCCTAAATTCAATGCAACTAATCATTTATGGTTGAAAATTATAGCTCTCTGCAAGATTTTTCTCAATCTTCATAATCATCATCTTGTTCCCAAATTCTGAAGCAAGAAGCAGTGTCCTGAGCAATCATGGTCGCCCATGAAATCAGAGAAAAGTTAAAATAGCTTCTGTATTTGGAAAAGGTCTGAGGCCTCCAGAGCTGATCGTTGGTGGAAAACTCAACTATTGCTCTTTCTCTGATCCACTGCTTGTCTTCTTCCCCCCATTATTCATTATCATGGTTCCCTGTGGCCTTGCTTGTTTGGAATCAGAAAAACAAACAAGTACGCACCTGACATTGCCAGCGAGGTCTGGCTAGTTTGAGTGAATCTTGGCATGCATCATTCTTAAGATAAGCATGGCTATAAGTCAGGCCAGTGATGAGAAAATATGCCTCCTCTTCACGAAAAAGGGCAGATCACTTAGTCTCATGTTCTTCATGACCTCCATCAATCGATGTTTCTTCCTTCCATATAAAGACAGGGGCAGGCGATGTCAAATGAGAAATATAATTAGTGGATTCAAAATTTGAAATTTTGCATGGGGAGGATGCCATAAACTGTTAAGCATAGGCAGGTAGACATTTAATCCACCACGTGAAATAATTCCCAATGTCCTCCATGTCCAGTGGACCTCTAACCAGTTCCATTGACATTTGGGGGACCCTGCTAATGGATTAAGAGAACAGATGACAAAACAGCATCCGGCCAAATGATCTGGACGCCTAGCCAGAATTGGTCAGGAGACCTGTTGAGAAAGTCGAAAATGTCGAATGGTTATTAGAGTATTCTCTTCCTAGTTTTTAAGTTTTTCAAGTCCATCAATAGTCTGCATCATAGATTGGAATATCTGAAATCTCACTCAAGAGAGTCCAAACTCTCTCTAAACATACAATGACTAGAGCAATGTTCAAAACTATTGCAGATGTGTTTTTTCTATATCTACAACCAAAGATCGGCATAAGCTCTACTTAAGATCAGCTGCAATTCTCTCCTGTTTTTTTTCAAGATTTTCAAGTCACACCGATATTCTGTGTCATACGGTAGACCATATGAAATCCTATTCATGATAAAATTTTAGGAAAACTGATCTGAAATTCTAAACCCAGTCATTTGACAGAAAATAGATTACTGATTGTATTTGACATGCAAAAATAAATCATTCTTATTAAATGCATTATGCAGTTTAAATCTCAGATACACTGATTCTGTTAAGTTGAAGATATCCTTCATTTAAATGTTATGACAGGAAAAGTTTTAATTCTTGATTCTTTATCATCTCTAACCAATGTAAGCATCTCCTTGTTAGGGCTAAGCTCTACGATCAGGTCTTCCCAAGTCACACCAATATTCTGCATCGTATGCTAGATCATCTGAAATCTCACTCAAAGAGTCTAAACATTTCTCTATCATACCATTAATGATAAAATTTTAGAAAAACTGATCTGAAATCCTAAAACCAGTTATTCGACAGAGAAGAGAATCATAAACATATTTTAACATGCAAATATAAATAACGTATTCTTCTTTAAAGGCAGTAGATCTCACATACCATGTTTTTGAACAAATAATTCCCCCATTTAATGGAATCAATCCATAAGGAGCACCTTTATTTAAAATTAAAAGAATATTATACTATGATATACAATCAAATGGATTTGATAAAATGTCTCCGACCTCATACTTTGCTTCAGAAGGGATAAAGAAAACATTGATATGCCCATCAAAATAATGGACAAAGTATGCCTGCTGTCACAAACCCCCTGCTGCTATGCGGATGTTCTTTAATCTCAACATATGTTGAAACCTCCATACAATGCCTCCGAGTTAAACACCAACCTATGAAAAGCTTTCAACACACGGTATGAAACTCCAAGCTATAGAGAATGTAGGTGCCCAATAAGGACAGAGTTGAGTTTCAGCCCCAAGCTTCAGAACTTCAAGATCAAAATTAGAATCTGCGAAACATTAAATTACCTTAATAGTTTGGGGAAATTCTCCTGTGTTCTTTTTCCCCTCATAGCACTCAAAGAGAACTAAAATGTGATGAAGGTATTGGGCTTGAAAAAGGGAGATGAGCTGCTTTTTTTTTTAAATTTTGTATTGGGAAGCAAAAGTGGTCAAATTAGTTGTCCTATCAGGGATTGTGGAATACAAAAGAATAAGAAACGGTAAGAGATGTTCCTCTGCACAAATAAGAATTTTGAATTGGGCAATTGATAGAGGCTAAAAATCTTTGACTCAACTAGGAGAAAAAGAATAGGAACAAATTTTGAATGAAGTTACTGGGCTAAACTAGATTTCAAAAGAAAATGTATACCAGCATTGAGCCAGCGAGAAGGCTAAAATATGCAAGACTTAGGAGCAATAATACCTCTGTTATAGACATGGGCATCTATCAAATCCTTCATCACATTACTCTTCATCTGTTTCCCGTACAGTCCTTTACATATCCGCAGAGCTCGATCCATGGCCTTTCTGTATGGGGTCAATCCCTTGCTCACCTTCAAGTTATCCACTATAGTTGCAGCAGCACGGAGGGCAGTCTCATCCCTAGGCAATGCACAAGTAACAGCATCAATAACACCCTCAATGCAAGGCATCTGCCTACCCCATTTTTTCAAAAGCACAGGAGACCTAAACATGGGCCAATAAGCCTTGGCGAACGAAGCACGAATCAGCTGCCTATCCTTGGCCTTAACTCTCCCCTGTAACTGGGTAAGATTTTTCTCCAGCTTCAGAGCCAATTTAGTCATCTCCATCTCTTCTCACTCATTTTCAAAACGCCCACGTTGAATGATATAACCAATTGATGTTAAGCTGCTACTCACTTTATGTTTTCTGTATCACTGTGCGCTGATGCTGTATGAGATTTGAAATTAGCGTCCAGTTATAACATGTGCCAAATTCTTTCCTTAAACGTCGTGTCCATTTCTCAAAAAACGTTTGACCTCTTCAACTTTTAAGGTGTTCAGTGTATATCTTGATTGACATTGAGTAACTTATATAAATTATATTGTTTATCGTGGTTACGCCTATAATAAATATTAATTTAAACGATAGGTTAAAAATTAATTATAGTTTGACCCGTGGGGTAAATAATGGCGAGCTTTATTTCAGCTGCCATAGGCCCATTAATGCGCCCAGGCAGCTGATGCCCGCCGTAGGATTAAAGGTGTAGATCATCGGGCATCAGTTGCCTGGCCACATTAATGGGCATATGGCAGCTGAAATAAGGCTCGCCCTAAAGAATTTGTTTTCCAAAGGTAATTATAAAAAGTTGTATCTGATGGAGTAGTGTTTGCGGGTGTTAGCTATCCGTATAATTTGGACTACTTCTATAATTTTTAGATGAATTTATGTGTAAACCGATCACTACCTTTATAATTTGGAGATGAATTTAATGAACTTATGTGTAAATTTCAAGATGAAGATATGAGTATTTTCAAACTTTAATTTAATAATTTATTAGCATAAATCTATCTTAAGCATAGATGTAATATGAGTAGAAAGATCCAATTTCTTCAAGTGCAAAATTTTTAAAGTGCTCTTAGAAAAGCTTTATTGAAGTAGATTTGTTGGCTTTGTTGACCTTACCTTTTTAAGGGAAATTTGGAGCATAGAAGGATGATTGAAGAGAAACCCTCAGTAGCCTCTTGAAGTCCCTGTTGGGACTATCCTATAAAGAAGAATATCTTGAAGACATATTATTGGAGCACCATCACAAACTTGAAGGCTTGTTTAAGTCTTGTGACTATCTCTTGAAGGAATTCTATGGACCAGCATTTGAAGACAACTTTGGATCATTGCTGAATCTTGAAGCAACCTTTGTTAGAATACCATTGAAGACCATTTTTTAAGTGCTTTTAGAGAAGCCTTGTTGAAGTAGACTTGTTGGCCTTGTTGACCTTACCTTTTTGAACTGGAATTTGGAGCAGATAAAGATGATTGAAGAGAAACCCTGAGTAGCCTCTTGAAGTCCCTCTTACTATCATGTAGAGTTGATTGAAGCCTACTTAAAGCAATTGTTGAAGAACTTTTTGTTGGAAACTAGATCACTACTAAGAGGAAAGGTGAATCACTAGTGATAGAATTTATATATCAAATCACCTCTACTTCAATTATTTTAGATTAAATATTTCATTATCAATTAGATCACCTCTACTTAAAATTACTAATCACTTATCAAAAGAGTTAATAATATCCAATATTTCATTATCTTTTGTTAATAATACCAAATATTTCTTTATCAATTAAATTAAAATTTTAAAATTACTATTTCAAAAAAAATACATTTATCAAAATAATTAATAATACCAAATATTTCATTATATTTCATTAATCATAACAAATAATTCATTATCTATTTTTATATAAAATAAGTAAATATAAAATTAGTTATAATTAAAATAAAAATAATTTTATTAAATTGAATAAATATTCTACTTATTTAACATTAAATTAATATATAGATAAATAATTGAATATATTAATTTTGTTTTGATACTTCAGCTATTTTAATGATAAACATAAATTATTCTAAATATTTTATTTTATATAGTACCTTGATACATGATAAATATAATTTTTGGAAAAATCAAAATTTTTAAGATTAATATTATTTTATTTTTAGAATCTAAGTTTTTGTGATCCACCATATAAATTATAAAAATATTTCGGTAATAATCACATGTACTAGAACATTATTGACGCGTTTCGAACCAACCAGTGTGGTTCATCATCAGGATTCTAGGTGACGGATAAGATCATGATGTTAAGTTTAAATAGATGTAGAGATGGCCAAACTAGTCGTTATTAGAGACTTGCCAGATTCCTCCAAGGACATCATTAGGCAAGATTGTGCGGTCATCTTGAAGAAAGCCAAGCCCCCCAAGCACAACCTGAGTCAGCCTGAGTTTGAGGCTTTAAAATCCTTAAATAATAATAAGGTGATTGTTATTTGTAAAGCTGAAAAAGGTGCTGCGACTGTCATCCTTGATAAGGATGATTATAAGATGAACATGCTAGATCATTTGGAGAATAGTGGGAGTTACAAGAAACTTGCTAAAAATCCCTTAAAAAAGGTCTCAAGAGCTGTCGTTGACACCATTAAATCAAGCAACTCAGTGAGCTCTCTGAGTAAGAAGTTGATTGAAAGCAACACTTTTAGTCCAAGAATCTATGGTCTTCCAAAAATCCATAAGGATTGTGCCCCCCTTCGGCCCATTTTTAATACCATTGGCAGGTCCACTTTTTTTCTCGCCACGTATTTAGCCTATAAGCTTAAGCCTCTCGTAGGACATACAGAATCCTTTGTTAAAGATTCTCCCTCTTTCATTAATGAGTTGAAGAGCGTTAAAATGGATCTTGATGATGGGATTGTAAGTTTGATGTTGTTTCTCTTTACACCAATATCCCCATCAATGAGGCCATTAATGTCATTAATCGCATTCTTGATTCGGATACGGCCCATTTAGTCAGGATTTGCTTAGCCTCCACTTTCTTCAGCCTTGAAGGAGAATTCTATGAGAAAACATGTGGTGTTGCCATGGGTTCCCCCCCTTTCCCCAATTGTTGCTAATCTGTTTATGGAAGACTTTGAATCAAAGGCTTTCCTCAGCTCTTTTCCAACCAAAGCTTTGAAAAAGGTTTGTAGATGATACTTGTGTCGTCTAGCCTCATGGCAAAGAAAAGTTAGATCTCTTTTTCCTTCATCTTAATGCTCAATCTCGCTCCATAAAATTCACCATGGATTATGAGGTGGATGGTAGCCTTTCATTCCTTGATGTTCTTATCTCTATAAAGGATGATGGTTCTTTCTCCCATCAAGTTTTTTGGAAGAAAACTCATACTGAGCAATATCTTCACGCTAGTTCATACCGTTTCCTGGCTCAAAAATTAGGCATCCTAAACACTTTAGCCACTAGGGCATTGAGAATCTTTGATGAGTCTCACCTTCAGGGGGAAAAGTCTCATCTGTTGAGTTTCTTTTGTAAAAATGGCTATAAACATTGTTATCGATGAAATAGGTAACCGCACTGTTACTTGCTTTTTTCTGGTAGCATAAAAAGCACCCGATTTTGAAAAGTGGTGATGCAGAATCACCCTTTTTTTTTAGCACATTTTTGACACTCTAATATTTTTATTTATGAAGTATGAATATTTGTTTTAAAATGTTAGTGATTTTCATGCTAATTTTGAAACGTATTGATGCAGCATCAACTTTTTTTTTTTAGAGCTGTGATTTTCATGCTAATTTTGAAACGTATTGATGCAGCATCAACCTTTTTTTTTAGAGTGGTGATTTTCATGTTGGTAATAAAACACAAAACTTAGATTAAAAAATATATATATAAACAATAAAAAAAAACCAATAAAAATGTAAAAAAAAAACAAAATTAACTCGTAAAAATAAAAAATTTAAACAAAAATAAATAAATAAAACAAAAAAAAACAAAAATATTCAAAAATTATATCAAAAGAAATGACAAAATTTGGAAAAAAAACACATAATTTAAAGAAAAAAAACAAAAATTAACAAAAAAATAAAAATAAAATTATCAAAAACATTTTTCGTAAGTTATTAAAAACTATAATTAAAAAATTTGAAATAGAAAAATTTAAAAATAATTTAAATTACAAAATTAGAATTATTTAAAAAAATAAAATATAAAAAGTTAAAAAAATTAAATTTAAAAATTTAAATTAAAAAAATAATAATAAGAAGAAGAAAAAATACAAATTTTAAAATTAACACAAAAAACAAATTAAAAAAAAAAACAAAATTTAAAATTGAAAAAAAAATTAAAAATAAAAGAATTAAAAAAAAAATTTATCATTAAAAAACAAAAAAAAAATGAAAAAAACCACGTCCAAATAATTAAAAAACAAATATCCATAAATTTACTGTTTTTTTTTAAATGAAACAATTTATAAATTTTAAAAATGAAAAACTAAATAAACTAAAAGCTTAAAAAAAAATATTAAATTAAATTAAAATTTAATAAATAAATTTTAAATTTTAAAAAATAATTAATCTAAAATATTAAATTTAAAAACAAAATTAAAAAAAAAAAAAACAAAAAAAAATTAAATTTAAAATAAAAAAATTTGAATTTAAAAGAATTAGGGAATCGCCCCGAGGCCGATTCTGGGAATCGCCCTCCCGCAGCGGGAGACCGATTTCGGGAATCGCCCGCGGCGGGAGGCCGATTCCAGGAATTGCCCTCTCATGGCGGAAGGCCGATTCCGGTAATCGGCCTCCTGCCGTGGGAGGCCAATTCCAGGAATCACCCTCTCATGGCGGGAGGCCGATTCTGGGAATCGGCCTCCCGCCCAGCGGCCGGCCTCCGCTGCCACCTAGGCGGGAGGCCGATTGGCGGAGCCACCACAATCAAAAATTCCTTTTTTTTAATTTTTTTTTA